>OX465099.1:24314257-24824257 GCA_949987625.1 Chalcis sispes
AAAGTTAATCTTATCTGTTGACGTGAGTCAAGCATAGATGCAAAAAAAAAAAAAAAAAAAAAAAAAAAATAAAATTGTCCTTACAAATTAAATGCACAATTCGTCAAGAATAAAATTATTTGATTAAAACGTTATTAAATTATATAACAAAGTGTGAAAAATTATGCGATCGCATAAGTTTAAATAATCGTTCGTTTGTTTAAGTCGAAGATGCTTCAATCGTTTCGTACTAATTACAATATTAATATGTTAACCAAAATGAAACTTGTAATAAAATATTACCTTGAAAATAAAAATAATAATAGTAGTAAAATAAGCATAAAGCAACAACAATGTAAACATTAATTTTAAAAACTCAATTGTGCCACTTGTATTATATTACAATATTCTACAAGATATATATGAATATATAGCTACTATTATAATAAGCTGTGTGTCTTTATGTAAAAAGAAAGTGCGAAAATAAAAAACCCACAATCGTTCCATTTCTTTCGTATATACACTTATGCATAAGTACATATTGTTTACATTGATAAAAATGATACAGTCAAACGCATTATATTATGTATGCGTGAATATATTATATTCCAATATGTATTTTATCGAATATATGCTACTGTGGACAAAAAAATTACTAACTACATTGGTTAATGCACGATTACATATCAACCCATACATCGATACATTTTATTTAATTATTAATTTTTTTTTTTTTTTTTTTTTTTTTTTTTTCTTTTTTTAAGGCCATTTTACTATATTTACATAACCAACTACAACTAAAAAAAATTTACATTTTAACTTTTTTAAATCGTGAATAAAATTCTACTTACTTTGTAAAAAGTTCGAAATTTCGCGTCTAAGTTATGCAAGTGAGAATATGATTATTTTGTTCGTTTGTTGAAAATACTGTTTTTAATTTTAGAATAAGATCGTTAACGTTTATTTGATATATATATATATATATACACATGTGTGTAAGTATATTATCATATATCTACTTATTAAAGTATTTTACGTTAACGCTATTTAATTTTATTAATAATGCCACTTATAAGCAAATTAATGTAAATAATCATTCGCACGTACATACCTATTTAAAGATAAGAAATAAAACATATTATTTTAAAATTGTTTGTTAACAAATACGTAAATAAAAATATATACATATATTAACGAAATAAAAATATATACATTAACGAAAGAAAGGTCTAATATTATGCACATCAAATATTTTAAATATAATAGAACCAACAAGACGCTTTTTATACGCATACGGAAAAAAGAAATTAACTTTTTTAATTATTAGATTTTTTGTTTATCTTTGAAACTAAAACTAGGATAAGGCTTAAAAACTTTATAAATTTTACAAAATAAAAAAAAAATTTTTTCAACAAAATTTACTACAAAATAATAAGCTTATAAAAGTTTCATAAACTAAAAACAAAGTAAATTATATAGTTATATATATATATAAAAACACTTGTATTGGCTTTTTTAAAAATAATATCACAATAAAATTATATTTAAATCAAGTATTAAAAAGTAATATATTCTTAATATCCATTGAAAATAATGGAAAAAACTCGAGCGTCGAAAATTTAAAAATTCTCTCTCTCTCTCTCTCTTTCTCTCGTTCTTTTTCAATCGCAACAAAACTTGATAATCGATTTTCAATATCGCGCCACGTAAACGATTCTTGTAGATACACGCGAAAATTTAGCAGCGCGAAAATACGGCATCGATATACGTTCGATGTGTATATGCATTGCTTCAATTTGGATGAGAAAAAAAAAAAAAAAAAAAAAAAAAAAAAAAAAAAAAAAAAAAAAAAAAAAAAAGTAAATAAAATCGAAGGCCGAACTTATACTCTATACTTTCTTTTCTCGTCTCCATTGTAAACTACGATAGACTTATTTTTTCGCTCTCGAAAAGCAAGCCAAACGAGCCGTTCGATAAAAGCAATCTAAGCCTTTTGAAGTCTACAGATACGTGTACATGCGTGGGGCATATTGCAAATGCACAGTGCACTAAATTTACTTTCATGAATATGGAATATTTCACGATAAATAGCTTCATCGATTGTTAGAATAGTAATTTTCCTTTATATCGTGTTAACTAAATAACTAGAAATGTCGTTATCGAAGAAGAGTTTATTGAATTTTTGTGATAATTTGGCACACTTTTTTTTTTTTTTTTTAATTAATTCAATTTATTTAAGAAAATTTGATAAATTTACGACAACAGACGTTCGTTAATATTTAAATATTTTAATTTAAAATTCAATTATCGATAATTTGACGAAAAATTAGAAAATTTCTTAAGCTTTATAATTGATTTTTAAAGAATGTTAATGTTGACATTTTAGAAAGATTTTTAAATATAACGAAACCAAACAAATTCAACAAATGTCTTGATTGAAATTATCAATTGATTCGTCTGTAACATATGCATAGTATGCTTTTTTTTTGTTTTTTTATCAAAATGAAAGAAAAATTTTATGAAATTGTTATTAAAGCATATGGTTCTGTCAATTTTTATATAATTGAAAAATTCTTCTAAAGCTGAAAATCATGATTTACAAAACGACTCGGAAGATATATCAGAGGAATCTCAAGATAATCTTCAAACTGATAATGATGAAAAAAAAAAAAAAAAAAAAAAAAAAAAAATAGAAGGAGAGAAAGAAGAAGAATCATCGCCTCAATGTAAGAAATTAAATTAATTGTGTAATTCATAAAAATTTGACTTTATTTGTATACATTTTTTATACAATTTTACCTAATAAATATAAAGAAATCTTAGAAATAAAATTTAAGTTATTATTATCTATATTATGCTTCTGAATCATAGCATTCACGCGAAAAAAGAATTAAAAAATTACAGCCCACTGAATTATGGTTACGTTGCATTTACTTTTAATAATTAATAATTCTATTAAAGTTAAATAAATGAATATTATTCAGCAGGCTTTAAAACTTACAAATAAGATTGTTTATAATGTTTTTTTATACATTTCTGAGCCGTGTTTCGAAAAATAATATCAAATTTTAAACAATAGTCAAAAAATCAAGAGGGACAAAATTCGATTTTTCAGTTTTTTGCAGTTTTAACGATATTTTTCTATTAAAGTAGTATATTTTAATTTTTTTTTTTTTTTCTTTTTATATGAAACTTGAAGTCTTTATCAAAAAAAATGAGCGGTGATTTAGTTCTCTAGAGCAAAAAAAAAAAAAAGAAGGTTGTTTACTCACTTAAAAAAATGCATTGTTTACGAAAATCGAGAATTTATCGGAAACTATTGAACTTCTTTGAATAAAATAAATTTGTGCTTATTCGGAATAAAAAGAAGGTACAATCGTAGTAATTTTCATAATTTAATCATTTTTTTTTTTGTTTTTTTTTTTCGAGGAAAGAAAAATTAAAAACGAAAAAATTGTTTTTTTCTTTTTTTTTTGCATTTTACTCGAAAATTTCAAGGTTATGCTAAAATACTGTAAATAAAAAGGTTGTAGATTTTTTGATTATTTAAATGAACTTTTATATTAAAATTATCTGACGAAACAAGTATTTACACCGCAAATCGTGAAAAACGATTTTTCATCCCTTTCACCCTCCATCCCTCAGCGACTGCAAACATTCAGATGTTAAATTTTTATCCCTGCATTAGTTATTACTTTTTCTACCCTTTCCAACTTCAAATCATCTCGTTGAAAATTTTATCGTAAATTGACTACTTTTACTGCTAACTCGCCTGGATTATTAAACGTATTACAAATTTAATGTCGCTTATCATATATATTATTATAGGTTCCTAAATAATCTCAATTTTCGGGGAGTTAAAGTAGTGCTTATGCATTAAATTATTTCTTAATCCAATACCGGTAACAAAAACTTTCGCGTTTAATTCTTTCGTATGTTTATTTTTTCTTTTCGTAAATTAATTAATAATAAATTAATCAACATTTTTTATATTACTTTACGTTAAAGTAAAATCTTTACCATTAACCAAGAATCAAGCCATAATTTACGATGAAACATAACCGATCTTACTTTACACCTGAAAACGCATGAATATTCAAATCAATGACCTTAAACGATTCAATGTTAAGAGAGGCTCACCCATTAGTTATTCTAAAACTGTCCTCTCATAAATATCGTCCCCGTGATATTTTAAGACCACGGTATACGCGAATTTTGCATATTCGATCGGTATCGATATTTAACGTCGCGCGTTGAATATTCCCTATACATCTTTCGCGCACGCAGCATTGTGTGTATATATATATATACAACAAGATACCGCAAACAACGATCGATAAATTCTCACACCTTACTACTCATTGCAAAGCTTGTCTTTCGTTTCGCAACATATATATATATATATATATATACATACACACACTCGCCGAAAATTAATCTTCACGGCAAACAACTCGTCCTCTTAAACGAGAGAAAGAGAGAAAGATATAGAGTTTAAGTGTAAAATAGAACGAGGATTAAGGTTCAATAGCTGTACACGTCGACGCTTTAAAATTAACGCGAACAATCAAGGTACGGGCCCCCTACGGGACGTGAGGGCATATTGCACGGCCGTGACGATCGCCACGTGCCGAGTCCTGCTGCTGGTACTTCCGCTCGTCGAGCTCCTTTTCACCATCGAGCTTCTGGCACTGCCACCGACGTTGCCGCTCAGCCAACCGAACCTCAAGCTTCCTCGTCTCTGAATATATTCAGATTTGGTTTTTTTTTTTTTTTTTATTTTTTTATTTTTTTATTTATTTTTTATTTTCATGATTTTTTATTAGAATTTTATTGGTCTATTGTTATACGTTGTTTCAGTAGCGGGTGTCGTATAGCTACGTCGACTTTTTAAGCTTTGTTATTTTTATTTCGATTTTAAGTTCGAGAACAAACAAATTTCTGCATCGTTTTCATTATGCAACTAAAAAAAAAAAAAAAAAAAAAATAATTTGTTCTCTTTTTAGAAAGATATGAAAATTATTTTATTAAAGCGATTTGTATGTACTCCAACTGAAAGCATTCAATTACTAATTGATGTTAATTTGAATATAAAAGTATATTCAAAGTATATTGGATGAAAGCAAATAAACGAAGACATTGGGAATCGATACAATAAATTTTTTTTTTTTTTTTTTTTTTTTTTTCTAAAAGAAAATAACGTTAACTACAAAAATGGCTAAAAAAAAAAACGTCTGTGTCTAAACAAAGTCGCACTCCGCTACCAAAGCAAGACAATGAATAAATTAGTTTTAGACGAATTGTTAATTAATTCGAAAACATAAATATGTGCCAATATATTGATTTGAAGAAAGTTTTTAAAATATTTGTGTGAAATAAATATAAAAGTTTTCAATTTTTGTTTTCTACACAGAACACTTATATAAACCTACTTTGATTAAAATAACAATTAAAATTTATTCATATTGATATTATTTGTTAAAAAATCGTAAAATTATAAAAAATACAGCGAAATGAAAATTATGAAGTTAAATAATGTAAAAGCCAATAATTAAAATAAAATGAAAAAATATTTATAAACAAAAATAAAGTTAACTATTGTTTGAACATTTATATGATTTATATTACATTTAATTATCAGTTAAATATTTTACAAGTGCATAAATACATTTATTGATGTAACCTTTAATCTTAATTAAAGAAGAAACCGTTGCATTAAAAAAATAATTCAAAATTATAAAATTATAATTAAATTTATTCAACTGAAATAATTTTCAAAAGGAAAAATAAAAAAAAAGAAAAATTTAAACTGGCGTATAAAAATAAGACGACACATATATATATATATATATATAGTTTTAGACTTATCTCTTGCTGTGTGCCACGTGTGCGATGTATGTTTGAAAAACTTACGCCGCTTCTGGGAAAATTCGTTCGAAAAAAAGAGAAAAAAAAAAAAAAAAAAAAATAGATCTTCGAGTAATATAGTCGATAAGCATCGCTTGGTTGGAGAATTTAAATAAATATTTTAATTACGAAGATACAGAAGGTGGAAAAAAAAATGTTGAAATTATTTAAATATGTATAAGCTCGTGATAATTTTATAAAAAATATTAAAAAGTTCTATGAAAATGAAATGTTTATCGTGCGCCAAGTATTTGTAATTGAACTATTGATAAATTATAGTGAAGAATTAAGACGTCGCGCCGGTATATTAATAAATGATGTTTCAAGATTTCAATAATAACGAAATTTTTAAATAATATGTAGTTATTTTAATTAATGAGAAAAATAAAGAATATCTAAGATGGGATATTTTATATATATATATATATATATATATATATATATATATATATATATATATATATATATATTTATACACCAGTTTAATTTCTTCCAATTTCCATATTTATCAAACACAGATCGATTGCATTATTTAAGCTGATTTGTATTTATAAATTTAAAAAAAAAATGGTTTCATTGGTAAAATAATTTAAAAATGTAGTGAAAAGTAAACAATAAAAGGAAAATTATCATAAAATACTTTCGCATATTATGTATACTTTTTATTAATTTTTATTATTATTATTATTATTTTTAATAACAACACTTCTGGTGGCTCTTTATACTTTATTCATGGATTAAAGATATAATTAGTTTATGGATATCATAGTTGATAAGTCAGAAGGAACATGAAGAGATGTTTAAAACATTTTTTTCTTTTATCAAATGATAAATCAATGTTATGTAGTAAGTCTACAAATAAATTTATTTTCGATTCTCTAATTATTAATTAGTCGTACGGAATTTGAAAATTTTATCTTTCTTTTTTTTCGTATCCTAATCCAGTCTTTGACTTCATTTTAATGTAGTGCATTTGAACTGTTTTTAACGTTAATGATATTTTTACTATTCTTTGTCTAATAATTTGAAGATTTTTTTTGTTTTGTTTGTCTTTTTTTTTTTTTTTTTTTTTTTTTTTTTTGTTTTCGGGGAAACGTGAAACTACCATTTTTCTACATTTTGACTCGAACATTGTCAAAAGTGTACTTATAGATATTTACTAAACTTTTGTTTTATTTTTTTTCTTTTTATTTACTTATTTATTTATTTATTTATTTTTTTTTTTTTATTTTTTTTTTTTTTTTTTATTCTGAAGCGAGTGAAAAATGTTTTCAGCGCGAACTTTAAGCGGACAGAACAAGACACTTGCGGATATTTATATTGATAATCACGTGATTCTTTATACTTTTAACGTTTGAAGCAAAGCTCTTTAAAGCAAAATATTAACGAAATGAGCTTATTATTTTTGTACACTTTGTAAACCTCGTTACACATACAATTAATTGTTCAAGATGGAAGTTTACCCAGTACTTTGGAAAATTAAAGCGTTAATTTTTTTTTCCTGAAATGAGATTAAAAAAAAAAAAAAAAAAAAAATTCTTTATTAGAATTAAAATTTAAGAAGAAAAAAAAGTCCTTTTTTTTTTATAATATATTTTTAATACTGAGAATTATTTGTTACTAAAAGCAGTATACAAACTATGTAAAAAATAGAAATTTGAACACTTAATAATATTTTGAATACTGATTTTTGTTTTTATAAAAATTCAAAAACAATAAATGCAAGAATCTGACAATAAGTATAAACAAATGTTGAAAAAAAAATGGTTTGACACAAAAATGAGTATTTTGTTTGTTAAAAGAAAATTAACAATTGAAGATCATTTTAAATGTAATGGACAAACTATCAGAATAATGAAATATAATTATGTCGACATCAAAAAGACGTGGCAGTGTTTTTGTAGACAATGAGTCTCTTGTTAAAAAAAAAAAAAAATTTATAATTGAAGCTTCTTTATCGAATCTGCTATAAGTAAATTAGTCTACTTGTAAAGACTTAGGTAAGAATTAATTTAAAAGGTAATGCGTTCACGAATTTGTATAAAATATCAAACAAGTTTTAGCCATTTAAGAATAAATAAATTCACGTAAAATGAATACAACAGAGATGTTAATTTTTATAGAAAGTTATGATTAAATTTCTAATTTCAAAATGTAAGCGATAAAAAAAAAAAAAAAAAAAAAGAAATCAATATCATATTTTTGCTAATGTCATTGGCCATGAAGTCATTATTGAACAAATTTATAAGTGAACGATCGACTTTGTTAATCATGTTAATATCATAAATAAATATTTGTCTAATATCATTTTACTATATAAAATTATAAATAATTTTAAATAAAAATATTTTAAAAACTAATTTTCAAAGAAAAAAAAAAATAACTTTCAGACTTTGTAATATAATACTTGTGAATGTATTTTTTATATGTATCTAGGTAAACTTCCTTTTTAGATAAAACAAATTTAATTAGATCAAAATTATTTTTCATGTTTTGTTACTTTTGCTTTCGTAATTTTATAAAAAAAAAAAAAAAAAAAAAAAAAAAAAAAAAAAAAAAAAAAATAAAATTTTAAAGCATTGTTTTGGTATAATTTAAAAACTGATTTACTTTAAATTTGAATAACATTTTTAATTCAATTTATTCTATGAACTTAGAATTTTTTAATGCTAAATAATGCAATGTTATTCTATAAATTTCAAATAAATTAAGATAGTATTCTATCTATGTCTATCAGTAAGAATTTATTCTTAAAATTTATTTCATATAAAATAGCAACAGAATTCATCGTAAATTTTCAATTTCGTTGTATTTAAATTTCATACAAAGTTAAATTGAACCTTTATCAAATAATTATAAGAATAACTAAGATGATAAATAAATACATGAAATTTAAAATAAAAGTTATTTATCTACTTGTATAAAATGCGCTTCTAATTGTTCCGATGCTTATTTATAATCATCAGTCGTAGCTTCAACCATTTGACGATAATATTTATACTTGAACAACATTTCGGTTTCAAAAACTTTAAATGTTACAGTAATTTAATCACTGTTTTTTTTTTTTTTTTTTTTTTTTTTATATCTCGTCCTATTCACAAACCTCGAAACAAATCAGTCTTAACCCAATAAGCTTTAACACCTAAAGCGACTGAAAAATTTTAACTACATTTTTCTTAAAACTACGTTATTATATCTACTTATTGCCACTTTTATTCCACATATGCAGCCAGGAAAAATAAAAACAACGATAAATAAAAAAAAAAAAAAAAAAAAAAGAAAAAGCCGATAACGGGTAAATAAATAATTATGTGTAACATTGTGTGTTAATTCGAACAGAGAAAAGACTGATTGAAGCTTCGATTTAATAAGTGCAAGTTTTGTTCTTTAAATAGTCTTTCTGTTAAATATTTCATCCTTGTTACTTCGCAATATATAATACACGAGCTCATGTATGCATACAACTGCATAAAGATATGCTTCATAATATGTATATATATATATATATATATAATTACATGATAATAGACAGAGACTTATGTCGAGACACAGAGATACACGTATTCCTATGTATGTATAGTATACTTTTAGTGCCTGTTACAGTCGGTATATCGATTATTAGCAGCACTTTTTAGTTATACAATAGTATACTTGAAATTCATTTAAATAATCGTTCATTATTACCGAACTTTATGAATTCGCTAAAAATTGAATAATTTATGAAAAGAGCTTTAATTTATTATACTTTGGAAAATTTTAGAAACTTTTTTTTTTTTTTTTTTTTTCTTTTTTGTAACAGTTTACCATTTATTTTCCCTTGTATTCCTTAAAAATAATTGAAATTTTTGTTGACTTTATTGTGACTTTCAATTTTTTGATGTTTGTAAAAGAACAAATATAAATTTGTACTTTAATATAATATCATGATTGACTTATTGAGTTGAACATTATTAAAAAAAAATAATAAAATAGCACATTTCCCGTATTATTTATTTGACAATCAATGGATATTAAAAAAAATCAAGTTATTACTTTATTTGTTTGATAAATAAGTAATTGCGTAATTAAATTGTAAGACTTATTGTACTTTAATTGGAAATGCATTTAAATACAATGCAATAGTAAATGTTACAGCAAAATATAAAATATTTAATTTGTTTTTATTTTCCTTCTAAGGATTCTTTTTTTCATAAAGTTTAAAATTCAAATGCATCATTTAAGGCATTATCAGCTTTAATGTACATAACTTTCATATGCACATTTTACGTTATTCTGTATACTATACATACTTTAAAATTATACATGTTCATATCTATATTATTTATAATAATTACACAATTATTTTTTATTTTATAATAAAATTGAAATTAAGTATCACCATTATTTTTTTTTCCTCTCTCTTTCTAAATCAATTAATTTTATATTTACAAATATAATTATTTTTTCGCTTCGAAAAGGTTGCATTTGAAATTGAGGTGAATTTCCTCGTTATCACGAAAAGCATTCCGTCTATTTTATACGTTTTCTCCCTAACTCTTTCGTTTAAGTAAGAACTGGCCCAATCACTCACGTTTTCATCGATAACTGGTTTTTTTTTTTTTTTCTTTTTTTTCTTTTTTTTTTTTCTTTTACACCATATCTAACCATTAAGCACTACGCGATAGATTCACAAACTTATACAATTAAGTTCGACTATATAAAAATATAAAATGGAAGAAGTGCCTCACGTATTGTTACATTATTTACGATTAAAAAGAAAATATTTTCCTTTTAATCAGCATCGAGAAATTTGCATCGATTTCAAATGCTTTGATTGTATAGTAGTATTTAAAAGTTTAAAACGTTATTGGTTTCATGCGGATAAATGATATTAACGCTTTAACTTTTTATAAATAAAACAAATATAAATTGAAGTGATCCAAGTGTTACACACAAATTGATTATCAGCTAATAGGGTTCAAGCATTGAGAGGACTTCCTCATGAGTATCGAGAATTCTTTCAATCTCCAGCTCGTAATTTAATACCAAACTGAGCTACTCGTAAAGATTTATTACCTCCTGGTGTTGTTCCAGCGAGAGGGAGGGAGTTCTCAATGTTGCAGGTTCCATATTATGTCTTTGAAGAAACACAAAATTTTACCGATACAGACACAGCTGATCTCAGTATACTGGGATTAGCTTGCTATTATTTAACTGATTATTTGGACGCCCGGGATCCCCATTATGAAAATGTGATATCTGGTCTTATCACAATTTTGAGCATCTATGCTACACAAACAGACTTAGCAGATACGGGGGTACCGAGAGCAGGCACAGAATACAGCTTAATACTGCAACCGGTGGTTCTTACTAGAGCGCAACTCAGAGACAGAGCTTAAGAAATCTGGGAGGATCTAAGGGCAAAAATCAATCTACCTGAGCGTGCAGACTCAAGTGATGCTCTGATTATAATAGGACTGAGTATGCTTCTACTGACAGCCAAGAGATTAGTGTCACATGCTGTGGTGAATTGCTTTGGTGACCGATGGTCTAGTTTGTCTAATGTGTAGCAAGGAAGATAGACATATCCAATCTCGAACTGAGAGCCGGTATATTTAAGGTAATGCGCAATATCGCTGGCATTCAGAGGAGCAAGTACAGAAATGCCTTTGCAGTATTAGTAAAACAGTTGAAATTTGCAGAAATGAATCATATTTATCTCATGTTCACGCATCTGTACACTTACAATCCTGATGCGTTGGCAACGACAGAGTTTTTGAGAGCAGAGAGGAGTGCAATGATGCGTGCAATGGTCGTACTAGAGACATTAGCCGAAGAGGATCGGCCTTTTGCCAAAATACTTTATGAAGGAATGCAGCTTGAACCGTTACGTTCTCGGTATATCATCGAGTATACAGTAGCTCCAAGAGCGATAGCACAGATTCACGAACGATCGATGGAAAATTATCGTATTAGAGCTAACCCGGCACTTGATGCCTTTGCAGAAAAAGAGTCAAGCAGCACATAAGAGCAAAATCAGAGGTTAGCAGGCTCAATGCTGCAGAGACTATGGCACACCCCTATTAAACACTGCAGCTGGAAGACGAATATTAACAGTTGGTTTCGAAGAACCTAGACCTGAGAATGAGCTGGAAGATCTACCTGACATTCCTAGACAACAAATTTAAATTCAGGTGCAATTTATCTTATGTAATTACGTTAAACGGAAACGTAATATTTCTAATGAAATAAAAAATTTATCGAAATTATGTTTATAACTAAATAATAGAAATATATTGTTGTCAAAGTATGATAAAAATAAAATCTAAAAACTCTTTAACGAAAATTATAATTACAACAATGATTTCTAAATTTCATTGATTTAAACTTTTAAATATTGCTACATTTTAATTCTCATATAGAACGACGAAAAACTTTATACGGAAGCAATATATGTATATTTATATTAAATAATATTAACAACGTCTTCTACTTAAGCATTTTTTGCTTGGCAATTCCTTTAATATTTTCTAAGTCTTGTTATGGATCCGTATAATGTGCAAACTTTTTTTTTTCGTCGCTGCCTCAAATACGTTGCGAAAAGTATAATAAATAATATATATATATATATATATATATATATATATATATATATATATATATATATATAAAATCTCTCGAACTAAAAAAAAAAAAATCGAAATTTACCAAGCAGCGAAAAATTGCACGTTCTGTACCCTTTAACATTTTTTTTTCACTTGAATATGTGATAAACAAATTTGAAAATCAAAATTTTTTTATTAATTTTTATTTTCAGCTTTCTTATAGAGACAATTGAAAAATAGCTAATTTTTTTAACAATAAAAGAATCTATTAAAATACGTTTTGATTAATTTTCATTTATAAATGTTTAGATTTACAAACGAGGATGTTTTAAAATATAAAATTATAAAATAATATAAAAAAAAAAGTCTATTAAAAATTTACTAATACTAAATAATTTTTAATAACAATTTATTATAAAAATTGTAAAAGAATATTTTTAAATTATGGAGAATAATGTAACCTTAACAATATTTTTGCTGGTGTACAAAGATAGTTTTAAAAGTTTTTTAAATTATTTTCATAATATCAAAAAATTTTTTAATATTTTAATATTATCAACTTAGTAAACTTTATGATTAAACGAATGATAATACTTTTATGTGAAAATTTTAAAAAGTTACAAAAAATAACTTTGCGTATAAATAATGCTAAAGATATATTAATTAAAACCGTTCTACTTTTACATTCTTATAAAGCATTTTCAAAATGTATACATACAAAAAAAGTCATCTTTAGCATAAAATTTCCTTCTAATATTTATTACAATTAAAATATAATTATAATTTTCTTTATCTGTATAATATGTTACGCATTGATTATAACGCGGTAAACGTTATCAGAGAGTAAGAAAGAGGTCGAAGTGTTTGTATAAATAGTTCTAGGTCTGTGTGTGCGTAAGTGCGTATGCAGCCTGCATGTCCGAGCTAGTTCCAGTGGGGGCAGATCGAGTGGCGGGCTAACAAATATACGGAAATAAGTCTTTAAGAAAGGAAAACTTGTCCTTTCCTTGTCTAGCCGTCTGTCGGCCAACAACGGCAGGTTCAGTAATAGAAGAAGTGCGAAGAAAGAAAATAAAGAAAAGTCAGTCGAAGGAGAGAGTCCAGTGAAGAGATTGCGCGCTCACGTGTAGCTATATCCGAATATTAGTGAATATCTAGAGAAGCGAAACGAAGAGCGATAAAGCGAGCCCTGACCTGCAGTTCAACAGCGTCAGAGGACACGCGAAAGCGTGGATTTATTTGTAACTCGGGCACGTAATCGGGTGTATGAGAGAGAGAGAGAGAGAGAGAGAGAGAGAAGATACGGTTAGTGGTGCCTTTCGACGTCCGCGTGCATTGAAACAGATAATTTCACGTGTGCGAGTGAGAGATTTTAGCGTATGATCGGGAAGTGGTGTGAGGCGGTGTCCGCGAGCACCGCCGAATTCGCGAATAATCGACTACGGACAAATTGACAGAACCCTCTCGCAGAGAGGATGTTTCTCAGACGAACCGGACAAGCCCTCCTTATCTGGCGCCTAATAAATGCGATAAAGAGGGAGAATTATTTGTGTGTGTGTGTGTGTGTGTGTGTGTGTGTGTGTGTGTGTGTGTGTGTGTGTGTGTGTGTGTGTGTGTGTGTGTGTGTGTGTGTGTGTGTGTGTGTGTGTCTGGACACGTGTAAGTGCAAATTGTACGTTCGTTCAAAATAGCGTTACATGATATTAATACTTTAAGAGATTTTAACTTTTAATCCTTTTATCGAAGAAAAAATGTTTTTATTTTTCCTTTTATCTCTAGAAGAATGCTATAGAGTCAAACCAATAAAAATATTTAAAGCTTTTTGATATAATTGATACTTTTATATCTAATTCGATCGAATATATTTTTTCTTTCTTAACGTTATATTACCGATTTTTGTTCGAATAAAGCAGATACGTCCACGTGTTTAATACGTCACGCGTATAGGCCAAACATTATAAGCCTTTTATCATACAAGGTATATTAAACTTTCACAAGTGCATATTAACTTACAACTTCGAAGGCTGATTGTACCTAATTTAAAAAGGACACTTTTAATCGAAGTATCGAGATAATTCATTTTACGATAATCTTTATTATATTACATCTAGAATTTTGAAATATTATATACAAATTTTTATTTTCATACGATAATACAAGCTTTTGCATATAATTTTTAGTTAGATAATATGTTGTTGATTCATTTAATGTAATATTTTCATATTTAATTATTTTATTCATAAAGCTATGTCAATATTATAATTCATATTGTATTTGTTAAATTTTTATAATCTTTGACTCAGCAATGCATAATTTCATTATCCTAAACAACAATCACGTTTTCACGTACACATAAGTCTTTTTTTTTAAAGAAATTTTCTCGTTCGCCGAAATAACGTTACAAGTATCTTTTTAATTTAGTTCAATCAGCCAACTGGAAATGAGATTCTTTCAACAATCATTTACAGTCATAGACTAGCTTATTTAAACATCATCACTCTTTAATTCTTTCAATATTGCCTCAGACACGTCGTCTTGAAAAAAAGAAAAAAAAAAAAAAAAAAAAAAAAGATAAAAGAGAAAAAATTCAACAAAGAGTAAAAAAAAAAAAAAAAAAAAATAAAATCATCTTTCTAAAAACGTACCGAGACTAAGTAACGGAGTGCCTGTCTCGCGTTTAATACTTATAATTAAAACTTTTTAATCGTCGAATATTCGTTCGGTATTTTAATGGGTAGGAAAAAAAGCTTTCCTTCCGCTTTTGAAAATAATGGGCGCAAATAATTTTGTTCTTTCTCTTGGACTTCGAGAAGACGATCGTCGTTGTAAGTCGCTGCACGGACTCCGTGGAAACAACGGCTAGGTGTCTTCAATCTCGCTGTAGAATTTCCTGATCAGGAAAACAAGTTTTTTCAGACCTTCGTTAACTAAACTATTACAGATCTTGACGAAATCTCGGACATCACGTTTTATCACGGCTTTTAATACTTTTTTGTTTTTACACCGCTTTAACGAATTTATGTGTACGCGAAATATTAAATCAATTGGATGTAAATATATACAACATTACCAATTTTTTTTTTTTTTTTTTTTTTTTTTTTTGTCTTCTAAATGTTCGCAATTCGCATACAAATTTAAAATGTAAAATGTAGTATACGATCAATTATAGTACATAATTTGACCGATTTACGAAACTTTTTGTCATGCAAAGCCTACACCAACCAAATATACTCTTGGCCAATATTATTACTAATTAAAATGTTAAAAAGTTACCAATTATAATTATCTGTTTTATGCTTTTTTTACACTCTACGTATCTAAAAAAAAAAATAATTATTCAACGTACCAATTAGCTTCAGCTTATGTTTACGTGTGAATTTCTCTTAATTTTACAAAGAGATTATAAATATATATGTGTGTATATATGATTAAAACAATACCCTAGCTCGGTACAACAATTATTTTACAAATTTTAAATAACATTGCTAATGCCAATAATAATGTTATACGAAAGAAACGACATATTCGTAAACATAAAAGAAAATATATAGCAAGCATAGATTTAAATTACACAAGCTCAACAACAACTATATAAATATAGGTAAAATTACAACCTTTTAAAAAAGCTTATAAAGCTACTCCATTTTAATTGATTCACAGCTCATTTTCTTTATTGAGCTGTTCTCTCCACATCGCCTGAAAAAAAGTATATTATGTCTGTAATGAATGTAAAAAGTGTAATCGATCAACCCAAACTAAAAAGAAATAAATTAAATGTACTAATAAAAAGAAATTCTAAAAATTATACAATTTTTCACGTGATAATGATATTGGTTCTACAAAAAAATTTTTCAATTTTAATATTGTTCCTTTTAATCTTTTTATTTTTGATATTGCCTTTTAACTAAAATAATACTTTCAAATATTATAGACTTGCAATATTATTAAAGAAAATAAATTCGAGAGAATATTAATTATAGAAGATAATAGAGTAAAGTGAACAAAATGTTAGTTTGACTTATATATTTATCAAAAATAAGAAAAAATATATTTTTACAATAGAATAAAATATAGAAAAAAATAATAATAATAATTAAATAAATAAAAAATAAAAGAAAATAACGCAAAAAATTAATTTAAAATAGCACAATAAAAATGTTATTATCTATTTACATAAGTCAGTGCTTTAAAAAGTACTTAATAATTTACTTCATAATATAAGAACTTCAAATATATCGAAGTTTAAAATATTTAATAATTACCAACAACATAATTTAATAAACTACTCATCTCTTTTATAAGAATTAATATTGAAATTAACTTTACGTAACATTTTATGAAAATTTATGTTTAGCTCAATGTAAAATGTATATTCATTCAAACAGACAATATCTTTATAATTTTAAACATTTGATTAAAACTACTCTGACAAGTATAATGATGAAATTGTGTAATTTTATGATAATATGATGTTTCACTAAAAAGACCAATAATAACATTTCTTGAGTGATTCTAAAAATTCTTCGAGTTTGAAACTTAAATTTAAATTATTTAATAATAAATTAAATTACTAAAAAAAAAATTTACATAAAAAAGGCTATAATTTATTTATAGTTTGAAAAAAAAAAAAAGAGAATAATCGATGAACTAAATAATAATACTAAAATATATTACTGTTTTTATATGTCAATGTTATAAATTACCATTATACAATGTAAATAATCTTTAAACAATGCAGATGTAAAATTTTAACCGATATAAAGGTTGTATTTTCACACTTAATTATATTTATGTTTTAAAGATAAGTTTTATGGTTTTATGGTTTTATTACGAATATATCTTTCTGTTCGTACACGCTATTATCAATATTAGTAATATTATCTAAGAGAAGCAAATAATTTCGAGAGTATAATTTCTCTTTCGTTACATAAAATTTCCACAGTTTATGGAACTTACCATTTCCGTAGTAAGACTTGCCAGAGCCTCTTCGACCGTCGCCGCCGTTCGACTTCCGTTTTCCGATTGCTGACTCCCTCTTACCGGCGTCGTTGGACATCCTGTAAAATACGTTTACGTTATAACGTAGCCGTTTGTTTCATTGCATTGCTTTTTTTTTATTTAATTATTTTTTTGTGTCAGGTATCATAGTGGGATAGAAATGATAGGCTTGTAAGAGAGAGAGAGAGAGAGAGAGAGAGAGAGAAAAATGCAATTGTGTTATATAAATGTTTCTTGTTTATGTATAAAGATTTCTAATCTATTGTGTGATTTAAAAAGTAAATTAAAATTCACCAGTCACGAGCTTCATGAAGAATCTTTCTAAATTCAGTAAATAATAAATAAAAGTTTTTTATTTTTTTATTATTTTTTTTTTTTTGAGACGTTCTAAAATATTGATAAAAAATAATAAAATTTAGCCGATGCAATATAAATGCAGCCTGCTAAATATTTTAACATTCGCAATTAAATAAAAAGCATTGAAAATGTAAAATAATTTTTCATTTCATTTATTCAAGTAAAAATTTCGAAACCCTTCTTTCTTATCTTACAACGTTTTATTCCTATGTTCAATTATATTTAACAAATATTTTTGCGCTTTTTTTTCGAAGAGTTACATAATTTTTACCTGTGTTTCTTTTTGTAAATTTATTCAAAGAAATAAAAGTGTGTTTATTGATAATTCGTACCGAATAAAAGCAAAAATTTTTTGAGAAGCTTAATATTTTTGTAAAAAAAAGTTTTGTGAAGCGTTGAATAATTATAAACAAAGCCAGACTGAAAATTAACTATTTGAAGCTGTATCAATTTTATAACTGAAATTTCTACTTCGAAGAAATAGCAAAGAATAAACTCAATTTGAAATATCAATTTATTATAGACTAGTAAACTTAGATCTTCGTAAAAAAAAAATAAAGTTCAATTAAACGAGTTAAAAAACATCGTTAAAAATTGTCAAAAAGATTCTTCAGTACATCATTAATTAACGAAAATTTTGAAAAATAATACTTTTTTTTTTTGTTTAACAACAAAAAAAAAGGGGGGGGGAAAAGTAAAAAAAAGAACACTTGCAAAAATGCTATCTAAGTGTGCCTGTACAAATGAGACATAAAGCGTGACAGAGATAGAGAGTATATTTATAGAACATGAGTGGTGTGAAGAAAATATTATGGATATTTTTATGAAAGTTAAAAAAAAAAAAAAAAAAGAGTATATAATAAATAAGAGAAAAGAAGGCGGAACTTATCTCAAAGCTCGCCGATCCTATGAGACTTGTCAAAGCTTAAGTAAAGAGAGTGAGTAGAGTTATATAGACGTTTTATTGTGTATACGGAACACTGCTTTATTGTCGACCTCAAAATTTATGTATATATATATATATATATATATATATATATATATATATATATATATATATATATATATGTAACTGCATATAACAGACATAAATATTTTTCACATCACATTTTTGTATTTTTTTATTTCTACTTTTTTTCTTTTTCTTTTTCTTTTTCTTTCTTTGTTATCTAAACAGAACTACTGTACATCAATAATTGACTCCTTATAAATTTCAATATTTGTGTTTTTTTTTTTTTTTTTTTTTTTTTTTTTTATTATTTTCGAAAAAATATTTACTTTATTTTTACATTCTTTCGCTATTCTCTGCATTTTTTGGTTTCTAAACCTTCAGATAAAATTAATCGTCATACTTTTTTTTTTTTTTTTCTTTTATTTTGTGTACAAATATTCACAGTTAATAACGCAATATTTTATTCGATCGTTAATTTTAGACGGCTGAAGTGTTCGTTGTTTGTTAAAAATAATAAATTAATAAACGTCTATTTTCAATAAAAAATCTTTCACCGTTAACAATGATACGATAATTAACGTATAACAGACACTCTCACGTAACAATTCGTTAACTTTACCGTGACTCTCTTGCACCGAGAAATTTCGCTAACAACGTCTCCTCGCAACACTCACTGTTGACAATCTCGTAATAAAATCTACAAACACATACATATAAGGAGATTAAATCGAGGCACTTTGGTAAACTTTGGTATTTTTTGTTTTTGTTTTTTTTTTTTTTCCTTTTCGATTCTTGTATTAGTTTTAGTTATTAAAATAATGACTATTTTAAAGGAATACGCAGCAGGAATCGATGCTAAAACTAATCGCTACTAAAATAATCTTTGTCAAAAATTATCAGATAAACAAACAAAGATGATGTTATATGTTTATATATTGCCTTTTAAACGATTTAATTTGGTGCTAAAGATTTGTACGTCAGTTGTTTATTTGTTCCTTTTTTTTGTTTTTTCTTTTCTTAATTTTGATATAATTTAGATATAATTTTGATTAACATTTTTGTACAAGCATATATAAGTGATATATTATACGCTACACACTAAAGATATTTTAAATTTACAAACGTTGCTCGTGCGCACGGAAATCTACGGCTGATTCAAGCTACATATTTGATTTTATGAACTCATTGAAACAAGTATAGAACACATTTTTTGATAAACGAGTATATATATATAATATATATCTCATGTGTGTGTATGTGTCTGTGTGTGTGTGTGTGTGTGTGGCACGTAATCATCAGACTTGCAAGATCATAAAATAACAATTATAACAAAAATACGTTTGATCGAGAAGATTTTAATGTACAGATATAATTATATAATAAATGTAAATATATATCTATAAAAAGGTAAACATAACGTAATAAAGACGCGCATATTTCGTTAAAAATCAACGTCGGCGCAAAAGAAGAATATTAAGAAGATAAGAATAATGAGAGTATAATAATAGGAATGTCATTATGCGTTTCTTCTCGCGCTGATTTAATACGCGTTTATCAAAAATCCACACACACACACACGCGCGCACACACGCACACACGCGAACACACACATACACAGACACACACACACACACATAAAACACAATCTTTTTCAGTCACAAACACCGACAGATTCACAGACCGTATCGTCAAATAATCTCTCTTCAGGTGGCGGCGTAGTAAATGTGAAGCGCGTAGAGGCACTTACCTATGTCGCCGCTGCTGGAGCTCTCGGTGAACGAGGGCGTTCCCTCGGTCCACGTAGGAGTCGAGCCCTCGGCGCTACCCGCCGGCGGTGTCCATGAAAGGCCGCCTCCGCGGTTACTGCTGCCGCCGCTCTCGACGCTAAGCGACGATTTTGTTTGACGGCCGTCACCGCTACCGCTGCCTCCGCTCCCTCCGCTGCAGCTGCTTTCCAGATGCACGTCCGATATACTGTCGAAATTTAACGTTACGTTATGATTGATTGTTCACGACAACTTGTAGCCGTCGCGTTTTTTCGTTAAACAAATCGTTAATTTTTAGACTTTTTTTTTTTTTTTTTAAAGATTCTTTATTCAACGCGATGGGTTATTTTATGGGATGTGCTTGTGTGTTATAGTTAAAGACCGAAGATTCGGTGCTCCTAGGTTTGGATAATTAATCACGAGGTCTGAAGACCCAAATAATCCAAACTTTCAAACGTCGCGCCTGAGAATTGAATAGCCAAACCTAGATTTTAGCTATAATATATGGTTAAATATTGACTAAAAACTTTTGATTGAGATCATTTTGTTGAAAAATTTAAATATGCCATGCAAAGTTAACATAATTTTATTTACTAAAAAGTTATTGTCACTTACATTTACTTTACTTTTCATTGCAAACAAGCATTTGCAGTTAACGACATTTGAAAATATTATACAATTTTATCATTAATCTAATATAACTTCAATCGAATTTAATTTACTTGACTCATTTTCACAGAGAAATTTTATATAATAACAAATAATAATTCATTTTGATTAGACAATCATAGTGAAGATTTTCATAAACGAAAATGAAAAAGTGAGATATAAAATTATAAATTTTATAATTAATTCATCTTCCTAACTTACAAAGTTTATTAGTCTCAAACGAAGGAAAAACCGTTAAATTTTTAAAGCGAACGAGGACATGGAAACAAGATGATCTTAATGTATATATGTATATATATATATATATATATATATATATATAAAAATATAAACGTACCTTACAGTGTCGTGATAACTTTTAGCGAGGGTGACGTGATGTACAACCTTGTTGCGACCGGCGTGCGAGCCGGCCATGCTGCTTGTAAGTATCGAAGGACTGGTGCTCCCTTGGTGATAATGGTAGTGATGATGATGGCCACCCGAGGCCAGTGTCTGGTCGTTCGAGTGCACTGCGTCGTCAAAGGGCGGGGGCGGGGTGGAGCAGGTAGAAGGAAGGGTGCCACCTACGGAGAAAGCGCATTCTACCGTTAGCACAGTCCGTACGGTTAGTTCGTGGCTCGGCTTTTTTTTTTTTTTTTCTTTTTTTTTTTTTTTTTTTTTTTTTTAGCATAACAGTCATCGATGTTTTGTAATAAACCCGCGGTACGATATTTCGTGTAATCTCTCTCCCTCGATTTTTCTTTTTTTCTTTTTTTTTTTTTTTGCTTACGTCTTTTTGACTAATTTTGATGTAATTTTGTTTATCGGATATATGGTCAGGCTAATGTAGAGAGAGATGCTCTGTTGGTACAACTATCATAGAATAAGAAAGCCAAACAAATTTACGGCCGATGCGTCATGTCAGGAGCCGAAAAGAGTTAGAGGGGGTAAAATATTAAAATATAAATTAGGAAGATAATAAAAGAGAGAGAGAGAGAGAGAGAGAGAGAGAGAGAGAGAGAGATAGATAAAAAGAAAAAGATGCATTCAAAGGAGGATAACAGTAACTAAGAACGCGACTTCACCCATTTTCAATCAAGAATTTTTATGTCTGAAATCGTTGTAATTTCTAATTTTAGTTTAACAATGATTAATGTACATTCATTAACAAAAAAAAAAAAAAAAAAAAAAAAAAAAAAAAAAAAAAATTTATTTACAGATGCATTTCTTTTGAGACATAAACACTAATATAATTCAAATAATTGATTATAAATATTGCTGATAATATATTAGTAAGGAAAAATATCAACTAATGAAATTTTACAAATAAAATTCATTCATTAAGCAAAATATTTTGTTAAATAATATTTTTTTCAATCAATAATAAATATAGAAAATAGTTTTGTAAATTAGCGGTAATTAAGTAAGTTTTTGTATGAATAAAAATTTGTTATGAAAAATTATTTTTTTTTTTTTTATCAAGAATAATTACTAATTTTTAATCGATAATGTAATATAGTCATCATATAAAGTTAAATATTTAAAAATAATTCAAAATTATTATGATGAAAAATAATTTTATAGATAAATATACAAGATAAAAAGTGTAAAAAAAATCATGATAGACAATCTATCTACTATTCTTGACCAAAAAGCGCAATCTATTAATAAATTTTATAAGAATAACGTAATTATAATTATTATAATCGGATAATTATAATTGTATTTTCAAATATTATTTTTCATTAGTATAGATTACTCTTTTTGACGAATAACATATCCATTCAACATTATGCAAAATATTATGTATATATATATATAT
Source organism: Chalcis sispes (assembly GCA_949987625.1). Lineage (NCBI taxonomy): Eukaryota > Metazoa > Arthropoda > Insecta > Hymenoptera > Chalcididae > Chalcis > Chalcis sispes. Next base: position 24,337,271 of record OX465099.1, read on the forward strand.
ATATATATATATATATATATATATATATAGGCATATAATAATTAGAGGAAAAAGAAAACTAATAAATTATTGCCTATAGCAATGACATATTAATTCACATGCTCTAAAGATTTTGTATTGAGGAGGGTTACCTGAAAATAAAATCAACGTTGAATTATGTTATTAACAGACATCGGTGATTGAAAATGGGTTACTTTGCGTCTGGAAAAATAATTGAAGAGCTCAGTATTATTATCAAAATAATAAATTTTTCTTACTACGAGACATTAAAAGGAATAGATTTAATTATTATAATAATATGCAATTTTTGTCAGCTCTTCAATTGGACCAATAATTTTTTTTTTTTTTTCTAAAACAAATATCGAATTGAAATATTTTATTTTATGGCGTAAAGAAACGTTTAAGAATAATTATTTTAAATTAAAAAAAAAAAAAAAAAAACGAGAGAGAAATTTCATCGTACTCGTCTTGCAAGATATATAATTAGCGCAAATGTAAGCTCACATGGCATAACTAGCAAAGCGAGGAAAAGAAAACTATTTAATAGGAGCTTTTCAACTATAGCACTATATATTAAAAAATTTCTACGAGTTTTGAGGAAATTGTATTTCTATTTTCCTACTTAAAACATTGCTATATATATAAAATATAAGATTGGAAATAATTAAATTTTGAATAATTAAAAATTACTGTATATATTTGTACGTTCGTACAATTAGGATACTTCAATTTAATACAATTTTAACAAAAGTACCGTTGTAAAACTATCGGTATTACAAATTTAAAGTCTTATTAGTAAGCTAACAATTTGTACGGAAATAACAATATTGCTCCTTATTTATTATTATCAGAATTTGCTCATAGGAAATCGCAAAAATTTGAAACTTTCACCTGAAAACATTTTAAATATAGTATATATGTTCAACCTATAGCAATGATGAAAAATTAATACGGAATTATAAAAATGATTAATCCTCTTAAACATTTTAATTAAATGACAGATATAAAAACAAAATAAACAAATTTTAACAAGGCATAACCATCGCTTTTTTTAAGCTAAAACTAACAGCGGAAATAATTAAAAGAAAAAAAAAAAAAAAAACAAATTTAAAATAAACTAATTTTAACAGCTGATAATGCGTTTATAAACATCATACAACATGAAAACAATACGCAAAAAAGAAAATTTTACAAACTTTCATTCATGATCATCGAGTAAAAAAACTAACAGAAAAATGATAACAAAAAAAGAAACCAAAATACAACAAAATTAAAAGCAGTTGTTTCGCTTTAAATATATAATCATTCACAAATTCTAGTATAGAAAGAAGACGTGTCTTAGTAACGCGAGTGAGACAGAACAAAGAGAAATAAATAATTTATATAAAAAAAAAAAATAAATAAATAAATAAATAAATAAATAAATTCCGCTCGGCTGTCAATCGTCGGGGGCGGACATTAATTAAAAATTCATCAACATCACTTGCTGCTTGTATAACCATGCAAGAAAGAGGAATTCCGTTGACTCGCGCGATTAATTTGCCTTCCCGATTGTTCATCGAGGTACTCCCTGTACCGATCGTCGGACATGAAATTTTCCAAATGCCGATTTCTCCGAGACCTTTTTACGTTTGGATTCGAGCCCTCGAGATTACGGAACATTCTCCCTTTCGGTTTAGTCCATTCGGGATAAGAGTGTCCCAAGAATGAGCTGCTCGAATCCAGTGATTCGAGACCGGACGGACCTTGAGGTTTATCGTGTTTTTCTTTAATCGTTGATTTATCGGTTGACTTGAGCCACGATGTACGTTCAGCGAATTGTCGTCTGATGGACGGTAGAGGAGAAAGTCTTCTTTTTTGCGAGTATTTTGTATGAATCATTTTCAACAATGTATTATTGGCTTTCTTATTAATGGATTTGCTACTCTCAGCTTTATATTCAGTTTTAATTGTATAGTGAATCCTTGAGCTATCGACAATCGTTTGAGGTATTTCCGGTTGATTCCTCTGAAAATTCTTGAGTTGTTCTTCTTCTTCGAGTCTGCGCATCCTTTCATAATAAGTTTCCGAATGTTTTTTGTCTTTTCTCGACATCTTCCAATTCATCAGTTCAGAATTTGCCGCTGGATTGATAAAGTACGTGAATTTTGGCATATTAATAGAAGGTGTGTAGTAGCTGTTAGCACCAGTTCTAGATTCGGGACGCGATATCGACAGCTGGGATACATCCGAATGCGAATAATTTTCATCCGTGCTCGTTCTATTCCTATTCTTTCTACCTCTTTCTGGTCTGAAAGGATACGGACTTGTCCTTATGACATATGAGTCGTTGACCTTCTCAACGCTGACGAATTCGTCGTAATCGTCGTAGTCGTCGATCGGTAGTCTAGGCTGCAGCATGCCGTATTGAACGTATTCCGTATTTCTCCGATGTGTTCTCGTCTCTTCGGGAATGGCGCCGACGGACAACATGCCCGAGGCATTTCGCGGCAGGTGAACGTTGTCGTAGAATGAATTGAACGGGGCCGGGGATTTTCGCTGGGGAAAGGGGGGCCGCGAGGGTGGCAGTCTTACGGCGGGTGTCGGCTGACGGGCTAGAGCGAGAGTCTCATGCATTTTTGGGGACGAACGATCCAGGCCATGCAAGCGCGCAACACAATTCAATCGACGAGGAGTCTGCTGCTGTTCATCGTCATCACCTCGGCCAGACGAGGACTCTGCCGGCCAGACGACGAGTCTTGCGGTCTGGCCCCTGCCGAAGATGCTGCCGCGAGGTGGTACCGGCGGTGGTACTTTGCCCGACGGTACGAGATTCGGATTCGGTGGGGAGGCCGCCGACGTCCTCACGTTGCTGCCCTTGAGGACTGCTGGGTACTGGCTGCTACTGGCTTTGGTGCTGGTGGCCGTGGTAGAGATGGTCTCGGCGTGGCTTTGGAGCGGCGGCGGGCTCAGCGGGCCCGCGGGCACGCTCACGGGGGTCGAGGTGGCGATCGGGATCGAGGTCGTCGAGATGGCCATGCCGCTGCTCGTTACCGCGGCCTCGCCCGCTCCTGTGCTCATTGTTCGTTTGTAATGCGTCGAGAGCGTAAACGAGAAAATTCGTGGGAACACACACACACACACACAGGTGGTTAGATACAGTGTGGATATATCGATTGAAAGTCGTAGGACAGTCAAGCTACGGGTCTTTGAATATGTGTTGCAAAAGATAACAGTGTACACTGATTACAAATTGTTCTTTTATTCAAAAAATCAAAAATTCTAAATGTATGAGAATATTAAGGAGAACTCATACTTCACTCTTCTTATACAATATTACATTGATATCGAGTAGTTTCATTATTTTCTAGCGAAATATTTAAGAAAAAAAAAAAAAAAAAGACAAACAATTAAAAAGTCCCTATTTGATAATCAAGAATAAAAATTAAAAATATAAATAAAATTTAAAACATGTAAAATTAATTTTTGTTATTATCAAATTACTAATTGACAAGACATTTTAAAATTAATATTTTTTCTTCGTCTATTTTTTTATACTGATGTATGAAACTTAAAAACAAAATTAAAAAATGATTATTTTTTGCTTCGATTGAGGTTTAAAATTTTATGATAAAGTAATACTAGAAGACACAAAATATAGATTTTAAAAAAAATTATAAGGTTAACTGAATTTATAGGAGGAAACAAATATTTTGAATTATTCTATTTAATTTAGGTGAATTATAAATTTTAAATTATAATTCATATAAATTATAAACTTTAGCAAGGGTGTACAAAATTAACGAATGAATATTATATAATTAATGCAAGAGAGCATGAATACGTTAGTGTGAGTTAGTTTTCAATGAATATGATGTTAAAATGAAAATATTGATGGCAATGTTTTAAAAATTAGTAAAATTTTAATTTTTTAATTTTTGATAGCAATATTTTTAAATTAATATAAAATCATGTAATATTAAATATCAAAAAGTTTGAGTAAAGTAAAAAATTAATTTCTTTATAAAGTAACTAAAAATAATGTTGAAAAAGTATACATTTTATTATATCTATTTTATAAAATACTTAAGTAAAATATAATTAACAAGGGGAAAATAAAATTAAAAAAATAACTACAGGATTAATTAATAAAGTTATTTATAAATAATTAAATTAAATGAATATTTTTGTACGTGCTCATATCTTTGAAACCACTAGAAAAATATAATACTTTAGTTTAAATCGATATGTAATAATAAACTTTAATTGAATTTAAGGACTTAATAATAATTTTTAAGTATAAACAATGATATTTTTTCAGTGTACAATGTTCTTAAAACGTTTATTTTATTACATGATTTTTTAAATTGTTTTTATATTAATATTATGAAATGTTAAATAATTATTTAGTAATAATCAAATTTTTAAACATTGGTTGATGCGACTATCATATAAGAAATATAATACACAAAATTAGTTTTTTGAATAAAATAGTTCTTATATTTGTATACCATGAAATAAAATGTTATTTTTGGCTTCGATTATCGATTGATTTATGTTTAACAGTATACAAGAGCAATTTCAAAAAATTATGTTGTTATGAATAAAATGAAAATAATAATAATAAAAATTAATAATATTTACATTATTAAAATTTGTAGATTTAATTGACATAAATAAATTTAATTATAAATAATTAAAAAATTTGTTAATTTCAACGTAATATTTTTATTTCAATTATAAAATTATAATAAAAAAAAACTTTGAAAAATTAAAAATTAAATGGATCCTTATTTATATTTTTTCTTACATGATAGTTTTTAAACAACTTTATAAATTATGAATTACAATCAATGATTTAATATAATTGCCTTTAATTTAATCACTTTATAAGTATTAGAAAAATGCTACATGAATTATTTAAAGAATGATTTGATATTTAAAATAATATTATGATGAAAGTAATAAATTTTCAGTTAATTGAATTTTTATAACTTTTGTCAATTGTAAAGTATGAATGCAAGACATATTCAAATAAATATATAGAAAAATAAAGCTTTATAATATGTCAATTTACTGTAAGCAGTCGTGGCGAAAAAAAAAAAGAAAAAAAAAAGTAGCAATGCTTAATAGATAATATCGATGATATATAATAATAATTAATATGATATGCATAAATTACGTCAAGATTGCATTTACCAAAACTCGTCAAATAATCTTGAAACAAATTTAAAATTAATTTTAACGATTAAATTTTTTATTAATAATATTAATTTAATCGCAGGATTTATCAAATTCTATTACCAATGCAATTTATATGTGACAATTTAATGATTAATGAAAAAGCACAATCGTAATGACGTTACAGAGCAATGCCAAAAGTGCTTAACAAACATGATGTCAAGATTTTTTCTCGAGTTACGGGAGGGAGGTGGAGAAAGGGGAATAGTTTAATCGATAATATGAAGTCAGAAAAGAAAAGAAAAAAACAAAAACAAAAACAAATAAAAATAAATAAATAAAAACGGATGAATCACGCATACGTACGCGCGTGTGTCACACAACGAAAGAGACGCGCGCACAGACACACACACACACACACACACACACGCGCGCGCACAACATTTAAATGAATATGTAAGGCGCGATAAGAGAAACTCACCAGGCTTCGTGGGTGATGTAGCATGCATAGCCGAGCTGCCGGTTGCCGTCACCGCTAAACCATCGCATAACAAGATACCATGCCATTACCAGAATTTAAAAAATTTTTTTCCTTTGCTTTTTTAAAAACTCTCTCTCTTCTCTAGAGAGAGAGAGAGAGAGAGAGCGGTAAAAATAATATTCGCTTTTTGTTTTTAGAAGATCGATGATGATGATGACTATGATGGTTGTAAAAAATATTAAAAAAAAAAAAAAAAAAAAAAAAAAAAAAAAACGAGAGAAAACTTTCGCATGCGCGCGCGTGCGTGAATAAGTTACACGTCTGGGAAGCGTGAAATTTTGGCGATACGAGTAGCCGAATAAAGAGCTCGTAATTTGCATAAAATAAAAATTATTGCTTTGTTTCACGCGTTAGCCGAGAGACAATGAGTGAAGAATAATGAAATATTATGCATTTTAATAAGTAAAAATAAGGATCGACGGTCAATATGTGAAATACGATTATTATTAATTAAACAAATATTTATTTTACCGCTCTCACTTTTTCATTTTTCTTTATTTTACTCAAATAGCTCATTAAACATCAGCGCGTTATTTTACATGATTTAGACAGTAAAACAAAATAATGTATAACACAATGATTTGACGTGGAAACGGTATTTCACTGACGATCGGAAATAATGAAAAAGTGAAAAATCAACGAAGAATAACAATAAAAAATAAAAAAAAGAAAAAGAACAATATGAAAAAAAAAAAAAAAAAAAAAAATGATACAGACTAACTTTGGTCGTAAAGAAATACTCGTTACGCGGCTTTTTACGAAAAATCGAAAGAAAAATAACCGGCTTATTGAACGTTTTTATATAATAAGCATTAAAATTTACAACCTATCACTAAGTTGGCTCGTCAATTATTTAAAAACGACAGTTTTAACGAATTGATTTTTCTTCACCTAGTAATTTTACAAAGAAACGAAGTACCTTAATAATATTATCCGAGATGAACATTTACGACGAAACTTTTTATTTTGCAAAAAATCAATGAAATGTAAAGAAGCGCAATAACATATTTAAACTGAAGCGATGATAACGCAATGGATAAAGCAGTCGCGTTGAAAAATAATTTATAAAAAAAAAAAATTCCAGAAATATACAGCGAATTTTATTCAAGAAAATTTAAATACCGTTCGTTATTCTTTCATTCGAAAAAAACAAAAAAAAAATGTAAAAAACTTTAATACTTTTAACGTAAATATATCGTAAATAAAATTTATTCATTAAATGAAAAATATTTTAACATTAAAAATGATTTATTATAAACCAGTTGTAAAAATGTTACAAAAAGACAAAGAAAAAAAAAAAAAAAAATGTTCAATGTTAATACAAAAGATTGAATTATTTTGCCTCTCCTTAAATTGTATTTTAAATTTATTTTCTTCTTACCCCTTAAGTTGACCCAATTACTAAGACTTCTCAGTTAACCGTGTGAGAGATGAACTTGACCCATTTTTTTTCTTTTCTTTTTTTTTTTCTTTTTTTTTTTTTTTTTACAGTCGAGATTAACGTAATGCGGGAGAAGTGTAAGCTATTTTTCTTAAGACACGATATATATGTAACGTCGATTCAGGCGTAGATAATTACTTCTTCGTTTAACTGAATCGCAACCGTGTTTTTAAATCTTATTTTTAGAAAATTGAAAATCCTTCTCTTAACGTTAATGTTGATTTTAATTATTGTAATAAATTTATTATTTTATCGCGTTATAAAATTTAAGACTTTGTTACATAAAATAGTTGGCAAATTTTGAATTTACTTTTAACGTTCAGAATTCGCATAAATAAAAAAGGACACATTAATTTAATTTTTTAAAAGTATTATTAAAGTAATTATTATATTTTAAAACTTCATATATAATTGAAAATCATTAGTTGAAAAAATATCAATTAATTAAAGAACCTACTTATAATAGCCTCGTGAATAAAAAAGAGTTTTCATTTATATAACTTGACGTTCATTAAATGAGTTCTAAATTCACAAGAGATTTCCCAAGAATTTTAAAGCGTATTTCTTTACGGTAAAAATAAAAAAAAAAAAAAAAAAAAAAAAAAAAAAAAAAAAAAAAAAAAAAAAAAAAAAAAAAAAAAAAACTTATGCACAAGAAACTTTTGCTACTTTGTTAGATAAAGGAAGAAAAATCGTTTTACATAACAGTTTTAAAAGTACATAGAATAATAAATTTTTACCTTGGAACATTTATAATTAAAAAGATTATTTTAATATTCAATATAATGATACTTATCTATTTCTTAGTCAAATGTAGGTTAAATTTGAAAGAAATTAATTATTTTAATGAGCAGAATCTTTTTTTTTTTTTTTTTTTTTTTTTTTTTTTTTTTTTTTAGCAACTGTTATATTATTTTTTATTCGTTCACATAGAAACGCTTTAAGAAATGAGAGCCGAGATTTATTAATTTTTGTGTATCTAATAATAAATATTGTCGTTTTAAAAATAAATTTTAATTTGTTACGACCAATAAATGTATCAATACAGGCGCGTTGATATAAAAATCTATTTTAAAAGTCCTTTATGTAACCGACGACGTCGAGGATAATTATCTGATAATCGCTGCGTTAAGCCTTTTGAAATTTCTAATTATTGCCTTTTGTATTTAGAACAATATACGATATTGTATTATTAAACGCTATTCGTTATTTCTCATCCGTTTAAAATCTTACGTAAGTTCTAAATATTCCATTGTATAAACCAACCGAGCTACTTTACTTTATTTACAGACGCATTGGATTATTGATTAAGAAATCTCAGTCGTAGTCAGTAGTTGAGATTTAAGAAGTATTAAGTTCAGTTTCGCATCGAAGAAAGGCCGATTTATCCCTTTCTACGTAAAAGCAAAAATAAAATAAATAAATAAATAAAAATATCGTAAAGCGAAGTCGCTTTTACAAGTAAAATTCATTTTGCTTAAAAATAGCTCAAATTATTGAAAATAAATAAATGTATACAAAAAATCAAAGAAAATTTTTTTCTGCCGATAAAAAATACGCTTCGAACGCGAAAAAAATCTGGTGGATAACAACGTAAATATACATATCGACACTTGCATATGGCATCCATCGAAAGCAGCTTGCGCGTATTAAAAGCTTATAAACGCGCGCCAAAAAATAACGTAAAATAATAATCGAATAAAAAGAAGTATAAAAAACGAAAAATAAACGAACATTAAATAGACAACAACTTAAGTAACGATATCAATAATATCAGCTGCAATTCGGCGGCGACCCAAATATATAAACGGTAAACAATAATTTGCCAACGTTAACGTGAAACAATAATAATAATAATATTAATAATAAAAATAAAAATAAAAATAATAATAATAATAATAATAATAATAAATTTTAATGTATATAGCTGCAGCGTTTTGCCAAAACAGCATTTCGATCAATTGTAATACAAATAATACGTGTACGTATAATATAAAGTGAAAAAAATAAATATTTATATATGTATAAATATAAAAACGAAAGGCTTAGCCGAAATTATACGTAGGCATGTAGTATATAATAAATATATAAGAGAAATATGTAAAAAAAAAAATTTTTTGGCAGAGGCTGACTTACCTGTGGAATCGAAGTCACCCTCCAATGGCCTCAGTGGCCTCGAGATGCTTTTCCTCTTCGATGGGGAATGTTTCAGCGCTGCAACACAAATTTTACGCCGTTGTAATTTGCGCAATATTATCTTTTCTTATTTCTTTTTCGTTTATTTTTTGTTTTTCATCTCGCGTTAAATTTATTTATCGCGAGCGTAATCGTACATAATGCGATTACTTTGAAAATTTGGTGGTGTGCACACAGTTAGTCATTAGAAAGTGAAATGAAAATAAAAAAATTTATTTCGATATTACCTTCGAAGTAAAACTTACATATCGATTCACAGTTTTTTTTTTTTTTTTTTTTTTATTTTGTTTTACTTCGAATTCTGTTCGTTGATCTGTGGCGAAATTTTTTATATAAAAACAGGCATTAAAATTATTAGTATTAGTCATTAAAAAAAAAAATAAAATAAATAAAAAATAAAAAAAATTGACTTTATCGACAAATTGCAATCTTAAATAGCAATAAAAAAAATAAATAATTTCAAAAGACGTAACAAAGTTTTTGTTATGTTCAGACAAAAGCAAAGCCACTTTCCAAAACAAAAATAAAAAATAAACGACTTAAGTTATTTTTTAGATTTAATTTCGAAATAATTTTTATATAAAGTGTATAGATAATTTAAGTAAAAAAAAATTACATTTCACAGCAATAAATTAGTTATCAAATTTTAAATGTTAAGCGTTATTATTACAAGTAACTTTCTACTGAAAAATAAAACCAGTAAGAAATATTGTATAATATATTTAAAAAATTTATTAATTTTTTTCAAGCGTATGCACGTAAATTAAACTAAAATAAAGAAAACGTTTATAATTTAAAATAATAAAACATTGATTATTTTCATCGCAGTTATAAAAAAAATGTTTAATGTTATAAACTATAATAAAATTGAAAAAATCTATGAGTATAAAAAACATTTATTAATATACTTACATTATTTATAACCTTTTTTTTTTCTTTCTTTTTTTTTTTTTTTTTTTTTTTTTTTTTTCTAATCGATAAACTAGTTTTTTTTTTTTTTTAAACAAAAAACAAATAACTATTGAGAGAAGTAAAATATTTCCTTCAAAATACTTCCTAGGTATTATAATCTCGCATATCAATCGTGCATTGATTAATTTTAACTCAAACGTTGTCAACGGGGGATAAACAGGTTTGTTACATCTATAAACTAGTCTAAACTTTATAGGTACTTCTAAATCTAGTTCTAAAAATTCATCGAGGTTTGATTATTCGAGTTAATTATCGTTTATTTAAAAAACAATTATTAGAGTTAAAAATTCATCGTTGAAAAAATCAAAACGTATAGTTTGGGTAATTTTTCATTTTTATATATATTTTTTTTAATGGTATATTATAGATTGTTATTAGTTCCCAAAGCTTTTGGATAGAAAAACCGAGGCGATTTTGATTATTAAAGAGTAATAAACAAAAAAACAATGAAATTACGTAAAAAATGGATCAATCAATCATCAACTAAAAGTTGGTACAAAAATATCGCAAGGGATAAAAAACCTTTTTAAAGACATAAAAAATAGCGATGAAACCATTGAAGAAAAATGAATAATAATTTTGAATTTATTAAAAAACAAAATTAAATTGTGACATTATTAATTTGTTAATTCTTTACATCGACAATTTATTATGGCGCTTTAAAATTTTGAGATATATTTTAAAGCGTAACTTTTCATTTTAATAATAAAACGAAGAAATATGAAATAAGAATGATCATTTGATAAGAAATATGAAAATTTGACCGACATTAATTAAACTTATAAAAATTCATTATCAATTCAAACTAAAACAATGTTTAAATATTTAAAAAAAACTCAAATTATAATGCAAAAAATGCGTTTTAGCAACATCTATATTTAAAATTTCAATGAAGCAAAAGACAAAATCGACGCTTTTCTCCGTCGATATAAAAAAAAAGAAAAAAAAAAAAAATTAATTTCATTTTTCTCTTTTATCATCGCAACCTTAAAAGAAAAAAACTGTTAAGAAGGTGGACGGAAAAATCACAATGAAGAAAAAAAAAAAAAAGATAAGCATGAAAAAAACGCGACATTAGCATGCCGTCGAAGAAAGTTTTGGATTATTACGTACGATTCAATCGCAAGAGCGAAATTCAAATATAACAACAGACCTTTATCCAAATTCTTGCAATAGCAGCTCTTAGATTTAAGTTGTCTCGATTTTTTCGACTTTTTCGATTTGATTCCTAAATATTTAAATACTTTTCAGATATTTTATTTAAACAATTATAAAAAAAAATTAAAACATTGTGTAACGTACTATGGATTATAAACGGAAATCCGATTGAAAAAAATAAATATATATATATATATATATATAAATAATAATAAAGATGAATGTTTTGATTGACATGGCAGATAGAAAAACACTTTACCATTTTCAACATTAGTGTATTATAATGTTTGAATTAGAATTAAAATTTTCTCTCTTTACTACATTTTTTACGTTTACATCTTAATTACGTTTTTAAATAATAATAAAAAAAAAAAAAAAAAATGAAGATACTAATTTGCAACAAACCTATGTCAAATATGTATTTTTATTATCTATTTCTCGAATAGCGTGATAAGGGGAGGGGGGGATAGATTCTGTAACACGAATTAACGATTTAAACATCAGTATGATGTCCCATTTACGATTTTTTTCATTTAACATTTGAAGATAAAGTTTCATCGATGACATTATTACATGGACAATTCGATATCAAAGAAAACATTGGTAAAGCGCAATTAAAAGGGACATCACACTCTTATAGTTTATCGTAGATGCAAATGCGAAACAAAACACAATGCCGTATGTGAATTGTACGATAAAATCAATAATGCTATATAAACCTCGCGTTATCGTTACGTAACCGTTGCTAATGCATATACTTATTTACAGGTACAGATCTTTATTTATAACTAGTAACATTGTATCTTTTAAATTTTTTCTCTTTAATTATTCTATTCTAAATTCTAGTACAATATATATGAATCATAAACTTTAAAAAACGAAATTAATGATAAAAATATAACATTCATTCTAAAAAAAAAAAAAAAAAAAGGAATTCAACGATAAGTATATGGAAAAGTTTTCATTTAACAGTTTTAACAAAATTTATTTTCGTTAAAAAAAAAAAAAAAAAAAAAAAAAAAAAAAAAATCGAAAAATAAAAATAACAAATACGCGAATCAGAGTAACAAAACTAAAGAATACATTGCACGTGCAATAATTATGCAAATAATTATATAAAACTTTTCGAACAAATATTGTAATCGTGTGCGTATTGTACGTATATGCGTAAGAGTATATGATTGTGGAATACGTATACATGTATATGAGAAGTATATTACATAAACGTAAAGTAACGACGAGCACAAGCAAGTAACACATTCGGAGCGCTAAACGTGGTTGACATGTGAAGCCATTTAAAGGGATGAAGATTTAATATATATATATATATATATATATATATATATATATAGATAGGGAGAGAAAGAAAATAAGAAAAATGAAAAATAACATTTGTAAAATTGTTCGTGTAAAAGCTTTTATTTTACATCAAAACTGGGACTGATTTTTTTTTTTTTTTTTTTTTTTTCTTTAAATTTTATAACAAACATGTTAATGTTTAAGATCGAGTTTACTTATTTTAAATCGCGGTCTTTTATTTTTAATAAAATTTTATACAATCAGAATATTTAAAAATTTTTTTTTTTTGCAAGCGTTCGGTTTGAAATAAATATTAATAAATGTTTAAAATAGTCCCAGACTGATTTTCATCCAAAAAAAAAAAAATGAAGCTTCTATAGTCAGCTCGTTTACGATTAAAAAAATATATATATGTAAATATATATTTATATAAAACGAAAAAACACAACCATGTAACCAAATGATATAAAAAAAAAACAGACTCCAACGTCGAGCAGGCATGACAGGGCAATATTTAGGTATATATAGAGTGATATAATAATAATAGTAATAAATAATGAAAAAAAAAACAACAATCGAGCTGGCAAAAATATCTTATACGCACATGAAAACAAACAGACGGGTTAGACAGACAGAGAGACAGAGAAAGAGAGAGAGAGAGAGAGAAGAGTTTACCTATATAGCTGGTGACGAGGTTACGGAATTTTCGATGATTTCCCTTAATCTCGGGCAGGTCCACTTTAATTTTCATCGCCATCGAGAGATAATGGGTAGCGAGACGGAGGCAGTATTTATTGTTCGATTGTATTGTTCGATTGTCGGTATTGGCAGGTCGGATTCAAGGGGTCGAACACGAAAGAGAAGTGCACGGACACAAAAACATCACATTTAGCCAACTCAGTACTCAACATTATGTCATAATGTCCAAATAGTGTTCGATATATATATATATATATAAATTTTTATAAATATATGTATACATATATATACATATACATACCTGCGTATAAACACAATGTATAAATACGTGAGCATAGATATATATGTATAGATATAAATATAAAAAACACGTGTACATCGCGTTAAGAGAGCAGAGGTGTGAAGATAAATAGCAGTATATATGGGTATACAAAAATATAACGGAGAGGGATAATGTATACATTTATAACTTTGTAAGCAAAAAATAAATTATTAATTTTTTTTTCTTATATTATATTCTCGATTTTTTTTTAATTTTGCGATCGTTAAATTATTTTATTAACTACAAAGGATATTTTTTTTGTTTTGTTAATACGTTTACATCAAATTTTAATGAATTAAAGGTAAAAGAAAAAAGAAAAAAAAAAAAGAAGAAAAGAAACAAATGCATGAAAATTAAAACAAGCTCGTAGTCTTTATCTGTCCAATGGCAAAGTATCGTCATGGCTGATTCGATTTGTTTCGCTCATTGCTCAAAGTTTAGCCACGGCCAAACGAATTTTTTTTAATCGTTTTTTTTTGCCGCCGTCGTAGAAATATTCCGTTAACGTAATCTATCAGAACGAATGGTTTTTCTTTTTCTTTTGTTTTAAATATACAATATATATTATATTATATAAACAAAAATTTTAGTATTAGTGGATTGAGAGTGTCTGTATGTTGGAGGTAGGTCTGGTATATAAAATGAAATGTAAGTTTGTCAACAGAGCAAATGTTTATTGAAAATATATCTCTATGTACATTGGTGTCCACATAGTGTTAATAGCTGAATATTTTAACAACAGTAAAAAAATATTCTACTCTACTTTGTTTACTATATATTAACTGCTACCCTAAGATTATTAAATTTTTTACTTTCTAAATAAAATCCGACGGAATGAGTTTTTCTTTTCTTTTTTATTTTTTCTTTCTATCGGCGTTTTTAAAATTTTCTCTAAAAAATAAATCTCTTGAATTTTGCAACAACGGAATTTCACGATTAAAAAAAAAAAAAAAAAAAAAAAAACTAGTTCCGTCGGATTCTTTAAGCTCTACGATCTAAATTAAAAAAAAAAAGTTTCTACTTCGATTTACAATTTTTATGAAATGCATATTGTAGTTCGCATGGGAGATATTTAAAATCGTTACAATCTAACTATAAAACAGCATATATAATATATCTCGATTAAAAAATTTGCTTTGTGACTTCGTATCCTAATATATTATCATGTAAATATTACGTATATTATATAATTAAAAAATGTAGATGTGCGAGGTTCGGATTTCGTGCGTATTGTTCTTTTTCTCTTTTTATTTTTGTTTGTATCTTATGATAAAATAGTAAACATCAAATGACGTCCATAATCACAGTATGTTTAACGTTCTTCCATGTATATATAACTTTTAAATCGTCGTCTTATTGTTAACTTATATATATGTATGTATACATATATAATTTAATAAGAATCACATCAAAAGTTTCTGTTCTTTCTATAAATAAACGTATTACGATATATATCGCCTTATGCTATATATGTAAAAGAAAAAAAAAAAAAAGAAAAAAAAACTCGCCTAAAACTTCCTATAATGCCTTTAAGTTTATTCAGTAAACGAATCAAGCATTGTTGTCTCGTAAAATGCAGAATACGTTTCGCTGCTGCGCGTCCTGTACTTTTATTTTATTTTATTTTATTTATTTATTTTTTGTTCTATTATCTTTTACGTCACAGTTAGCAGATAAGTCTTTAAAACAATCACAGCGTGGTATGTGTGCGAATGTATATATATATATATATATATATATATATATATATATATATATATATGTCGTGTACGTTTTGGAGCGACAAAGCGAGAAATCTCAAATGTTATGAATTTTTAATGACGCCTTTTCCTTTTCTAGCGTCACTTCAATGCGTCACCTTTTTTTTTTTTCTTTTTCTTTTCTTTCAACAATTTCTTTGTCTTTGCATTAAGCATTACGCTTGCTAATTGTATCTTAAGCTTACTCATATATAATACGTATTGCCTTCGATAGATAATAGGAACATTGAAAAATATTTTATTGAAAAAATATTTCACGTGAATATTTTTCATTTTTATTATTTTTCGATTATTAAATTTTATCTGCTTTCCGAATGATTTTTCATATCATATTTATTATGTTTCATTTAAATGTATTAATAATTCATTACAATGAAACATCTAGTATTTAAATATTGGCTTTTTTTTAACATTTGCTTAAGGAATTTGAAATCGATTTTAATAATCGATTATTATTTTATTTCATCGACTTTCAAAGAATAGATATAAATCGTTGAATATCAAATAATGTTGAATATCGGGTATCGTTAATTTCAAATATTTTAATAAAAGTAGTAAGAGCACCGATAGCTGAGGTATTTTAAATTTATTTATTCAAAATTTATTGAAACAGTTATTAAATATTTGAAAACAATTGCATCTGACACTAAGTATATCTAATATTGAACGATAGCAAAGAGTGATTGTATGGAAAATAACAATTCTTGCTTTACGAATATGGGATAAATTGTAATTTAAAATTATTAATATTTTTATTATATTAATAATTTTAACATTTTTAATAGATAATGTTTTTGATGATTATTACAAAAATCACATATAATAAATAAAATTATAAAGATTTTTTTATTAAATTGAATATCTAACTAGATAATTATATTATAAATTGAAAATAATTATTCGTTTTTAGTGCATGAAAATTAATTTCTCTTACAATCACTCGCTTATTAGATACTTTCTTTATTATGGCAAAATGTTTTATTATTATTATTTTTTTATTATTAAAAACAATCTTGTATGAAGATTATTATTTAAAATTACTATTACACGCATTAAAATTCTACTTTCTACTTGAGTATACATCTTATAAGTCTTTTATAAAATTGGCATGCTTAAATCCGCGTTAACCTACATAACACGTTAATTATAATTATATCCTATTATAGTGAAACATTGTTTATGTTCGATTGTACAAAATACTCAGCTATTTTCGTGGACACCAGAATTTGTACAATTTTATTGATAAATATAAAAATCACGTAAATAGTTAATTTTATAAGAAAAAGAGTTTACGATAATCGAATTTAATATTTAGATACTAAAGAGCGTAAAAAAAAGTCACATGAATCGACTTAATGTGTGCATTGTAATTGTGTAACTAGTATTTCAATACAACGAAATAAAAAATTAAATTTAAATTCTTTTATGAAGTATAAAGAATTTCGTAAAAATGATAAAATTATATAAAAATATTCTTGTAGAAAAAAAATGAACTAAGTACACGATTATGTGTCAAGTAAATCATACAATTTTTCGTATCATTTCGTATTTAACAGTCAGTAACCTCAGCTTTTTGTTAAGAATATAAATTTTGTTCTTAAATGCGTACAAAAGAATATGATAAAGGAAAAATGATAGCAATGAGATATTTGGTAGAAAAATTTCTTTAAAATTTATCTTGCTATATTTTTGGCATAAGTTTATATCACAGCAATTTAGAAAATACATATATTGAGTAAAAAAAAACATATAATGTTGGCAATTATTAAATTCATTATTATTAATATAAGAAAATTAAAAAAAAAATTATTATATCATAATTTGAATTTAAAAATAATTTTACTTCATATTTGAAATAAAAATATTTATTTTTACATTTTTTTTTTTTTTTTTTTTTTTTTTTTAACAAACAAGCAAGAAAAATTTTTCTACCAGACCGATATTTTAAAAAATCACAGACATTGATCGCGGCGCATTAACTAGCAGTGGAAACAATATTAAAAAATATATCTTTAGCTTACAGTTTATATCATATTATGCTTTTTGCTTTTAGTATAAGTTACATATTATCTAAAGTATATTTATCCGCGGTAAAGTCTTCTTTATACGTCGTATTATACAACTAATACGTTATTCAAACCTAACTATCGTTTTTTCTTTGTTCATTAATGATAAATGCGCTTGGCCAAATAACAGTACACTTTCTTCCTCTAACAATTTTTCCAATACAAAAACAAACTTTATGTGCCATTCATTGAAGAAACAATAAAAAAAAGTATTAGACACTTGTTCGTTACAAATGTCGTAATTTTTAAGAATGGGCTTTGTTAAGTACTAGCATCGAGGTCAAGTGTGCTACTAATGGCTGATTCGGATGGTACTTACGTGAGGGTATCTTTTTGAAGACCGTTTTTGCCATAAAGCTCTGGAAGCGCTCAGCGTAAAAGCCAGGTCGATGCACGGAAACTGTATCCTAAAACAGATTTTTAATCGTCGAAAATCTAGTAATATTTTGAGAAAAAATTGCACTTTGTTTCTGCTTTAGCACACTTGCAATAGGAAATAATAAGTTTTTAAACTTACGCCGTCGTGAATCATCGACTTCCATGTATGTTCAAGCTTTTTCTTCAGTCTATAGCTTTGAAGAATATCGATAATACCAATGAAGAGAAGCAGACGTTCGCCACGTGCATTCCTCGCTGGAATACCACCCGGACTGCTAGGAACAGGCATTTTTTAAGATATTTTCAAATTAATTTTTAGTAGCATTAGTAGGAGCCTTCGATATGTTATGTGAATAAATGATTAATCTATTGTTAGTCAAAAGCAATATTTTATTAATAAAGCAAAAATGTTAAGCAAAAGGAAAATACTCACGGCACATCATCTTCTTCATCAATTGGTTCGCTCTCGGCTTGAATACTTTCCATAGCGGTACTGTGAGCGACTAGCCTTTGTCGATTTATACTACGAGATCTGTTAAGAGCAGCAGCTCCTATTCTATCTTCTCTTTCTCTTTCACGTTCTGCTTGTGTTAACCCTGCACTATCTGTCCCAGACTCGCCTACTTCTTCTTCTGCACTTATAGATAACCTCTGCTCCTATAAAATTTGTGGAAAAAAAAAAAAAAAAAAAAAAAAAAAGAAAATTAAAGACAAATGTTAACTAATAGTGAAATAAAAATTAATTTATTATACTTACAGTTTTTTCTCTAGCAGCTTGATCTAAATTGTGTATTCCAAGTAATAATGAATAATCCATAATTTTAAAACTTTCTAATACTCTACAGTCCCGTTGAATAGTTTTAATGAGAGCATTATATGTATCTGATTCTAAAAAAATACCTTCTGCATGATGTTCCATAAAATCTAAATCTTTATATGTAGGTGAACGTTTTGCTCTTTCTGATTTAGATGCCTATTGAGGAAAGTAGATATCAAAATTAGATTAAACTGAATACGATTAAGTAGTATTTTTAAATAAGGATAATGTACTTTTCTTTTGTAAGTAGATCCTTTTAAATCATATTTCTGATGAAGTTTAACCGTTGATGGTAAAAGATTGTTCATGGCAACAAGACGAACATTTTTACTATTACATCGATAACAATATAAACCAAAAAATTTTGGCAGTAATGTTCTAGGATTTTGATTTAAATTCTAAAAATAGTTTAGTAATGTTAATTTTTTATTTATATTACAATTAATAAAAGAAATTAATTATGTAATAAATTACCATGTAGTAACCAGGCAATAGTGTTTGTAAAAATTCGCCTTCTTTGTGTTGAACAGTTTTTATGATGAATTCATCATCATCTGTTAAATAGAAAATACTTCCACTAGCACCAGGATTAGATAATTCACGCAATGGTGCACTACACATTGACATCTACAAAATGCATTTCTATATGAGTAAAGCAGATTAATTTTAATACTAAATAAAATTTGTTATAAAGACTAACCAAAAAGTCATCTGGCTGAATACCAAACAGATCCCTAAAATAACGAAATGCAATAGGTGCGTAATTTTTAAATTTAAATTCTGAAAAATGGTGTGCTGGTGTGTGATTTGAGCCTTCACTTGGGAAATTTGTTGTTTCAACTGTCATGAAATCTTGCATGAGTAAATCTCGTTCGGGTTTGCTTGCAAGACCTCCAATTGCATGCTGGATTCCCAACTGAATAGATCCCATAATTTGTGTTGTTTGGATCTTTATGAAAATTTAATTTTTCCATTATTGTAATGATTTTCATTATCACATTCCGTTAAAATATATTAATATCAGTTTACATTTCAATATTTCAAAATTTAATGTGGAAATAAAGTTTTAAAAAATTGAAAATAAATTTTTGTAGAAAAGATTAGCAGCATTAATATAAATATTATAAATATATTATATCATATTAATAAAATTTATTTTTAAAGAAAACTATACCAATTCTACATTAATTTGTATTCTTTATCTTTACAGTAATCCAACTCATTTTATTCATTTTAAAATAATAAATATATAACTATATTGTGTATTTAAAATACACATGTGATGATAAGAATTAAAGAAAAATATCCTACATGTTTTTTATTGCCGACAAAATACAAGACTATACAGATTGTACAAAAGAATCAACTTCTATTTATAACACTTCAATTATTTGGAGTAAAGATTAGTCCAATGTTAAAAAAGAGTGTGAATTTGTGAGCAATTAAACAAGTAACTAAAATACATTAACATTGGTTTTGAAAGCAATTGACTTTTTATATTTTTGTTATTTATTTTAAGAGTTAATTTACTATTTTCGATTTACTTATTTAAAAATTTTGCTTTTATATTTAATTTACATCAAGTTAATGTAATTGATGCTTGAATAGTACCTTTTTATAAGTGATTTCACCACCCACTCCCACTCTTCTATGTCCAATTTTTCTTTCTCTTTCAGATTTGTTTCTTGACACACCTGCAGATGCTTTAGGACCAACATTTCCATGTTGAGCTGTTGTATTCTAAAGTATAAAAATATTTCAATGTCAGTATAAATTAAACAGCAAAAACAATATTTATTTGCATACAGAATTTCACTTTTAATATGTCTTTGTCATCAAAGATTTAGTATCAAGAACTTAAGAAATAAAGAGGTAAGAAAATGCTAATTGAATATGCCTCGTAGTGCATTTGAATAAGATAATTACACAAGTACAATTGCAAACATTGTCGCTATATATAGGTCCAGCAATGAATGTCATAACCAACTAATTTCTTGGAACTAATCTACCTTCCAACTTGATAATTTTCTATATATCGTTGTCTTTTGTTTCAAAAAATTATGTTTGTAAATGTGGTGAACATTATCTTCCTTGGTATATAATCAATATATTCAAAGTGAATTAAAAAGTTATTTATTATTATTTATTTAATTATTTTAAGTGAAAAATTTTAAAATTAATTAAAGTTTAATTCAATTTTTCAAAAATTAATATTTTAATATTATCATAAAGATTGTGCACTTCATAAAATTATTAAAGGTTAAAAAATCCATAGCATGGCTGACATTTATTAACAAATTATTCAAATGTTTATAAAAATAATTGAAATCCATCAACTTATATTTTTACTTTATTTTTATCTCAATATTTTTGCACATAGCATTATGTAAAAAAATTAGATATGATTAATATAGGTAAGAATTTATGAATTGTAAGTAGTTAAATAATCTTAGTAGAAATCACAATGACTTATACAAAATTTTAATTAGATCACTGAGTAGATTAACTGATTTATCAGAAAAATCAATGTCATCAGCCATTTCCAAGATTTAATTTTCTAATTTATATACTTATAGCAATACGTAACTTTTAGAAATGACAGAGTGTCAATGAATTTGTCACAATAAAAACAAATATAAAAACAAATATAAGTTAAAAAAAAAATATTCCATGAATTCTAAGACAAATTTTGCTAATGATATTTTCAAATACTTAAAAAATATTTTGTTTACTTTTGTTCATATTTTAATTTGATAAAATAAAAATTATCAAATATAAAAGTATATGACTCACTTTGAATTAATAAAAGAAAATACAGTAGTCATTGATGCACTTATGTACACACGGTACTAGAAAGTAGAACAAGGGGCCTTGAATGTGACAATGGCCTAAGAATGTACTTATAACATTCATTTAAAGGTCTTTGGGCTGACATAGTTTGAAGACAATTTTTTTCATTTCAAAGAAATAATTATAAAAGATATTTTTGCAAATTAAGAATATTGTATGCAAATAATTTTATTTGTTTATTATGTCTATTGTATTTTTTTATTTTTCATTAAATCTATTTTATCCAATAATAAATATAAAATATAGCTTTTTATAAATCTTGAGTATTACTAAAATAATCAATTGTTCATTAATAATAGTTAATGAAATTTAAATGTAAACAAAGATTGATATATTGTCAATTAAAGTTTTATTTATTTCATTTAATACACTGTAAATCTTTTCTGAAAATTTTCAGGATTTCATTAACTTATAAGAAAATTACCAAACAGTATTATTAAATAATAAAATTAATTATAAACTGTACTTACATCAAAAACTGTAAGTTTATCTCCAACGGTAGATTTATCTGAAATTTTGAAGAGTAATTCTTAAATGCCTAAAAATTTTTATTGCTGTTTTTCAAATAAAAATTTATAATATAATATTAAATGCAAGAAATAGTATTATAATTTCATAAAATAATGTTAACATGAATTTATGACAGTAAATATACTTCATTAACCCTTTCGCTGCGGAACGCCTAGAAATGAATTGCTCTCTCAGCAGCTATCGCGTCGAAAACAAACGAATTAATGACTACTATTATGCAGTTATTAATACCAAAATGCAAAACAAATGCACGGCGCTAAAAGGCGCTTTTCGCTTAGGAGAAGTGTCCATAGTCGAGCGCTAGAAGGCGCTGTTCGCAGCGAAAGGGTTAAATATAAAATTGTTATATTTTTAATATAGGATAAAAATTAAAAAATAATACATTTTTTAAATTAAACCTGTATTAAAAAGAATTAAAAAGTAAAAATGTTATTTCATTTCACAAAAAAAAAAAAAGTAAAATTTCAAAATAATTCTATTATAATAATGAAATTGTAATATCAAAAGAATTTTAATAGAATAAAGTGTTTTAAATTTGTTAAAGGGGCGCTCAATGGATTAATTTGTTTCATTGACGGAACTCTCGTTTACTGGTTCATAAAAGGACATTATTAACAAAATTAGCGTGGATGAAGGAGGCAACTCGATTATTTTTAAGGTCCATAATGGGGTGTCACCCATCAGCTGTCAAAGATTTCGAATCCGTTTGTTCGACAACTTTCTTCGACCGAGCGATGCTTTTGTTAGTGACGTCAAAGTGAGAGCTTCGCTTGTACATATTTTGCCTTCTCTTTTTCTCACACACTCTTTCGTTTATATGAACTCTCATCACGTACGCATTCACGCACGCATCTGGAATGCCGTTTTGTTCGCAAGTCTCGTCATCCAAAGTGGAAAAAGATTCTAAATAAAGCCGTGTTCAGACTTTATATAAACAAAAATATACTTTAAAAAGACAAGGTTTCGCAAACTTTAAAAGTTGTCTCGTATGATTTGCTCGGTTTTCCTTTTTAATTTTTTATTTTTTTTTACACGCGCGTTTGACAATACAAGTAGTATTCCGTAAAAGTAGTTTATTGTAAAGATAATAGAAAGTAACGTCAGCATTTTTATGATAAGGACATTAATTTAAAATTCTGGATAGATTTACGAAAAATATTCTAGACTGTAATTAGCATTGAGATATCTTTTTTAATAATACTCCAATAGGAGCCGAGATTGCTTTTATCA
Source organism: Chalcis sispes (assembly GCA_949987625.1). NCBI lineage: Eukaryota > Metazoa > Arthropoda > Insecta > Hymenoptera > Chalcididae > Chalcis > Chalcis sispes. Next base: position 24,360,691 of record OX465099.1, read on the forward strand.
CCGACAGTACATGCAAGTTGGGGTGTGAGCGCTTCCTTATGTATAGGTTATGTTCGATCGAGTATGCCTCCCCCTCTGATAAGTGAGGAAGCCCCGTAAAAGATGGCAAGCGAGATAAGTAAGATATGAAAAACTTACGGTCTTCGTCGGCAGAGTCATCGGGCCCATGATTTACGGTGGAGTTGGCTGGGCCGGCGATGCTTGTCTCCACCACTTCGATCACGTCCACATTATCGCCTGAAGCCATTGTGAATATGTATGTAATGAGTATGCTATACGTGAATATGTGCGAGGAGCAGCAGCCTCGGGCAGTGTATTCCACTTGCTACTTTAGCCTTGGAGGCACCGTTGCACTCTTTTTGGATTCTTGCTCTTGTCCTACTCTCTTCTTCGCCTTTCAAAATACACGGTTCTTTTTTCTTCCTTGCGTGAAAATATATGTAGCGTGTATTAGCCCAGCCCTCGCATCGTACGCACTCTGAGCTCCTTTTTCTCGCACCTTGGCTTTTAGCACACACGCACGCACACACGCACAGGCACTAGCACCAGCACCAGCACCAGCACAAACACCACGAGGATTATTATTCTCTCTTCTCGTGGAGAGATGAGAGAAAATTTCAATCTCAAATAGCCAGACTAAGAGTGAAAGAAGGGCCTCCGAGGGCCACGAGCCCCTCGCGCATCCTGGCGCTCTACTGACTGCTGCTCTTGTCTGTGGCTTATAGCTTCCCTCTTTCTCTCTCCTCTTCGCGTCGACGTTTATGCACACGCGCACTGCATCGATTCCGTAGCTGCGTGACGAGCACGGGCGACGATGACGAGGGCGGCGGACGACGCAACGTCGACTTTGACGGCTTTCGGCTGTACCGCTATGTCCCCGAGGCACCCGCGCTTGCACTCTCTCTCTCACTCGCTTGGATTTTCCAAATCCGGGTTACTTTGGCTTTACGATGGCAGCGCACCACTACAACTGCTACTGCTATCACCGCTGCTATCTCTTTCTGTTGTACGATGATCCCTGGCGAACTGCATTCTTCTCTCTTTTTACAACTTAGCTTGCGTGATATACAGACCGAGAGAGAGAGAGAGAGAGGGAGAGAGAGAGGATGAATTCTATCGAAGACACTTGTTCTCTCGTTTTTTTGCTGAATCGGTGGCTGGTACTTTCTCGTCGTTGTTGCTGTCTATTGACCGGACGCCATTTCGAGGTTGTTGCAGTGCCATCAGTTGTTAGAGTATACAAGTATATATATATATGAAAATTATTCTCGCTCGGTAATGTAGATTTTAGATAGCGAGGTGTACAACCTTTTCTACTGTTGTCTTATTGGGCATGGGTGTACATTTTATTGGTACCGACAAGTATGGTATAAATTACAAGGTAGTTCAAAATTTCGACGATGTTATGTATATTTTTTTTTTAATCTGAAAAGTCCAGTTGAATCCGCCTGAAATCCATATTTTAGCATGCATTTTAAAATTATATATAAATATTATTTTGTTTCAAATATAAAAAATTGAAATAAAATTTTCTCTGATTTAAAATACATTTATTTCGGTCCGATGAAAAAAGTTTCCAAGAAATTCTATTGTTAAACGTTGTCGCAAGGAGCGTATAAGGCATGTGATATTTTTAAAAACGTAATGGGTTATTACGCTATGAAAACATTTGTTAAGTATGTTTGCATATGTACAGATAATTGTTACAATACTTAATTAAATTTATCGTAAGAGAGCTTTTAGTTTTGTAAAACGATGTTTCGAATAATGATATAATTTTTATTGATATGTTAATAAATACTATGTGCCTAAAATAAAATTACATAATTAATAATTAACATACTCAATTGATTTTAAATTTTTCAATAATTATTAATAGATTTGCCATCAATGAATGTTTTTTTTTAATCAGGCGTTTAAAATTCTAATTGAAGTTCTTCAAGTTTAACTTAAAGCAGAATATATTTTTTTCGTTTAATATTCAAGAGAAATTGACACATGAACTAGAGGTATATTGATATGCAGATAATCAATTATAGATGTTGAATGAATCATTTGTTTGTTCATTTAATTTTACACAGTGAGTAAATCTATCTAAAAATTAAAATTATATATATATATATCTATATTTTTTAACAAAATATTTTGGCAAAATCAAATGCAATCACATTTAAACAAATTTTTGAAGTTGTATAAAAATTTTATATTTACAAAACAATAATTCGATTTTTTGTCTAGATACGAGCGATTTCATTATCTATTTCTATACTAAAAACCTTAGCCATATATTTTGCATATTATTAATATTCCATGTCCAACTAAAGTGAATCATAAATGAGAATCATTCAATGCTGCTATTAATTGCAAAAATTAATTCATTCTTTCTTTTAAATATTTTAAATAATATCAAATTAACTAATTTTATAAAGTTGTCATTAAAATTTTAAATTATAAGCACGATAATAAATTTTATTTTACTTTACTTACATTATTTGTCAATGTCATTATATTGACGTTTTATTTGTATTTGTTTTATCATTAGCTGATTGCGGTTATCTGATTTTAAGAACATTATATTTTGGCCTTTGAAAATGGTTTTTCCTTTTAAATTCGTATTCTTCAATCGAACTTTTCGAAATATCTAAATATTATATTTATTAATTAACTATTGAAATAAATATTTAGTTAAATTCAGTTAATTGTTCTGCAATTTGAAAAAATTTTAATAAATTAAAAAAATTTTTTATTTTAAAAACGTCCATCATTACTTTTTTTCGAAACATCTTTTGATGTTACGTGAAATATATGTATAATTTAATTAAATATTAAATGTATAATTTAATTAAATACAAACCCGCACATACACACACACACGCACACATTGAGTAGAATTAATTTTACATCACCAGACTGACTTACACGTGTAAACGAACATTGCAGACAATGTGGGATGTGGGATTTTTTAAAGATAGAATAAAAAAAATAACGGTGTATTTACAAATCGTTAATAGCCGTTTTATACTTGTTTTTCTTTTTAAATTAAAATGTTAAGTATAATCGAGACTATACGCATCTGTATCGTTTCAATGCGCAAATGGTCACGCTTAGTTATCGTGATTTCAGATATACTATACGTGCAAAGATTTATATGTAATAATCGAAAAATGATATTTTCTTTATATAACGAAGCTAATTGTTATAAATAGATGTAAATCATTTTCCCTATTGCGGTTCACGTGAATTATTTAATTATCAAACATAGATTTGATTGTCTAAGATAAAGATAACAATTATTAATACATTTTCTTTTTATTTAATTCGTCTCGATTTTATTTATTCTTTTTAATAAATCACGCGTTCAAACATTATAATATTAGTCATATACATATTAAGGAAAACTGGATAGGTAAACTTTAAAAAAAAAATAATTGTAACTTATCGTTAACTAATATAGAGATAAGAGATAAAATAACTTGATATTTAATTTAAATAGGATGTTTTGCATCTATATATGACGGCCTAAAAAATGATGTCAAAACGAGGATACGTTATACTTAATAAATTTTTGCTTTATTTCATCACTTTTTTGGCGTTAGACATTGATAAACTATCTTGATCTATTTAGGATAAAATAAGTGAAAAGCGTATAATATGAATAAATATATGCTAAACAAAAGTCAGGATTTACGCCATTTTTATATGTATTAATTGTAAGAAATTAAATAATAACGTAAGATTTTATTAAAATGAGTATATTTTTGAGGATAAAAAAAGATTGAAAAATCGTTAAAAATAACGATATTTGTATTTCTGATAAAAAAAAAAAAAAAAAAAAAAAAAAAAAAAAATATATATAAGCATTAATTTTGATTTAAAAAAAGCTTACGGTCGCATTGATTGTTAATTTCCGACGAATAAAAGACAATGCAAAAGCCTCGATCGAGTATTCGGATAATCGTGTTGATTAATTTAATCAAGCAAAAGTTTTTAAACAGTCTTATTGATTTTAAATGTTAATGTTACTGAGACGAAAAATTTAAAGAGAAAATTATACATTTATTAAAAATTTTAGTCTTTATTGTTCAAACGCTTTACAATGGCATAAAAGATTGTTTTAAAACATGCGCACATGGAATAAATTAATAATGTATTATTTTATTAAGATTTTATATCTATAATACGTATGAAGTTAACGTCATCAATTGTTAGTTTAAATGTATAACTATACTAAGCATTAATTATTGCGTTACGCTTTAAGTTAATGTAATAAAATGTGTCAACGTTTCTTTTCATACATACGTTACTGAAAAGATAATATTCAATATCTATTTCTATAATCAATATATTTTTGTTTACTCGTTTTAAGTTTTTTTTTTTTTTCCATCTAATTATTACTTTTGCACAAAATCAATTTTTAATTCTATATTAAAAAGTTAATTTTAAATATTAAAAAATCCTAAAGCTTAAGACTTTACGTCTATAAAATCGAATTGATATATATATATATATATTGTTAATAATATTAATAGTTGATATTTTTCAATCAAAATTTATTTTCAATAAAAAAATAAGTAATTGCACCAAAATCATCATATTTACATTTTCACACTTTATCAAAATATACGGCGGCGCAATAGAAAATAAATTTATGTATACATGTATATTGTTCACAGAAATAAGAAAAAAAGAAATGTACAAACATTCATAAACGTTTATTCATTTATTTATTAAAACCCATTCGTAACTTTAGAGGCGCGCGAACTATCATGACATTTAACGCTTCGAAGCTTTGCACATCTTGCTACATCTCGCTTACTTCCACATATACACGTGTACGTGATATGCATATGTGGGAACATCTCAAGCGACGCATTTAGTCGCCTTCGAAGGACCGACGGCGACTAAATCTAAGCGATCGCGTAATCCGTCTTATTTATGCGCAGCTCGCGTACATACATACACGCGTGTAAGACACACATAAGCATATATGCAAGCTATGTACAACAACTATTACATACAGCTAAATATGCGAGAAAGAACGTCGAAAAGAGATGCGCTCGTACGTCAGAGAGATCGAGGAGAGTTTCAGCTAAGCTATATAGCGTCCCGTATGTCGCATCGTTCAATTTTTCAATATTCTGCTCGCGAGCGCGGACAGATACTTAATAACGTACACGCTGTATAAGACGCCATACGATTATTATTGGTTCAACGCACTCGCGCTTAGTATATAGAGTATTAGTTGGCGCTCGTTTAGACAGAATTTAAATCAGCCGGTGCCGTGCCGACATAAATCACGAATTACGTCTAATTTAAACGTTATGGAAAACGTTGCGTCGCATGTCTATGTACATACGCATGCATATCACGGAGGGTTTTATTATTATTATTATTATTTTTTTTTTTTTTTTTTTTATTCACATAATACGAGATAATTGCTTGTATACTCGACCGGCTGACCGACGTATATTGTCGGCTTTTTTCGATTCCCACCGCTAAACGTAAACGATAGTATATATTCAAGTTTAATGTTACTTTGTTCGGCCGTTAAGATATCAAAAATGAATGTAGTTTATACGATGGCTGGAAAATTTTATCGAAATAATATTAAAAACCGAGTAAATGACTCAAGATTTTTTTCAAAATTTAAATTTTAACAACAAAAACAGAATTTAATATTTTAGAGAAATTATTGAAACTTAATAGTTGTTTTTTTAACGCAAGCTAATTTTATCCCCAAAATGTTTGATTTTTTTTTTTTATTTATTAACTTAAAATTGTTTAATCCGAATATACCAATTTAACTAGTTTATAAAATAAAAGACAAAACAATAAGCGATATCGGCTGCTTGAATTTTAAATATTATGACTTTTAGTTTGTAGAAGACATCGCTATTTTGACGTTTTTTATTATTTTTTTTTTTTTTTTTTTTTTTTTTTTTTTTTATATTTTAATTCTTAAAAACTTAAAAATTATAATATAAAATTTAATGTATAAATTAATTTACTCATTGAAATTAAAACTTTTGTAAATTTTTATAAGTTTATTGAAAGTATATATTTTTGATTTTGTCAAAATATTTCCGTGTAATGTATCGTTATTATTATATGCTATAGAAATATATTCTATAAGTTATAATAAGGATAATTTCTTTTAGGGTCAAATAAATTCCACTTGTGCATTATAATCAACAAGTAGCGTAGTGAGCTAAGTGTGACATACATTTCTTAACTTTTTGATAACTTTTCAAAGTGCTCGTATACGCTTTTTGTTTTCGTAATAAAATGAATTAAAACTAGTGAAACTAGTTTTACACGGTGTATTATTTATATTATAAAAAGAAAAAAAAAAAAAAAAATTATAATAAAATATTGTCGTCTTATAATTATTTTCGTTGGATTAAATTTTATCCTAAATGTTATTTAACAATTTTATATTTTTAATTGTTATACGCACGTAACGATAAATATATCTCATAAAATTATGTACATACTATATATACATATAATGCAATAAATTTTATAATTTTTTGCATTTACGTGTTAATAATATAACAACATTAATTGACGATGTTTACATTACGTGAAAATCAAATTTATATTTAATAAAGATAATTATAAAAATATTTATACGTTCTATCTTATTTTATTTACAATAAAATAATAATTAATATTTTTATTAATTTGTAAAAAATATTTGATTACCTTGATATTTATATTAAATATATGTTATAAATTTAATTTAAATAATAAAACGTGACATTGGCCCGGTTTAAGTCCTATGCTTAATTTTCAACTCTCGTTCAAAGCGATTTAACGCAACGCAAAGCTAAAAAGCCAATTTGACATTGCCGTTATTAAACACGGAAAATAAAATAGATCAACTCGGATGTACAAGAAGATATTAACTAAAATGGGAAGAAGGGATGTTAAGAAAAATAAAAAATATCGTACGGCATAAAACGTTAAAATCAACGTTTTATCAAATCTTATCTTAAACTTGCGATATTAATATGATTTAAGAGAAATTCAATTTTAGAAAATACTGCCGTAATTGCTCACTTATGTCTCCACCGATGGTTTTTCCAAGACGCGCGATGAAATTTAATTTTTTTATACTTTATTTAGATCGTTGTACTTAATGATTTTGATAGTTTCGAAAAATACTTGCCCCGATTTAATTATAAATTTCGATTATTTTATATTTCTTATTATTTTGTTCTTTTCATTTAGTGAAACGAAATTGCAAATTTTGCTTTATTAAAGTATCATCGTCGATTTGCACCAAGCGGCAAATTAATGTAATTAGGTCCGAGGCTTCGATTTCTTGTTCCTCGTATACATTTATACTTTTATTATTCCGATACTTTTCGTTTCGGATATTTTTAAAATTTTTTAAATTCAATTCTTTCGTTTACTTATTATGTATTGTTATAACAATATAATATTATTTTTTTAAAATTTATTCAATTGAACGAGCTGGAAAATTTGTTAATAATCGTTTGGTTAAGAAAGATTCTTAAACTTTGAACTAACATTATTTAATTATATACTTTGAAAAACAAGAATCGAGATGATGCAATCTATTTCATTGATTTAAAAAAATTAACCGTATTTAAATTATTTGAGAAATGTTTAATTTGAATAAAATTAGCATTAAAATTGACATATAATTGCAATGTAAATAATAATTAATTATATTTTAACAAGAGCGAAAATTATCGTTTTTATTAAAAAACAAGAAAGAATATAAGATAAAATCAAAAGTATATTACAAAGTTAATTATGCTCTTATATAAATAAACTTGATTTATCTTTATTTATATAAATGACATTATTTGGCAACTACTGTTTAACTAGTTTGCTTCTTCAAGTCGTTTTAAAGCCTTAAATCAATTTAAAAAAAAATCAACTATCAAGAAAAAAAAAAAAAAAAAAAAAAAACAGTTATGACGAAATCGTCTCAATTGTACATTAAACAAAAAAGAAAAACATTTTTTTCAAAGTTACGCTAATAGATACGGGTTTAAAAAAAAAAAAAAAAAAAAAGAGAGGGAAAAAGAAAAAAAAATCATTTATATAGCTCATCATCTCTCGGCATCGAATCCAACATTTTTGTTTCGAGCGCGACCGAGCCTCGCGTCAGTCGTTCTCTGCTACAGATTCGTAACGTACAATAGCGGTAATACAAAACAAACATCAACACGCTACTGGAGCCTACATTTTTATTTAAATAAAAAAGGAAAAGCCAATAAATTATCAACGCTGATTCAAAGCTCGAAAGAAAAATAAAAAGAGAAGCGAAAAGTGTATGTAAAAGAAGAAGAAACAAAAGCGCGCGTGCGCTTTCGTCTAATATTCATAAAGTTAACCATCGCGATAATAGAAAAAAAAAAAAAAAAAAAAAAAAAGAAAGAAAGAAAGAAAGAAAGAAAGAAAATAAAAGTTTGTTTATTAAAGACGATGTTGGCGTGTGAGTTGTCGCAAGGTCGGGGATAGATGAACGAGATAGACAGAGAGAGAGAGAGCGAGAGAGAGAGATAGAAAGGGGAGGGTAACGCGATTCCATACCGAGGAAATTGATTTCGTCAGTTAAGCTCCACGATCTCGACAGTCGATCTCTTTTTGAAAGGCTTGAGTTAAGCGTAACGTGTGCGCATACGTATGTCTGCGTACGAGAATAAACATATACACGACTTACAATTTCGTTGACTTGAGGAGGACTCGACAGAGAGAGAGAGAGAGACTGAGATATTTCTTTTGATCGAAATATGGATAACGTTAAAAAGGAATCTATACAATTGGAAGAAAATGGAATTAAAAGTAAAGGTCAGTATAATATAAATGTATATATACATTTTTTTTTTTTTTATTAAAAAATTGTAACGATTTTTATCGATTACGATACGAGATAGATAATTATTCATTTTTTTTTTTTTTTTCGATTTATTTAAAGAGACTTTTTTTTTTTTTTCTACCCTGATAAATAAAAACTACGCGAATTATTAATCGATAAACGATTGTAGCTGTACGTTAAAGAAGAATTGAACGAAGTCTGATTCAACAAAGTTATGTAGTTAGTGCAGTCGAACATCGGAAGATTAAATTAACTAACTTTTATTCCATGGAAATTTTTTTTTTTTTTTTTTTTAAAGAACAAACTATTTGGAAATTTTGTTTAAAAATTTAAATAAAATAGCGCGAGTTACATCTATTAAATATGACCCTTACGATTATTTTTTTATATTAAAATTTTTTTTTTTATTTATTTGTAAAAAAAAAAAAAAAAAAAAAAAAAAACATTTATCGTCTAATAATCACACTTAGCATTGACGCTTCAAATACTTCATTGTCTCAAATTAAAATATAACGTTACCAATAATTGTAGATCGTATGAAAATAAAAAAATAGATAAAAAAAAAAGTACCCCAAAGTAAATTTGTATTTTAAAAATTTTTTCTGTCATTTTGAAATCTTTATAATTTAAATTTATGATGTAAAAAAGAAGAAAATATTGTCGTCTACCGTTAAAAATATAACTTCTTTAAGCTTAATTGTTTGCTCTAGTTTATTCTAGTAGTTTGACAGATGTTCCATGCTTTCTTACAATTTGTTTATTTTATCATTTTTCTCATTTAAAATTCCAATTTTTTATTTATAAATTTTCTAAAAATCCAGAATTTCGACTAAAATCGAAGATTAAAAATTATTTATATTTAACAAAATTATTGAAGAAAAATAATTAATTTTGCGTTGCAAACACTTTTAACCCTTAGAGAGTCGGGATTTTAGAAATTTTCAAAACTCATTATTTGTATGAAAAAGTGATCAAAGGTCCCCAACTTCGACCCAAGATAAGACTGAATGTTTACGAGTCAGACCGGGACACATACACGTGTTCTTCCAGCTCGGGAGTGTAATGTTCTGTGTTAAAATTTGTTTAAATCGAAAAAAAGTATTGTATATGCATGGTGAGGTATATATAGGGTTTTTTTTTTTTTTTTTTTTGGTCTCTGATTATGATTCCAGGGTCGAAATTGTAAAACTGAAACTGTTTGATCCTTGAAATATTAAAACTCTTGTGTATTTCAAATGATGAAAGTATTCGCTTTTAGCATTACCCAGGATCAATGACGTGGCGACTTTCTGATGTGTGTTCCCATGTATTTATGTGTCGTGTATATCGAGTGCGTGTGTGTGTGCGTGTGTGTTAGTGCGTGTTTCATTTTATGAATTTATTTATTTTTCTCATCAGTTTAAAAATGTAACTATATTTATATATGTAACAATTATTAATAATAATTATCACATTATTAATTATTTTTTATTATAATTATTTGTTTAAAAAAATGTGTTTTTCAATAGTTTATTTTCCGATGCATATATGCGTCATTCCAAACGATGATTTTCGCTACCTTTTTATTGCCTTTAATTAAACTCCCCATGGATGTTTGCTTCGAACTGAAAACAAAAAAAAAAACAGGCTCATTAGTCGCTATGTGAAAGTTTTATCTTTCTTTTATTCTTATGATCCCAAATAGCTGTGCATCTTCATTAATTTTAACAGATGTGACAAGATGTTCAAAACATTTTCATTGATACGTGAATTGTAATTTTATTCAATTAGCATTTCAATTACTCTACACGAGTATAACTAATGTGCATTAATAATATCATTTAAACTATTACGAAAATGAAAAGTATTGATGCATTTTTACGAATAAAAATATTTTCTATGTATTTTAACTTTTTTTGTCGAAACAATGTCGTATTTCTAATTATTATTCCATCGTTTATAGGTAAATACTAAATTAAAAAAAAAAATTTTTTAAATTTAACAATTTTTGAAAGAAAAGCCAATCGAATGTTAAATTACATTATTTTAATTTCAGTATGTTTTATAAATTTTATAAATCATTACATTTTTTGTTTGATTGCGAATTCGGATCAATTGAAACACTTAAAAATTATTAAACTTTATTTTCGCAAGAGATAACATCACAATTAATATACCGAGTAAACTAAAGTTGTTAAAAAATAAAAAAAAAATATATTAGCTAAATAAACGACGATAATCTTTTATAAAATTAAAAGAATTTTTTACTTATCTATACCTATATCTATACATTTATTTTAACGTTAAGAGTAAAAAGAAGCAACGATGTTTATTATAGTTATAGCGACTCTCAGTTCCATTGACTAATTTAATAGATTATGTGTGTATAGTTACATGTAAATATTAAAAAAAAGAAAAAAAAAAAAAACGTTCCTTCATTTGAAGATTTATGTGCTTATCGTTTGCACACGTTTATAAAGATATTTATTAGTTTATTTAAATAACTTTTTTGTAATTTAAACAAACGACAAGTTAAAATTGCTGTATTTATCTTTTACTTGACGATAAAATGTTTTTATTAAAAATTTACTTATATGGCTTATGAGAAGTATACATATGTGTGTATCGAAATATTTTAAAAATCAGATACAAAGATAACAGTACGTTGTTTTAATAACAATCTTATGTAGGTCATTTAATTATTCTTCAATGTTAATTATATATTTTAAGAATAATTACCATTTTATTAAAATTTGAGAAAAATTCCGGAAATTAACAAACGTAACATCTATGTCAACATATTAAAAATGAATTAAAATAATTTTTCATTTAATTCGCGAATTATATGATCTAATGGAATAATAAATTCTCGTAAAACATTTAATTTTTTATTAAACTATTCGTATAATCGTGTTTGTAATCTTTTATTTTTTTTTTTTTTTTTTTTTTTTTTTACATTGGATATGCAATGTTATTTTTATTTGCTTTAAACGCAGCTTTATTTTATGAATGAATAATTAGTGTGAAATTATCTATTATGTAACGAAAATAGGATAGCTTAGTAGAAAAATTATAAAACTTGTCTGACCAATCGTCGATTATTATTATTAAAAATTGTCTTTTAACGGTTTTATCAAAAAGGAGTTTGTATGCGATTGTATACTCCTTTTCGATTTGGTTTTTCACACATTACGAGACAATTGATTACGATTTTTTTCGTTAACTATAATTAATTATCACGCGTTAGTTTTGATATAAACAAAATCAATAAAACAAAATCCGTTACTCTCCAATGATTATACCGTTTACATATATAAACAGGAGCGCAGATGGAAAAAGCAGCCGATTTCGAGAAAGCTGTAGCGGCATGCGGTTATGGAAAATTTCATTACCTATTGTTCCTCGCCGTGATTCCCGCGTCCTGGGCATCCGTACTCGATAGCTCGAATATGTCCATGATATTGCCATCGGCCGAATGCGACTTGAAATTAACATTGTTTCATAAAGGAATTCTCAATGGAATAACGTATGCGGGTGAGCTTTTTATTTTCAATAGCATTTTTATTTTATAAATAAAAAAAAAAAAAAAAAAAAAAAAAAAAATAAATCGGTAGTAAAATTCCGTTACGAATTTTAATTATCGTTTACAGGAATGGTAAGTAGCGCCCTTTTATGGGGTTTCGTTGCCGACGTAATGGGAAGACGACGGATTTTGGTGTACGGATTTCTCGCCGACGGTATTTGCAATATACTTTGCGGATTGTCGCAGAATTTCGCGACTATCGTAGTTTTCAAATATCTTAGCGGTTTTATGTAAGGATTTATTCTAACTTTAGTCAATAATTCGTTGATATCCTGATTATTTCGTTATGGAAAATTTTCAATCCTTTTTTTTTTTTACAGAATAAGCGGTCCTTATGCGACGATTATGACGTATTGCGCTGAATTTTATTGCACTAAAGATCGACCGAGAGTTACTTTAGCCCTTGGATTTACATGTTTTGCCGGATGCATTGTAAACGCAGGTATGAGCATTTTATTTATTAAATTATCTTAATTTTATGTCATTAAGAGGTGACCTCTCTTCTTAATTAAATCGCCTCTCAAGAACTGACATAATGTTTTCTATTTATAATTTTTATTTCTTCTTTTTTTTTAAATGCATCAAAGGATAATGATAAAAAAAAAAAAAAACTAATTTTATCTACATATTTTCCTGCAAAATGATTAAAATAATTACTTTATTAAATTAAAAATTAAAAATTAATCAAATTTCATTAAAACAAACGTCGTTTAATTTATTTAAATCTTTATTTATTAAAATAATCATCGATCCTTTATTTTTTTAAAAGCTTTGGCCTGGCTGATAATACCACAAAATTGGTACATCGAATTAGCTGACAAATCATTCGTTTACAATTCCTGGAGGATATATCTCACCTTTTGCGGCTTGCCGATATTAATCGGCTCGCTGGGCTTGAGCTTCTTTCCCGAGAGCCCGAAATTTTTAATGAGCCAAGGAAGAAACGAGGAGGCTTTGGAAATATTTAAGACTATATATTCCATGAACAATGGAAAAACGCGAGACGATTATCCGGTGAGAAACGGCGATATTTGTGTATTAATTTATTTGATAACGATGCGAATGGTTATCGTAATTATTTCGGAAAATTATTCATTTTAGTTAAATTTTGAACAATATACATATATTTTTATTTAATAGGTTAATTAGTTTTATATTTTTTCATTAAAAACTTTACTTTATTTACTTGGCAAATATAAAAGGATCGTCATTGAACTTGTTACTCAACGTTTTATTGTTTGAAAAATTAACAAACGTTTATTGTACTAAAAATTTGAAAAAAAAAAAAAAAAAAAAAAAGATCTTTTTGTCAATCCTACTAAACGTCACATATTAAATTTTAGATAATACAGGAATCTAGCTAATGAGTATACTAAAAAGACAACTTGAACATTCATTTCTAGTGACGAAAAAATATTTAACATATAAACAAGGCTATTTCTCGTTCTTCGTCAGATAAAATTGCTGGAGGACGAGTTGAACGATGTATGCACGGGACGGGTAGCCGATACAGCGTCGAGCGGGAAAGGTTTAAAGCCGAGCATAATCGCTGGGATGGTACAGATGAAGCCGTTGTTTATGGGCTCGTACGCGTTGCGATTGCTGATCGTTGTTTTGATACAATGCGGTGGTATGCTTTGGTCAGTATATGATTTTGATTTATTTATTATAAAGACGATTATTTTCATTATTTATTTATTTATTTATTTATTTATTTATAATTTAGTTCGAATACGCTTCGACTTTGGCAACCGCAGCTCTTCTCTATTTTAAGCGATTCCCATAACGATGCGAGCAGCGAATCGAGTTTATCGTTTTGTCAAGTATTGGATAATTCAACCTCGCATTCGTCAAAGCTCGTCGATGTTTCTCTTAATTATACAAGTGTTAATTATACTGAATCTAGCGGTTGTATTTCGGTTGGTATACATGCAGATTTTTTTAATTACTGCTTATTTTATAGCACATAAATTAATTATATATTCTTTAAAAAATTATTACTATGATGAACTAATCTATCAATTTTTTTTTTTTTTGTTTTTTGTTTTTTGTTTTTTGTTTTTTTTTTTTTTTTTTTTTTACAAAAATATTTAATTAACGTATTATATTTATTTAAGAAAAATGTCGACGATAGCGTTTACATGTTTACAATACTCGTTTCTACAACAACGAATGCCTGCTTATTTTTAGCAGCGGCGTTTGTTAATTTATTGGGCAACAAAAATCTTTTGCGTAAGTATATACAATTATTTAACATTATAAATGATAATTTAAACGTTAATGCATTCTTTATGATAAATTATTTAATTATTGTTATTTATTGTAAAAATTAAAATTTTTCAGTATCTTTTTAAATTATAATTTTGATGATTAACTCGATGATAATCAATTATAATTATCTATTACAAAATTAAATAAATAAAAAATAAAAGTAGTCTGATTTTTTATACATTTGTTGTCCACCTCATTACCTCGGAAAAGTGGTAGTTGGGATAAAGAACAGTGTCGCTTTGGTTTAACAAACAAATTTAAAAAGGGTTAGTCTTTCTAGGATAATAAAATAATAAACAAGTTTAAGGAAAGTTTTCCGTCGAAAAAATATAAAAAATCGTTAATAGAATATAATACATTGTTTCGAGATAAAATTGGCATTTGTGACAAAGCGTGAAAAATATTATATTACAATTTAAGAAGTTTCGAAAAAAAAAAATTAAATTAAACGTCAGGGTTTGTTAGTCCGTTGGAATTAATCTAAACATTCGATCGGTGCTGATTTTACGAATAGTTGAATCTTTATACGTATTGAAAGAAAATAATTTTAACATACTTTTATAATTTAAATAATTAATCTAAATCTTATTGCGGTAAAATTTGAGTAAATTTATAGTTTAAAATGCCTATATCATAATAAATTTATTTAGACGAAATAATTAAATCAACGAATTTTAACAAACGATCCAATGTTTTTCAGTGTTTTGCTTTGCCGCGTCAACTTGTGTCGTGGCGGTATTAAACTGGGCAAGTCATTATACTCTTATTGTAGTACTTACATCGTTATCCGTCGGCCTAATGAGTACTACGACAAATGTAATCATTGGTGTCACCGTCAATTTATTTCCTACATCGCTCAGGTAACAAATTTTTTTTTTTTTTTTATTTTTTTTTCTTTTATAAAATAATAAAACTTTTTATTGCAAATTTTTGTATTGATTAAAACACGTGATATTTTAAATACAACGTCATTAAAATTTGTTTCAGAACGATGGCTGTGAGTTTGGCAATGATGATAGGACGCGTCGGAGCGCTTTCGGGTAATATTATGTTTCCGGTGCTTCTTGATTACGGCTGCTTTGTCGCTATGGTTACTTTGGTCGTTATCCTTATTGGTAAATTTATCATACGTAATAATTATCATAGATATTATGTTAAAAGGTTCGCGTTAATAATGCGTTAAATAGTCGATAAAATAGAAAAGGAAAAACTTTTTTTTTTTTTTTTTTTTTTTTTTTTTAACTTTTGATCCACGAACGATTTTTTTATTTAGCGAAGAAAAATTTTTAATATTCATTAATAAATGACAATTATTTAAAAAAGATTTTAGTCATTGCAATAATATTGTTGTTAAAGTTTTTAGTTTAACAATTTGCTTAATTTCACCCAATATTTAAATTTTCAATAATCAAATATTTTGCATGCTTGCGATTTTCTCGAACGATCGCTCATATTTATACACATATTTACTATTTTCTCGTAAGCTATCACAACGATATACAATGAATATGAATTATCTCAAATTAGGCAAACAAGTAGATAAAATTAACAGATACGTTTGTTATTTCTTGTGTATTTTATTTTTTATTTTTTATTTTTTTTTTTTTTTTTAAATTATATTATCTTTAATAAAGTAAAATTAATTTTTATCCTTTTACAGTTTCTTTCATGTTGACGTTATTTGTTCCTAAACACAAAGAAAATGTCAAGTAATAAACTCCTGAGAAGAAAACTAAAAGTTTACGAGAACAATGAATATTTCTAACTTTTAAGAAGACAACAGCCATTCGCTAAGTTCGACATAAATAAATAAATAAATAAATATTTTGAGACAATGTACAAAAGATAAATTAAAAATCAATGTAAGATTTTTATTTAAATGCTATTTACAGTATTTTTCTAGATATGCTATAATTGAAGTATGTCAAATTTTGTAACGATAATGTGTAGTAATGCGAAAGAAAATTAATAATATAATTGTACAAAGGTATTAACGTTAAGCACTTACATTATCACAATTTATAGACTAAAATTTTTTAAGTGCAAATTTAGCTATTGACATCGTATTCTCATACCGCATCGTAAGAAAGAGTCCGAATATTTTTCTATTTCTATACATTTAAATAGATTTGTGAAATTCTTTTTATATTTTATATAAAATTTGTAATAATTACATTAAAGGTATTATAATACATATATTAAAAAGAATACATTGCGTACCTATTTTATAATCTTTCTTCTTTTTCTCTTAATAAATAAATACTCGGATTTTTCCATTCTGTATTAATAAACAATAATATTTAAGTTAAGCGTCGTTGTGTAAAAAAACACATCTTATTTATCTGATTTAACAATCAATGCACTTCCGCGCGGTAATCCACAATGATAAATATACAATAAACTTGAGCAACCATCAAAAATGGATGATCCTCGAAAGAATATATAACGTTTATAAATTTTTTTTCTGTTTTAATTTCAATTTAATACCTTTACACGTATATACGTAGGTTAAAATTTACGATAATTAATATTTTTTCGTAAATTATTATTAACACAATTAAGTAAGCTATGTTATGTAAATATTTGTTCGAAGTTAATGCGTTAATTAGTTTTAAGAATTTAGAAGCCATCGTAAATTGATTATTTTTTTTGATAGCTTACGCCCCTGTTTAATCGATCATTATTTTCGCAGTAGAAATTATATACGAAGACACACACGACTCTTTGCTTTGTTTTTTTTTTTTTTTTTTTTTTTTTTTTTTTTTCGTGTTTATTAATTTTAAAGCGATTACGAAACTATGAGATTTGTTGAAAGAATATTCGTCGAATAATTATTTGTTGAAATAATCGTTCCCATTAAAGAGAAAAATTAAGCGGTTATTTTCAAGCGTGTAAAATTACCGCCACTTATATAGCATTTCTAATTTTCAATCAATAACTTTCAAATGAAAATTCGCTGCAGTTCTTAAAGTCTCGTCTTTTAAACAACAGTTAACTAAATGCCGCGATAAGTAAACAATATTAGACATTATTTTTTTTTTTCTTTTCCATCGAGAAATTGTTAATTAAAATTTAAATTAATTTGTTATTTATTATTTTTATCGCGTAATTATTTATATTGTAAATATTTTATGATGATATAAGTGACTTTTCTTTTTGAACTTGAAATTGATTAGAAATTCAATATTTCAATTTATTAATATACACTGTGTTTTAAAGTAAAAAGTGCCTTATTGGATAATTTTTATTAATTATTTTATTCACGCAAAACACTCATTTTATTTTAAATACAGGTTTAAATCAAAATATATAAATATGAGTAGCGAGAGTAATTACAAACAATATTTTACAAAACACATTTACAATTTATTTAATTATCTACGGTGTTTTAAAATATTCCATATGAATGAGAATTCAATGCAGGTAATAAAATAATTCGCCTGTTACTGAGCTGTAGACGTGGTTAAAAAATGCGTATACTATACAACGAATAAATTATCCACTATTAATATATAAATATTTTAGGAACATAAGACAGTTACTAATAGCAACAGATATAATTTATATTCAAATAGCGCTAGTTCGAGTGACGCTGGATTTATAAGTCGACGTATTTCATTGGAAAGCGCACAAACCGGAATGAAAAATGTTTGTTTTAATGGTGGAACTGTTACGTCATCGGTAATAGCGAACAGTGGTAGGTGGTAACGCAAATAATGTTTTATAACGTCACATCTTTATAAGCTTGACGTATTGAATTTTTTTTTTCTTGTATACGTGATATAACGGCGGATTTTTGGGATAAGATTGATAAGAAATTAGAGGAATAATGAATATAAAATTAGATCGACGATAATGATAAATAAATCATTTATAATAAACGAATCATTGCTTTACCGTAGATATACAACTATTAATTCTTAACACCCGGTTACAATTAATAAGTTATTTGAATTGCTCGCTTATCTTTGGCTTCTCGAATACTTTAATTATCAATCAAAAAACATTTATTCGCTTATCTGTTTTTTCATTACCAAATTTTGAATATTTTTATAATTCACTCAAAAAGCACTTTTATCGAAGTTATTATTAGTAGAAAAATTAAAATAATGGATTTTTCATAAACATTTTTTATGTAAATAATGATTTCCATTTTTTACTTTATAAGATGACATTTAAATTTTGATTAATGTTTTAAAATCATTGCAATCATTTATTGTTTTAATAAATTTGTAGATGTTACGAATGAGAGAACATAGGAAGAGAAAAATTAAAATTCGCGGCGAAATGGGGAGAAACAAGCGTTGCCGTGCGACGGACACATTACCACATATCGGTGTATAGTTGACAATCGTAAGCCCCGCCAATTTTTGTTTTTTCGTTTTTTTTTTTGTTTTTTTTTCTCTCTTAAGGCCCACCTACTTGATCGCGAAGAAATCTGATTGGCTGTTAATCTATTGTTAATTAATTAGTAACTAATTCACCGATTTTAACGTAACAAGGTTTTTTATTTATAAAATTTTTCCCTGCATCCGGCGTTATGAATATTTTAAGTACTTAGAGGGACAGGCTATATATATATATATATACATTGCCGTAGATCGTGTCGATAGAATCAAGTGAAATAAATCTTTTATCAACAATGATGTAAGGAAATGACATTACTATACGATCCAATGCAAAGCTTCGTACAATCTGTGTAACAATAACAACAGTACCCCTTAAATCGCAAAAAGATTTTATTCATTCGACAGACCGATATGTTTCTCACGCGAAATTCACTTCCTAAAAATGATTTTTTTTTTATTCGCATTATTTATACCGTTCACTCGTTTTAATTGCATTGAAACTATTATGTCGTTGTATTCGTCGTGGGCGAACATTTTACGATACACTTAGATAACTCGACAGATTGAACGATATTTAGAATTTGATAAACGAAGCATTAAATTTTAATATAACTATTAAAAATGAATTTATCGATCTAATCATTAATATTTCTTTTATTATTATTTTTCTATTAGTTTTCTGAGTCGCGTAATGGCTCGATCGGTAAAGCGTTGGACTCTCGATCTAAAGGATCATTGCACCATTGGTCTTTAAGTTTGTCGTTATACCGAAAAAAGTCGTGATTAAATACAGTTCTCAGTATAAATCGCGGATTTTCTCTGCTCGATGGTCCAAGTGCTTTGGTCACCGTCATGTCGCAAGTCTTCGTCCAAAGTGTCAATATAATGTAAAGTGAGCGTTAAATCTAAAAAAAACCGTTTCCTTTTTCTAAGGACGAAAATTATATTCTTAAAGTAAAAAATTTTCAAATTAAAATCATCAAAACCTTATATAATTTTTTAAATTTAAATTTTTTTTTTTTTTTCTATTAAATACAAAATACAAGTCATAGTCAGGAACGAGAAAAAAATGTTTCAAGTATTGGTAAAAAAGTCTTTAAAATGATATTTGGAAAAAAATCAAATAAGGGTAACGAAGAGAATATAAACTTTGCGATAAAAAGTAATAAGTTTACGTAAATCTCATCATATTATACATATACAACCGAAGCACGAAGATTGAAAAAAATCTTATTCGTCGATAAGATCTGATTCAAATACAATTATGCATACAATTTTAAAAGAAAAACCGTGAAAAATTGTCTACTTTTAAGAGCAATATAAAATGTAATTTAAAAAAAATTAAATTGAAATCAAATCATCGTTGCGATTTTAATGGTTCTTAATACCGTGTAAAAATTTAAGTAGTTGATAATAATTTTGATTTATTTTAAGTTTAACAAAAACAAAAAAAAAAAAAAAAAAAAACCAAATTGAAATTTGTTGAGCAAGAAAACAAAAAAAGAATTAGACAAAAAAGTTTAGTATTTAATAATGGCAAGATTAATTGAGTATATTTGTTATGATAATATACACCAGTTTATGATAGATGTGTCTAAAAATATCCTGTATTTACAGATTTAGAAAGTACTTTTTTGTACGCTCCACTCACTTTAATAAAAATTAATCTTGATGATCGAAAGATAATTTAACAGCTACTTGAATTTACTGCTTTGAAAATTCTTTTTTTTTTTTTTTTTTTAATGAATTTTAATTTATTTTTTTTTTTTTGCGATTTGTATAAATTTAATTAATAATCTTAGGATCGTAATGATGCTATTGACGTAATATTTAGAGATGATATAAATGTATCAATCACCAGTAAATCAGTTTGCTCTATCAATCCCATTATTTTTCGAATCAAACCGAATTACTGATTATCTACTGACTCGTTAATAAAATGTCTAATGCACGTCTAATTAGTCACGAAAAGCTTTATAATAGCGATTTAATGATATCGTAATTAAGTAAACATTATTTATTTCGTAAACTGACACGTGTATTTGATGTGTTATCGTTAAAACTGCTAAATACTAAAAACATTAAGCGTTAAATGCATACTGTTGCCAATTGTCTACATTCCAGTCTTTTCAAACAAACATTTTTTTTTAAATATTCAATATTATTATCTGGATTTTTTAATTTATTTTTTATGTAACATACGACTATCCATTCCTATATGAAACAATTTTTTTTTTTTTTTTTTTTTTTTTTAATTCAAAATAAAAATTCATGAATTTAAGGGTTAAGACTTGAATTTTGATATTATTTTTACAATTTTTAGAACGATTTTTATATGTTTACGTTATAAACTCAACTAATTACATTGTAAATAAAAATATCTAACCTGAATTTTTTTTTTTTTTTTTTTTCTAAAAGACTCGTATGCCAGAGTTTGTTTTACCGAAATATACACACCTATTTATACATTTTTTTCGAACAGAAAACATCGTAAATTTTAATTATCTTAATTTTTCTGAATCATTTCGTTTTTTTTTATTTACTTTATCTACTTATTATTAAAGCTATGAAATATTTTCTCAAATTTTTTTCTTAGACGATTCTTTATTTAACTTTAAGTTCATTGTGTTTATAGCAGACTTATGTTGTTTTTCATTGCTATTTAAACATTAAATCAAATTTTTCAAAGGATTATATGAAATTATAATATAATATTGCAATATAATATCGCAAACATTTTTATTTTTCACTTTTTTATTGTTTTTCTATACTTCCTAAAATTCATAGTAACTTCAAAAATTAAGTAGCTAACACTTATGCAATTAATTGCTTGCTTTAATTCGTTGAAATTACGAAAAAAATAGTTATAAATTATAAATAAGGAAATTTTATATTCCTATTTCGTATACTTTAAATGAGGTATATATATATATATATATACCACTGTAATAAAATTATGTAAACAAATTATGTAAATATAAGAAGACTGATAAAACTGTCGTTTACCTACTAGTTTTTAACCAGCGACAAGGAATATCTATATCTTTTTAAGTAATGATTAATCGTTGTATTATTTTTCAGTTCAAATTGACCTACCTATAATCTTAACGTCTCACGTCGTTGTTATTTCTCAATCTGACCAAATATTAATAAATCATTATATTTATATTACAAAAAAATTTATATTACGAGTAACGTCTTCACGTGATTGATAACATTATTGACATTAGAAAAAAAAAAAAGGAAAAAAAAAAAAAAAAAAAAAGTAAGAAACTAAGTAGACCCCCAATCGAGTTAATGTGTGGTGTCGAGTTGTCTTATAAATTCTCGAATGAGCTAGTTTTGTTGCCGAGTTTATTTTTAGATTTCTCACGTACCGCGTTACATGTGATATTAAACGCGAATGGAAATGAATAAATTTGTTAACTAGACTCGAATTTTCTCGTTGTAAAAAGTTTTTGAGTAAGTCGTTAGTGTTGCACGTTAAGGCTAAACATGGCAAACGATAAGGATAAATCAAAAGGTAACCGATACTCTTTTATAATATTAAAAACAAATTATAGTTAAATTTTAATTTATGTCGTGTAAATGACGTTGAGAAAAAAACAAATTTATTACAATATTTAATGATATGAAAAAAAAAAAAAAAAAAAAAAAAAAAAGAAGAAAAAATTGTTTTATAAATAAAAAAATATAAACTTAATTTTCGAAGATTTGTTCAACGCGTTATTTTATTTAACGAAAATTTCACAGCAATATTTGTCGCTAATTTAAGAATAAGAATAATTTATCGCGTTATAAATAATAATAATTTCTTGTAAGTGATATTTCAATGGGTAGAGAGCTGAAGTAAATTTTTCTTTTTTTTTTTTTCTTTTTTTTTTTTTTCTTTAATTATCGATTGCGATGGAATAACAAAATGATTTTGTTCTCGATACACTTACATTTATTTTTACTATAAAAAAGAAAATGGTTTTTTTATTTAAACTTTTGAGTATTATATTTCATTTGTTATGTGTACGTAATTGCGTATTTGAAAAATAATTCTATACGAAAAAAATATATATATATATATATGTTGTGAACAATTGTTACCTGTAAAAATCGAATTTTATCGACACATTAATTTAAGACTTTTTTTACATTTTTTTTTTTTTTTTTTTTTTTTTTTTTCTATCCGTGGTGGCGATCGCACATTTGAATTTAGAATAAAATGCAAAATAAGTAAACTCATGCGCGCACGATATACATATCGATCATCATTGCATCAGAAAATAATAACAAGTGAATAATAGTATTTTTGACTTATTTTTTCTTACAGAATCTTTCGAAGAAGTCGGCGCAGACTTTGAAAAAGCAATAAGCACGGTGGGATACGGCAAGTTTCATTATTTGTTATTTTTGATATTGATACCGGCAACATGGTCCTCGTTCTTCGATACCTCAAACATGTCCATGATTCTAATGGCAGCCGAATGTGATTTGAAGCTTACGTTGTTTCAAAAAGGAGTATTGAATGCCGCTGCTTATGCTGGTAAATTTTTTTTTATCATTATAACAATCACACGTTTTACTTACTTTTGCGTTTATGTAAGTTTTGATAAAATTTAATTTTTTTTTTTTTTTTTTTTTGTTTTTTTTACTTTTCACAGTGGATAATAAAGTAAAATAAATTATTTGAACCAATTTATCGAAAATTTTCAGGCATGGTAAGCAGTGCCTTTATGTGGGGATTTATTGCAGACGTAATTGGAAGACGTAAGATTTTGATTTACGGATTTGTCTTGGACGGTATATGCAACGTTGTCAATGGATTTTCCCCAAATTTTGCCGTCTTAGTAAGTTTCAAGTATTTGAGCGGTTTCATGTAAGTTTTATTAAAATTATGCATTATATTGTTCGTGAAAAATAATAAACTTTCATTGAGTAAAAGTAAGCTGTATTTCGATGGATATTTAAATTTTAAAATAAAAAGCTTTCATTACTCAATCCATAAGTTGCGTATTTAATTATATTTTGATTTTGGCGCGTATTAACTCAGTATTGTTTTACACGTTTGATGATATCGGTAAATTTTTCTTGTATAAAAAAAAAAAAAAAATAAAATAAAATAAAATAATGCGCCATTAATTTATTTTCGAAACTCGAAAGACATTACTTTAAAAAACTTTGTTGTTTTATTCGTTTCGAAGGAATAGTATACGTTTATAAAATATTTTTACAGCATAAGCGGTCCGTATGCCACAGTTACGTCGTATTATGCCGAATTTTATTCGTTCAAAGATAGGCCTAAGAAATTACTTGGCCTTAACGCAATGAGTTTCATCGGAAACATCTTGAACGCAGGTATTACAATTTTTTGTAAAAAAAAAATTATTGTTTTTAATATTTTTTTTTTTTTTTTTTTTTTTATCTTTTACTTTATAATTGTTTATACAATGAATAGCTGTAATCATATCGAGCAACAATGACTCAAGTAAAGGAGATAATAATACCTCCCTCGAAGAAAATAAACGATTATTCGTATTCAAATGTCAACCGACTTATGAAATTATGATAAACAAGAATATTTATTTACCGACATTAAACGGTTATAAAAAAAAAAAAAAAAAAAAAAAAAAGTAATTTACTTAAATATATTTTTCAATTGATCATTTTTTTTTTTTTAATGCTTACTAATCAATAAACGGTAACCAAATGAATAATTGAACGTTATTTATTTGAGAGAACGATTAGTTTTATAAGAATTTATAAAAAGTATGTTTAATAACGTATGTTTAGTTTCACAACGTGGATATGAAATTGTTGCATTTGTACTTATCAACGTTTTACATATTTAACAATTTTAAAATCAAACGCTCGATAAAAATAATGATAGCACATTGTGGTATTAAAATATTTGATTAAATTTTTTAAATTAAATTTTATAATTAATCTTTTGCAACGGTTTCGTTAATCTCAAACGTTACGTTTGAAAGGTTTAGCATGGCTGATAATACCGCAAACTTGGTTATTGGTATTCGGCGACGACGTACTTCGTTACAATTCGTGGCGTATATATCTAAGCACTTGCGGCCTTCCCATTATATTCGGCGGCTTGTGCTTATTCTTTTTCCCGGAGAGCCCGAAATTTTTGATGAGCAAAGGTCGTAACGACGAAGCGTTGGATGTTTTTAAAAGAATTTATTCCGTTAATTCTGGATTGCCAAAGGATACTTATCCGGTAAGCAGTTAATCGATTTTCGATAGAATACGTTAATACTTGGCGTGTTATTAATATTTAATAATAATTTTCAGATAAAATTATTAGAAAACGAGGCGATTGAATTGCACGATAAGAGGAATACGGAAGTCGATAAGAAGAAATCATTTCGTTCGTCATTTTGTCAAGGAATGATACAAATAAAACCATTGTTTACAAGCTCGTACGTTTCGAAACTTTTATTGCTGTTTGTCATTCAGTTTTGCACAATGTTGTCGTAAGTTATCGCAAAATTTCGTTAAATAAATATTTTCTCCCATAAAATAAATGATTTTTTTAATTTTAAAATTAATAATTATTTTTCAGCAATAATACGATTAGGTTGTGGCAGCCGCAATTGCTCGTTATTTTGGATCAACCGAGAGATTCGAGCAATGGAACTTCCGAGGTCGCTCACACGTTTTGTGACATTATCAATAATTTTACATTTTACAACGATAATAAGACAACAACTACTTTGTTGGATATTGAGAAATCCGAAGATTGCGTAGAGGTACGAATTATTCAAATTTTCAAAAACTTGTGTTAAAAAGTTCGATGTAAAAAAAAAAAAAAAAAAAAAACAAAAAAAAAAAAAAAATTATAAATTTATTTTTAATATTATGAACTATTGAATTATTTTTTGTACAGACGCCATTTAGCGATTTCACTTACCTCAGTGTGCTTGTGATATCGACAGCTTTAACGGTTTCCATGTTTCTTGCCGCTTTTATTGTTGATTGGTTTGGAAACAAGAAATTATTGAGTAAGTATTTATCTTGAAATCAGTTATTTAATTGACTTTAACGCTAAATTTAATATTTATTTACATTTTCATAGTTTTAAACGAGATTAAACCCGTTTTTTTTTTTTTTTAAAGTTTTCAATACAATTGAAATGCACAAGCAACACATTTCTAATACGTAATTTAATTTTAATAATTATTCGTTACAGCGGGAACTCTTTTGATATCTTTAGTTTCCGTGTTATTACTTATTTGGACCTCGAATACTACGTTGATATTAATTTTAATGTGCCTACCAGTCAGTATGATGTGTACTGCAACAATTTTAGTCGTCAATGTTGCAGTTGAAATTTTCCCTACAACTTTGAGGTAAGAATTATTTGTAATATATTTTTAAAAATATACCACTTTAAGTATATACTTATAATTTTCGTAAATATACTTTAAGTAAAATTTTTGAATGAAAAGCTTTAGTTACAATTATTTTAAAGACAATAATTGCCGATAAACATTGAATTTTTATGTATTTTTTATAGGACAATGGCTATCAGTTTAACAATGATGATAGGACGAATTGGAGCGCTATCTGGAAACGTAATGTTTCCCCTGTTGTTACAATACGGTTGCATCGAAGCAATTATATTTTTAGCTGCCATGATATTTGGTAAGTGCAATATTTTTATCAACGGTTTTTTGACGTCAATTATTTAATTATATATGCATATATATATATATATATATATATATACGTATGAATTGTTAATTAATAATATACATTGATAATTTACAATTACATTAAGTAAGATAAATTTTTTATTTCAGTTGCACTAGTTTTAATAGTATTCATTCCAACGGCTGAAAAAGAAGCGAAATAGAAAGAATAAAGGACAAGATTATATTTTTGTACATATAAAATTACGAATTAATCTACCTTGGTACTTAAATGAGCTGTTAGAACAATATTCCAGTTTTCGAACGATATCAACGACTTTTACAATTTATTTAATTAGAAAAACGACTTGAAATAAATTATTCATTCAATTGTTTTATTTATTTATTTATTTTTTTTTTTCAAGTCGTTTTAAATATTGTTTTAGAGTTGAAGATTTTAAATTTGTGTATAAAAATCACTTTGTACATATTGTTTAAATGATTGAATATTTATTTTTTTAGTATTAAATTTTAAACGTTAAAATTATAGTTTTATAAGAAACTAATTATAAGTTAAAAAAAAAAAAATAATGTACATGTACTTTTTTATAATTATAACAATTTTTTTAATGTAAAATGTTGTATTTTATTTCCTTCTATTCAAGTCAATGGAATTATTATTATTTTAGCTATTTAACCAGCCAATTTTTACAAAAAATTTTTAAAAAATCTTAAATCGATAAAAAATTGATAGTTTACAATAAAATAAATAGATTTTAATTCATATCTATTAAAAAATTTTTATGAAATTCAAGCTTTTATTCTTGTATAAAATTTGTGATTTCTCCTGTATACGAGGCAACCGCGTTACACAACGTTATCAATGGTAACAAGACAATCCGGCGCTGAAAAGATAAATATGTAAAATAAAAAATTTTGCAATTATCCGTTAAGTTACTTTCGGGCTAATGATTTGGTTTTATTAAAAATTTAATTAACGTTTTAATGGTATTTTTATATTATCTATAAACATTCGTTATTTTTTACGCCGTAAGTAATAATACATAAAAAAAAATCATTTTTCAAACGATGTCAGGACGAGATAAATAAACATGGCTCAATTAAAAAATTTCATCATAATTTTTCATCATTTATATCAAAACACACGTATGAAATAAAACGCGAGCGTCGAAACGAATTTCGTTATCACCGACTGCTAGACTCTGCCACGAATATGATAAAAAAAATTACGGTAAAAATAATGTCGATAGATGTCTATTGAATTTGCCCCACCCAAATATAACATTTTTTTTATTCGAGCTATTAAAATAGAATTATAAGGAAAAGGGCTAGACAGACGCCGTATCTTGCAGTCTGCATTAAACGCTTATAGAGGACGATTATGGCCAAATTTTTTTACGTTACTTGTCTTAAATGTAAGCTAAAAGACTTTTTTGTAATGTTAAAATGTTTTTTTTTTTTTGTAATTTGTCAAAGGGCAAACAGCCTTTCAGCTTAAATTAAATACTAGTAACGTAAAAAAATTTGTCCATAGTTATCCGGACGCCTCAGTTTCATCGACTAGCACTACACGAATGTAATGCATCGCTAGAGCGATAATCGTTGCTTGGTCAAAACCATGCAAAATACCCAGCGCACAACGGCAACGAACACGCACAGCGTATAACAATACAATAAAAAGCTCGCCATCGAAGACGAGAGAACGATAAAGAGATAGAGAAGAAAAATGAAAGAGAGAACGAGAGAAAGAGAGAGAGAGAAAGAGAGAGAGAGGAGGGGATGTGTGCGTGCGCTGTAAAATTTGTATACTATGATAATAATGTTGACACGAGCGCGTCATGAGGTCGTCGCGATGCGGTTATAGCTTCACGTGAACAAGACTCATCGCTGTTTTGTGAAGAAGAGACCCGCGGCTCACGCGCTCGTAAGCGAACTTTTTTTCCCTTTCCGAGAGTAATTTTATCAACGGATATAACCAAGAGTGTGTTAGAGAGAAAGAGAGAGAGAGAGAGAGAGAGAGAGAGAGAGAAAACTTTTCGATAGAGTTGCGCGTGTGGGTGTACGCGCGTGCGTATAAGTGTGTACGGCCCGATCTTGGACGGTAATCTTGATAGTTTTAAAAAGCTTTGTTGGCTCTTCGAATTAGTTTTATGCGACAGCCTCGTTGAATCCGAATCAGAAATGAGAGTAAACGACGGTCAAGTTATCGAACTTGACGCGACTGTCAGAAGTAAGTGAGTCTATAATAGGTTGTGCGTGTATATATGTATATATGTGGATTGATTTTATCCGCGAAATCGTTATCGCTTTCGATTAGTTGGATCTTTGCGAAAAATTACTAATTAATTGTCGTGAGATTTGATTGATATCTTTGAGTATGCCTTACGTATTTTCGTGATTATTGATTATTGTTTTTGATTTTGAAAGCTTTTCGTATATAGATTACGATGTAGGTATAGTTTATACAGTTTGTACATAATTGTAATATAGTTTGCATATATATATATATATATATATATATATATATATATATATATATATATATATATATATATATATTAGTTTATATACATAATAATATTGTTCTCAATATTGATTTTGAATGTAATCAATTGTCTTCTATTACCATTGCTTTTATGTTACAAGCATTATATAATATCGTTATTCAAAATAGAAAGAATAAAAAAAATTCTTTGATTTTTCTGCTCGTAAATACCTTATATTAAAGAGGTAAAATATTTATCTAAAATAAGTATTAAATTTTTTTTTTTTTTTTTTTTTTTTTTAATTAATTGCTAGAAAACTCAGTTTAATGAAATTTAATTTCAATCACAAATTAGTAAAGTCGCATATTATATACATACATGTCGACTTTGGCATAAATAGATATTAATTAACGTTTAACGATAAAAAAAAAAAAGAAAAAAAAAAAAAAAAAAATTTAAATAAATAAATAAACTATTAGAGACGGAGGAAAATGTCGCAAGTAAAGAAGCTGATTTTGAAGAGGCCGTTGCCGCGACTGGTTATGGAAAATTCCATTATTTGTTGTATTTGACTGTAATTCCTGCCTCTTGGGCATCTGGTTTTGATACATCGACGACGTCGATGATTGCACCATCTGCAGAATGCGATTTAAATCTAACGCTTTTTCAAAAAGGTGTACTCAATGCCATTGTTTATGCAGGTAAACTCATCTCACTTACATTCGTATATTGATTATTTACTTTTTTTTTTTTAAGTTTTTTTAAAAAATGCACGTTTAATAATTGTATCTTTCATAAAGTAAAATGATATACGTACTCGAGGCGACGAATGAATTGTTAGATATTTTCAACACAATTGAAACAATGTGATATGCCGAGTTCAAACTTAATGACTCAGACAGTATCAAATGATCTCGTAAATGTGCTAAGTTGTATCGTTAATTAAAAGCATGTGATCTTACCACATGGACAAAACAGACAAGTTATGAGTTACGAAAATAAACTTTTTCCTTTTCATATGATTATTAAAATGCAAAAATCAAATGGTACAGCTACGTTAAAAAGCCATAAAATTCTTTATCGTACGTTAAAAATTGATTTAAAAACTTAATAAATTAAATTCATGTGTTCATTTTCTTAAATTTTATATGTGTACAAAAATTGGAAAAAAATGAATCAACAAATTAAACTTGATTATTAATTTGATTAATAATTGGTTTTTTTTTTTTTTTTTTTTTTTTTTCTTGTCAAAATATGTGTATGTATTATAAACACAATTATTCAAATGTCGTTCAAATAAATAAATTTGAGTTTTATATATATATACATAAATGTAATGCATAAAATTATTTTTTGCATTTGTAATAAGTGACATTTTTCTTTGAATATATTAATTGTTTGTATTATTGGATAGTTTTTTTTTTTTTTTTTTTTTTTTTTTTTCTAATGCTAACATATCTTTTCAAGTATGTGATCTGTAATTATTTTAATAAAATTGAAAATTACATCGAAACTAATTAATTTTTCAATAACTATTCAATATTTAGAAATTATTTTTCAAAATTTTCAATTGTTAAAAAAATTTACATTTCAATTGAGCTTGATAAAGACATAAAAAAAAGGCACAATCTACATTATCAATAATCAAAATGATTGTGATAGAAGTATCAAAATATTTATAATTTATTGTAAAAATAAATTTTTATAATAAACAAAATTTTAATCGTGTAAATATTTAATCTAAATTAATTATTCTGGATAATCGTATAGCATTTAAATTTTGTTAAATATATCGGGAACATCTGAATAAACATTTTATAAAGTTTCAAAGCAGTGGCTTTTTAATGTTCTCACATAAAATAATAGTTTATTTCACTATCTATTATAATGTATGCATCTAAATAATGATGTTATATTTACAATGTTGTATTGATGACGTGATGTTTTTTGACGTTTTTTTTTTTTTTTTTTTTTTTCTTTGTTTTTTAAGATCATAGGTTTAATCGACGACGTCTAGAATACTTGATCAGAATTAAGGTTTTAAAAAAGATATTTAAACGATTTTATCTAAATTATAATTTTTTCATTAAATATTTAAATGGATTCTTAATTTTTATATTATGTATCAAAGTAAGACATAAACATGTTAAAAATGATAAAGTTTATCACGTCAATTTAAAATAACTTTTAAATAAATTTTAAAGGTATGGTCAGCAGCGCCTTGATTTGGGGATTCATAGCGGATGCATTTGGAAGGAAACCAATTGTATTTTACGGTTACTTAATCGATGGTATCCTCAACGTCTTAAGCGGACTCTCGCAAAATTTTTACGTATTAGCAACATTTAAATTCGTATGCGGCTTTATGTACGTATTCGTTACGATCTATCGTATAAAGTTTAATAAAATTAATTTGACCAATATTGAGAAATTTAACGTTTCTTTTTTTTTTTTTTTTTTAGAGTAAGCGGCCCTTACGCGTCGGTTATGACTTATTGCGCCGAATTTCATTGTACCAAAGACAGACCGAGAGTAACGATGCTCGTAGGTTTTTTTATAACCGCTGGTAGTATCGTCGGTGCAGGTAAATTTTCACTCAATATAATTATTCGTACTAAACTAATGCACACACTAACTTTACATTATCAAATTTATTAATTCGTTACGTATATTTCAGCATTAGCTTTATGGATTATTCCAAACGATTGGTCGTTTTCTTACCAAAATTTGCACATCCATTCGTGGCAAATTTATTTGGCAATATGCGGTGTGCCGATTTTATGCGGTACAGCCTGTCTCGGTTTATTCCCAGAGAGTCCAAAATTTTTAATGAGCCAAGGACGCAACGAGGAAGCTTTGGGAGTTTTTCAAAAAATTTACGCGATTAATTCGAATCGGTCGGGAGGAAGTTATCCGGTGAGAGTTTTTTTTTCTTTGACTTTGGCGAAATTCGATTTCTACATGTAACACGTGAAAATTTTTATTTGCGACTATGTTTGGATTATATTTAAATAATTTATTAAAAATTATTTTAATTTTATTCAAGCTTTGGTTTATTTTTCTGTAATAAAAATATTACATTTTATTTAAAGTTGTTTACCGTCATTGACGAATAATATTTGAAAAAATTTATAAACATATACACATATATATATTTATATATATATATATATATATTTTTTTTTTAATTCATTTGCATCATTTTGAATTATTTCTATTTCCCACTTAGATAAAAAAGTTAGAAAACGAAGTTAAAGCCGAACCCACACTGGAATCAAATGAAGTTCTCAAGCCTAAAAGTTTAAAAGTTTGCATACACGAAGGGTTAATACAAATGAAACCTTTGTTTCTAGGATCGTACTTCGGACGACTCATGCTTGTGGTCGTTATTCAGTTTTGTGGAATGTTAAGGTTTGCTCATCGTTTATTCATTCAAACGTTTGTGTTACAAATAATTATTTTAATTATGATTTATGCTTGGAAAATTTTTTAAAACATAAATTTTTTATTAATATTTTTAATAACTTTGATGCTTAAAATTTTTAATCGTTAATATAATTACTTTAAAAGTATTAATTTAGTATATAAACATTTTTTATTCATCATAAACATTAAATAAGTTAAAAAATGAAACTTTTATTGTTTTAGGTTAGTACGATATTGATGTGATTTAAATTTGTAAGCATGAAATATCACTTACCGATTAGATAGTATACTTAAAATTCTACCGTTTCTTTGGATATCGTTACGAATTACAGCGCGTTATTGTCGAGCATCGACTATTTTTCGTTTTTTTTTTTTTTTTTCAAACCATCGCATAATTACATTGTTACGATTTTTTAAAACATTGTTTCGTATCTTAAAGTATGACGGCAAAGACTTTTCAAAAGAAAAAATAAATGAAAACTGATCTTTATAAAATCCATTTAACACAATTGTAAGGAAATAGCGATGCAAATTGTTTTAACCTTCGTAATAATGTATTCGTTGTGATGACGATAAAACAAAATGCGATTTGATAAGAAATTTAAAACGATATTTCACGACTGCAACACTGAATTATACAAGCAAATATAGGTTTTAATGCAAATATATTTATTTTATGTATTAAATAAATAAATAATTTAGTATACGTAAGTATTTAAATGGTTCAAATAGGTGTGTCTGATAATATTTGGTATGTCAATTTTAATAAACAATTTTATCAATACAATTTTTAAACAAAATTCAATTTTAATAAAATATAATAAAAGTAATCTATAAAAATATCGAAAGTTTAAAAATCAAGTAATTTTCATCGTCGTACTTTATAAACCAACGATTTTAAGTTTAATATTGTGGAAATTTTATTGTCATACCTAATAACGCGTAAAAAATATATAATTTTTTATGTTAAAATTTAAAGTCCAGTTGAAATAATGCGTACATATAAATTTAAATTAACGATAATTTTAATTTCTAAATATATAAATGGTAGAATATCTTTTAAAATTTTTAAATTCAAGGTATTTTAATCAACAATAATGGTATTTATTAAATAATTTAATTTTTTTTTTAATAAAATTTATTCGTATAAAATGTTATTGGAAAAAGGTAAATTTCGTCAACGCAGAAAAATTTTCTATATATAATGTTTGCTAAATATTCTTATGTGGGAAAATTGACTTTCCAGATTAGGGCCTCATCGCTACCTAATCAGGCAACTTTTGTATCAGGCACGCCCAATCAGAACCTCATTAGGTATGAATATAATGATGTTACATTAATTTAATAATTAATCAACGGTTACGTTAACGATTAATATAACTGATCTTAAGTTTAAATACATATTTATTAAGAAAAGCAAATGTTATTAATCGATGTAAATTTATAAAGAATTTTATTTTCGCACAAATTTTAAAATTAATAGATTATTACTATTAAAAAAAAATATTATTTATCGGGTTAAGTTATCGTATGTAAATTAATTATTGTTTATTAAATATTTATTCTTCAATTTTTATTCATTATTTATTATTTTTTGTTTTAAATTATCGTATTATATCGAAAAATAAACCTTAAAATTTATGGTATATTTGCAATTTGTATATTATCAACGAAAAATATTATTACGGCGATTTTAATTCTTTTTACATTAGTTTCAGTTAATTCACACGCAGATTCTCAATCAATACTCATTGAATTATCGCGTTTTCGTATTATAACGCCGTTTTTTTTTTCGGCAAAGTTGCTAAACAAATGTAAATAATCATATCGTGGCAGAGATAACCTTAATATAGAAATGTTTTTACAATGCAACATGCAATATTCATAAAAAAAGATTAATACGTTTTTTATGTTTATGTAAACGTTATATTGAATGACAACGTTCAATTTGTTTAATTCCATATTAACGTGGAAAAATAACGATGAAAATAGTAAAAAATTAGTATTTACTAATATCATCGTAATTATTTAAATGATTGCGAAAATAAAAGATATTTTCATCGTGTTATTTTATAATTTAGTTAAAAATTTATTTTAAATTTAATGGAATTAAAAGAGAAATATATTACTCTTTTAAATATTTTCTATATTATTATACTCCTAGTAGATCAATTTTATAACGACATGTATATCTGTATGTTTTTATCTGCAATAATAATTATGTACGAATTTGTTAATAATTTTGCACATTACTTTATTTTTACATTATTTCATTAAATTTCAGCACAAACACGATTCGTTTATGGCAACCTCAACTATTCGCTATAATAAGCCAATCGAACGAAGAAGGCAACGCCGATGAAGAATATACGTTTTCTGAGATTATCGATCAAATGACGTTTTCTCGTTTGAATGAAAGCGTTGGCAACAATATTATTGAGAATGCAACGGAAACTTGCATCAGGGTAATTTTTATCAAACAATTTTATACACCGATAGAAGAGTTGGCTTGATTTAAGAAAAAGATATTAACTTGATTCAAGACTTCCAACTCTTGGTTTTATGTATTGACGTATGTTTAGAAATATTAATAACCAAGAGTAGAAATTCTCGAGTCGGGTGAAAAGTTTTTTTTTTCTCTAAAATGATTTTCTTCATTCAAAATTATTTTTCTCGAATCAAGTTAATTATTCTATCGGTGTATACATATGCCAATCATCGAATTTCTTAATAAAACATTTATTTCAGAAAACCGTTGCCAATTCCGTTTACACGAATACGATAATAATTTCTGCATCGTCGTTATTCTTTACTTTTTTGGCTGGAATCCTTGTAAATCTCGTTAAAAATAAACATCTCTTACGTAAGTATTACTCGATCGTGAAACTTTTATTCATTGAGTAATTTACACTTTGATTTTTTAATTAATTTTGTTTTTATCGTTCAGTAATTTGTTATTTTGTCGCCTTGTGCTCAGTACTGACCTTGAATTGGTCGAAAAGTATGTTATTAACTTTGATACTCGTTAGTTTATTCGTCGGCTGTTTGAGCGCATCGGTTAATTTATTGATCAGTATTGTGGTTAATCTTTTTCCTACTACAATGAGGTATACCTATATCATATGTTAATTTAAATTATTATGTAAAATGAAAAATATTTTATCCAATGATAAACAAATGAAACTATTTTTCTTTATCTTTCTCTTTTTTCAACAGAACGATGGCTGTGAGTTTAACAATGATGGTTGGACGTATCGGCTCTCTTATAGGAAATATCTTATTTCCGATATTTTTGGAATATGGCTGCACGATGGCATTATTTTCGCTTACAGGTTTTGTGACAGGTATATATATATATATAGTATGCTCGATTGTTTGAATACTTTTAAAATTATTTACAATAACAAGATTATTCAATCGATGTTTTATTTAATATTCTTTCAGCGGCTTTTATATTGACGGCCTTCATACCAAAACCCAATAAAAATGTAAAATAAGAAATGGGAGAGTTTGAGGATTAACGAATTAAGTTAAACTTCAACGACATTCCGGATAATTTATGTGCAAGAAATTTTTCAACTTTTTGTCTTGCGTAAAAAAAAAAAAACAAAGAAAAGATTTTTACGGGAAGAGATTATTTATTAATTATAAAAAGTATTTTATTAGTGCAAATTAATAAATTTGACACTTAATTGAATATTGTGATCGTTTGCTTGGTAGCTCGAATAAATCGTGAAGATATATTTAACGATTAAAATGTTTAAAATGAAGATTGTTGAGATTAAAATAATGACAATATGTAAATAAAAATATTATCATATTTGTTAAAATTATTTTCATACAATTTAAAATATTAATTTTTTTTATTGTAAATAATTGTTTTAAATTAAAAAACAAAAAAAAAAAAAACAAAAAAAAAAACGAAATATATTAAAATAAAATTGTAAAATAATTTTAACTTGCAAATTTTTCATTTATTCACATTATATTCATCAATATTATAAATTTTATGATATTAATAGTAGACATTTTTTAAGATTTCATTGTCTATATTCGTTTAAATTTAAATGTCTTTATCAAATTATCAAAGATTCATTAAATAAAAAATAATATTTTATACAAATTATAATTAAATTCTTATTTAACAGAAAATTTTTCTATCGAACATACGAACGCCTGTGTACAGGCTTTTTCCACGATCTTACCTTCGAAGTAAGCTTTAGCAAGTCTATTAAGGGGCTATTCTAATCTTTAACTGTTAGAAAATTAAAGTTACACTTGTATATTAATTTTGATATATATATATATAGGTAAATATCGCAATAAAAGTCTTGTTTAGCCGTCATTGTATTGTTAATAAGCAATATTCATCCATCGCGATGTAAAAATAATGTATTGAGAGCTTTAAGGTCTTTTTTTTTTATATATCTTTATCCATAAAATCATAATTTATTTGTGTTCTAATTTTACGAAAATATATTTGCAATATATTAAATACTTAAATTTTATAGGATTATCTTACAAAATTTCGATTAACGATACGTTTACATAACGTTAACTTTAATAACCATTGTGTAAATATTTTCTTTACTTTAATATTTTTTTTTTTTTTTTTTGTTTAAATTAATTAAAATTTATTTTATCAAATATAATACTTTATTTATTTTATAAGATAAATTTTAATAGGACGAAGAAATTTTTAATAATTATTTTAACGCATATCGGCTATCCTTGATTTTTTCTTTATTTTATCAAATCGTTAATTAAAATTTTTTGTTTAACGGCCAATTTAAACATTACAACGTTATTAACATGCATGTAAAAGGATACAAGTTTCCGTTCTATATACTTTAAGCGCGATATTATTAAAATAAAAATAAACGAAAATAAATGAAAAAAAAAAAAAATAAATAAAAGGAAACGAGAGAGAATCGCGAGGAATTTTTTTCACCAGCAAAATATATTCCACGGTGTTTTAATTTAGTTGCCGGCACTTTAATTTAACAGCTGATCATTTTATCTCGCCTCGCTTAAACCGCGCGCTTTATTTACCAGTTTCAAGGCCACTCGAACTCGTATACACACGCACACACACACACATATATATACGTGTATACATACATACATGTAACAAAATTGCTCGCGTATGCAGAGAAATCCGTTTTCCCATCCGTTCTTATAACTTATTATATTACGATATGCCGAGGAGGCGAGTTGCTAAACTCGAGCGCGCGCGCAACTAACGAAACGGCGCATAAAAGCAGTAAACAGCTGCTTCGCTCCAAGATTGAAGAAAATATTTTCTTAAGCCAAACTATTTGCGCAACGCACGAAACTCTTTGGACGTATTAAGTCTATATATGTATAGTTTATAGCTGCACTTCTTGATTTACTTCGTTTATGTATTAACGTTTTCGTTGTGTGGTACAGTACCTTGAACTAAATATAAGTATATTATTGTAGCGTAGTGTGCACAAATTTTGCTCCATTTTAATATTTATTTTATTGCGAATTACAGTTATACTATTATCCTGGTACAGTTTAAAGTATCAATTTTCAGAATTTCTTTTTTGAAAAGTATTTTTAAACATAAGATTTTAAATAAAGAAACGGTAACGTAGTCTTATTAGATTTTCAAGAAACTAAAAACTATTTTGACAATGAAATTTTTTTTTAATTTCAATAGATAAATTTATTATTTATTTAGTATTAAACGCCTTAAATTTTGCTTAAATAATAACGTTGATAATGTCTGATTGTTCCAATCACTCGCGCTCGATCTTTAACGTAATGCGTCAAAAAAAAAAAAAAAAAAAAAAAAAAAAAAAAAAAAAAATATCCGCCTCTTGGTTGTCCTTTTTGAATTCTATTGAATGAAAATTATTTTCATCGAATATTCAATTTCAAATTACAAATTTATTAAATTCTTTATGATTTTTTAAAACTCTTTCATACATAATTAATGTGACGTAAATCTTTAAATCTATAGCATTATCAATAATTGCAAAAAAACATTAAATATTTTATAAAAAAAAAAAAAAAAAAAAAAAAAAGTTTTATTTGTATTTTAATTTTGTCAATTATCAAACATCGAACAAACAAATTAATCTTTTAAAAATAAGCTACAGCTATCGTTTTATGCACATTCGATTTTCAATACTGTGTTTGTTCTTATACTTTATTGATTTATTATATCGTTGAATTTACTTATAATAAAGATAATAATAATACACGATACGCGTATTTTATCACAATCAGCTTTGGTAATTGAAATTTCAATATTTATCCATCAATTAAACGTCCAACAATTCAAGGTACTCACTCGAATAATAAATCGTTCAATTGAATCTCTACATCCACAATGTTCTTCCCGTATAAAATAATCATTCGCGATGTTTTTTTTTCTTTTTCTTTCTTTTTTTATCCAGGCGCTAATTAACGAACACACAACATTATTCCAAGTAAAGAAAGATTAACGAACAATGGAAATGCGCGAGCGCAAGATATCGGGGATATATCAGCTCTTTCGGTTTTACTTTCGAAATATCCTGGGTAGTAGCTCGCAACAACCTTCACCCAGATATTTGCGTTTCCCCTTTCTTGATCCGCGCGTTTATGGAAGCGACATTATCGCACCCGAATATCTCGCCGTTGCGTTTAAGTTTTTGTACTTTTGTCGATCGAATTATCATTACAATTGACTGATTAATTCGATGCCGATTGTAGGAGTTTTTTTTTTTTTTTTTCGGATTTTCATTTGCAATTCGCGAAATCAAGATTTTAAATGAATTGATTTGTGAAAATGTATAATACCTAAAAAGTTATTTTACAAGTTGAATATAAAACGATGTATTTATTTCTTTAGACGTTAACCTGTAATTAATAATTGAGATTCATCTTACAATTAAATTTCCATCTTTGTATTTTTAAAAAAATATACAAAAATACAGTTCGCTCCCTGAGTAATTTGCACCTTCCCCAGGTTTAAGTACCCTCCCCCCCCCATCCTCCACTACTCAACTGCGAGCTTCGACGGCGCGGGTTTGCTTTGATGTGTTTTTACAGGAGGAATTTCGTTTCGCGCTCTTTGAGTAATTCGCCCCCGTGCTTCTGCTTTTAAACATAAACAAAAGTTTAATGCTTTATATGCATACCTTCATCGTCTATATTGATAATCAACATTATTAAAAGTGTCGCATTGCAATTGTTGCAAGTGTTGCATTGAATTACTCAGAGAGCAAAAGGAAATTCCTCCTGTCGAAACATCAAAACGAATCTGCGCCGTCGAAGCTCGCAGTCGAGTAGTGGGGGTACCTTAGCTTGGGAAAGGTGCGAATTACTCAGGGAGCGGATTGTACATTATAATTTATTGAAATCGCCCATGATTTTTTTGTTTATAATACGGATTAATTACGCACTATAATATTATTCAGTGATCAATGAACATTTCATACAGGAAATCGTTTCTTCAAAATCTTGATCTCGAAAGCATCTATCTAATTCGTTTTCATTGTTTTCAA
This sequence comes from Chalcis sispes, assembly GCA_949987625.1. Taxonomy (NCBI): domain Eukaryota; kingdom Metazoa; phylum Arthropoda; class Insecta; order Hymenoptera; family Chalcididae; genus Chalcis; species Chalcis sispes. Next base: position 24,400,820 of record OX465099.1, read on the forward strand.
AATTAATTGTGTAAATTTCTCTATTCTGTGGTTTTTTTTTTTTTCCTTTCAAAACGTTTTCATGCAAACGACGGGAAATGGGTTTTTTCGTGCTATATGTAAGTATTGGACTAGAAAAACTTTTTCGTTTCGATGAATTATCGGAAAATTTGGAAACATTCGCACGCCATTGTATATATATACATCTCTTCTTAAGACAAAGTGAATCCTTGTTAACTTAACCTTGAAGAAATTTCTTTATATTTTTCACTCGAATTGCGAAAAGTGTATAAATGTTGGAAACGATGAGTACCGGATGTTATTAAGGACGTTATTGTCTTCATTTCATAGACTTATGATTTTGCCGATTGCGTCGATTTCTGAATAAAAAAAAAAAAAAAAAAAAAAAAAAAAGCTTTGTCGACTTTGTGTATAATATGTATCTTATAGAACGATAATCTCAGAACAATCAAATTTAATACTTTTGTGTATCTACTTGTATGAGCTAAATCCAAATTTTTTGAACAATTTTGAGTTGCATTAAAACTAGATGCAAAATTTATTCGATATGAAAATGAACATAATTGAAATTATATATTTAAAAATTTTGAAAAAAATATATGCAAATAGTTGCAAACAAAAGCTTTTTACTTTATGTTAAATTTTCAAAGGATAATAACGAGTATTATTAAAATAAAAGTTTTATTTATCTGCTAGATAATTATTTTTAAGAAAATTTGTACCAATTCAATAAATTAATATAATTATAATCATAAAATTTAGCAATTTTCGCAACTGTTAAGCTTTCATTTCGCAGCATTGAAATTAACGATGGTTAAATTATTCTCTAAAAACGAAACAAAAGAATTCAACCTCAAAGATTTATAAAATTTACCATTAAGAGCAAACAAGATATTTTGTATTATGTAATCAAGGAGTAAAAGTACAAAAGAGATTTGAATAAATTTAATAAATAGACGTGAAAGAATACCATTGAATTTTTATCGTCACGTTTTTTTTTTTTTTTTTTCTTATCTTTTCGAATAAGAACGTGTTTAATCTAAGGCATCGTTATTTAAAAAAAAAAAATCAAGTAAAACTCCGTCCTTAGTACGCGATAAAAGCGGAGTAGTCTTGTATAAAAGGGAAACAATTCAAAGCTACGGTAAAGCAATAAAATCGATTGTTCCTCTAATCGGCCCGAAAGAAAATTCTCATGGTCAAGTTCCAATCAGAGCTCGCGCGCCCGCGTGAGTATAATATACGCAGGAGTGGTTCGGCTTCGCGAAAGCCAGCAAGAAGGGAAGGCAATAACAAGCCCACTGTGTCTGCACGTATACACGTATACACGTGTACACCTGTATCTCTCGTATACATGTATATACATATACATCTATATATATATATATATATATATATACACATACACATATTCTTACGTGTAAACGTGTAGAGAGTCAATGGGAAGATCCAATTTATAATTTCACGGGCCTTCATTGATTTCCTTATCCCGCTCGGCTTGAGAGAATGTAGGATGAGTGGAAAGGGGATGAGAGGGGAAGGAGGTATAGGATGGGAAATAAAACGGTCTTGGTGTCTGAAGTTAGTCCAATGTCGGATAAACCATCCGGAAGCCTCTTATACCCATGGGTCTGGGCTGTGTTTAAACTAACAGTAATTTCCGCGCAATGCGATGATTCCAATGCGACTGCATACGAACGAAATTATCCGCGGGCCGTCGTGCATATATTTGTGCGCGCGGGTGTGTAAGATATGCGTAAGTATGTTAAGGTAAACGAACGAAAATATTGAAACAGGAAGAGGCGAGGCGGTTTTATTCTATTTTTCTTTTCTTTTTTTTTTTTTTTTTTAATTGGGCAAAACTATTGCAGTAAGTAAACTTAGAGTTGCCACGTTAAATATTTTTTCTTGAATTTTCGTAAGTTGAGGATTCTATATTATTCGATGGTATTAGAACGAAATAAAATTTATTAAAAAATTTAATGAAGAAATTATACGTAACTGATGATGTAACTTACACTCTTATGTGGAATCGTAAGTTTAAAATTGTTGATTTAAAATATAGAACTTGTTTTTCTTAAATTAAATACCATAATATACGTAAAAAAATATATTTGCATAAAAATTGATCGAAAATTATTATTATTGTTATTATTATTATTATTATTATTATTATTATTATTTTGCGCTAACTTTTGCGTAAAGAATTTCATTATTTTTAAGAAAACATAATATTTACATTGTTTATAATTAGATAAAAAAATATGTTAATTAAAAGAAAAATCTAAACATAAAAATCCGTACATAGACATACCATATATATAAACGCAGCTTATTTTTATACTTTTATTTTTATTTCGTCTAAATAAAAATACGATCGGTATAAAAGTAAAAAAAAAAAGAAGGAAAGGAAAAAAAGCAATGGCACTCGTAATAAAACAATACACATTCGTGCAAGAACTCATTCGACCTTGTCGGCTCATCAAGAATACGACGGATGTCTTCATCGACCGAGACATCTTTGAGGTAAGTGATCACCGTTAAGACTTATTTATATATATATGCACTTTTATTCTTTTATTTTCCATTAAACCATCTCACGACAAGTATACAAGTCGATCGGTCATTATTCAAAGCAGTCGGTATAAGAATGAACGAATGATTACGAAGATATATAAGCGAGTCATTTTGCGGAGTCTCAAGGATTTTCATCGATGCGAGACGAACTTTACCTTGAGAACACACAACAACCCCTCGAGTCTCGAGGTGTGAATTGTTTTTTTTTTTTTGTAATACACTTTTTCCCATTATCTTTCGCGATAAATTTGCATTATTTCGTGCGGTTTGACGCTTCGATTGAATCAAGAACGAAACATTTTTACTCGCCGCGATATTTCGTGTGGCTGGTTGTCTTCTGTGAACGATTGCGGTGGTAATGTTATGCAGATTTTCCTTTTTATTTTGCTTTATCTAATCTAATCTAATCATAATATGATACGCGTTTATACGTAAGAGATGCTTATCGTTTTCTTAGCTAGCAAAATAATGGTAATAAGATGTTACTTAAACGTTGTAACATATTACTGATTTCTTACGAAAAAATCAATTTAAATGAAATCTTATAAAAAGTTTCGTAAACATGTATAATTACATAACCGTTTGATTGCCATTAATTTAAAATACTTCTAAAACTGTATGTATACATAGATAATTTGATATTACGTTATTATTGCGTTAAATACTTCATTAGATAATCTTTAATAATTTGCATTGAAAATTTTTATTTTTAAAAAGCTCGACTTGTAAAATCAATAATTTACACTTTGACTCATATTAGCAATAGGCAAAATTTATATTATAAACGTTAAGCTAATAAAAAATTAGTTTTTTTACAAATTTTATAAATAATTTTGATAAAATGTAAGTTTGAAACGAAATGAAATTTAACGCAAGTTTTATTGTTTGATTTAAATTTGATTTAACACATTTTAATTTTATCCAAACTTTTGTCGGTATCGAAAGTTTTCAATCTTAATTGAATATCGAATTTATCGATTCGCATAAAAACAAGGTTATATTTAACGGTATACACGTACCACAATAAAGATTTTTGTTCTCATCGTATCACTCTTTTTTCCAGCAAAAAAAAAAAAAAAAAAAAAAAAAAAAAAAAAAAAAAAAAAAAAAGTAAATCCACGCGAGAAGTATTGTATGAAGAATAGTCGAATAACGCAAAAAAACTCAAGAAGCTCCACGATTTCACTCTCATCGCTAAGACGAATGAAAAAAAGAAGCAGAAAAAGAAAAAAAAAGAATACACAGAGGATACAGATAATGGAGGTATAAAGGAGTGGATGGTACGTAAAGATATCCGCGAGGAGAAAGAGAAAGAGAGAGAGAGAGAGAGACGCGATGAAAGTCGAGGAAAAGATAGAACGAGAGGAAGAAAGAGAGAGAGAGACGTGGAAACGAGTGTAAAAAAATAAAGGAGAACTGTAAGAACGAGAGCAGGAACACAGAGCTCGGAGAAATGGCGCATAGATTCACACGGCTTGGCTTTTTCGCGTTATATCTGTATACATATATTTTAAACACCGTAACACGCGACTATCTTTTATATAGCGGACTTAGCGGTAGATCTTTCTCGCTAATTTGCATTTATTGATATATACCGCCTGCAAGCCCGCCTTTTAATGTATATACATATATAAAGTAAAAAAAAAAAAAAAAGAAAGGACGATGACGATGATGACGTAGAAGTTTACAAGAGCGCGAAAAGAGTTTCGGTAGATCCGAAAATTCTTGTTATCGGTGACGAACTCGTGTATATTAGTTATTTATGTACCATAGGCGAGCCTCGCGTCATTACAGCTTGAGGCAAAATATGTTGTGGATGGATAGTAGGGCCGCAGTCGCGAGCGCAGCGAGCGACTAAGGCGCCTCTATCCATCCACAAAATATGAGCCGAAAGCTTTAATGACGCGAGGTTCACTCATGGTGCTTAAAAAATTTTTCAGCCTTGTAACCCGTACGAAGACTCTTACTTAGTTAACAGAATAATTAATTTTATTTTGTTGCATATCAATTAAATGCAATTTCGAACCCATACTGACAGTTCGTAAACTACAGATATCGTCTGCTAACGCATGCGCATTTTGTACACACACGCGTACATGTACATGTGTAGTAGTGTCAAAAAGTGACAGACATAATGTAAATATCAATATAAATTATGAAATTAAAAAAAATAGTAAATGGATTAATATTTAAAAATAAAGTTAATTCTTGAACAATTATTATTTATTAAAAAATATAAATTTCTTGAGTATATTTATTAAATATTTATACAGAATAATATTTTTAACAAAAGTTTTTTTTATAAGATTTGAAGGCTTATTAATAATATTAATACTATTATAATTAATATAAATACTTTCTTATGTTATTTTTATTATAACAATACTATATTTGTTTAACACATTTTTTGTATAATCAATGAATTTTAGTCTCTTATTTAACATGAAAAAACAGTAACTTTTTTAAATATTTTAAATTTAATTTCTTCACACAAAAAACTTTTAAATCATTTATCTAAATCACAAACAAAATTATAAACTAAAAAATTATCACTTTAAAATCACTTATTATTAAATTTTTTAATTTTGCGAGATTATATTAGATTTTGCTTTTTCTATTAGTTTATTTAATTCACGTTTGCATTCTTCATCACTGTCACTATCACTCGTTTTTTTTTTTTATTATTTAATAAATTGTCCATTTTTATTCTTCTTCTCACATATTAAGAACGAATATTACCGACACACGATACACTATACTGAAAGAAAACCAAAGAAAAGCAGAACCCCGTGGTCGCTTGAATGTACATACTGAGCGAAGGAGAGAGCGAGACAGAGATAGGGTGGTCACGTGGAAGCAATTGTGCGCGCGCTCTTATCGCTATCTCGTTCTCTCTCCTTCGCTCAACATACATAAGTCTTATTACGCGTTTCGAAAATATAAGTTTCGATGAAGACTCACATGCTAGGCTATATGAAGCGACAAATACATAGCAGTGGCGCTGTTAACTTTTTTTTCTCCTGGGACGTATACAGCCTAGGAGGACGTATAGAATGTCTATACAGCCTAGGAGGACGTATAGAAAAATGTTAATACGATCGAGAAGGCGCTTGCGCGTATGGAAACCATTTACACGCTGACGATGCTCCGTAGGTAAGAGTCGCCGTACGGGTTAGTAGGCTGAAAACATATATATATATGTACGTATAAACGTATAAATTCTACTTCTTTTTATATCCTTCATCGCGTGCTAAAAAGAGAGAGAGAGAGAAAGAGATAGAGAGGGGGACGCGCGAGAAGCGGACTTTTTCTTATGCTTATTTTCTCGCAGTCGCCGAGCTCTCGAGCGAGTTACTTTTTGTCCGCGATTCTACAGTACCTTGGCACTTTTACTACCGTTTACTGTTAACCGCGATTCATTAAATTAGTTTTCCTTCTTTCTTTATTTCTTTAATATTCTTTTTTTTTTTTTTTTTTTTTTTTTTCTTTTCTTTTTTTTCGTTACATTTTTTTATGGGCTCGAGTAACGTTCCTAAACGTTCTCGAATAATTTTTTGACTCGTACGCGTATATAGGTACGAGTCGTATTTAGCTGAATCTAGTTTGATAGTCCTTGTTAATTAAATGTAAGAATGAAAAAAAAAAAAAAAAAAAAAAGGAAAGAAAAAAAAATGATGAAAATTGTGGAATAATTAATGTAGGTCTTTGGAACTCGTGCAAAGTTAATTTTTTTACGTTATCTAAATTACGAGCTTTTAAACGAATATATCAAGTTTTAAAGTTTGACCTAAATGGATTATTTCATATTCTTTTTGTTTTTTTTGAGTAATAAAAGTTTTTTCAACGCGCTTTAAAATTTTCAATTATTTTTACTTTTTCATTAACGGTTATTGAACAATTTGAATGAAATAAGAATAATAAATTTTTGTTTTTAACAGTTATACATATGAGAAATGCCAGAAAAAGGAATGCCAAATATAATTGTTATTATTATACGCCAATGTTGTTACTATGCCATATTATTAATTGTAAACAATAATAATTGATAATTAAAAGTAGCAATAAATCACATGAGAAAATTTAACGAAAAACGTATGTATGAAAAATTTAATATAGCGAGTTCATTGCAAAAAATTTATTGTAATATTTTTAAATCGTTAACGATAAATTTTTTGAAGAGTCACTGTTATTGAGTTGTACACAATTCTAATATTATAGCTATTGCTAATAAACAGTTTGGTTTTAATATTTAAATTTTTTATCGTACAAAATTACGAAAAAAATTTATCGAATATTTAAGCCCATTCGCTTATAAAAATCTATATAAATTCGAGCTAGTTTATCGAATAAAATTTTTATATTAATAACAATAATAATAATGATAATTGCGTCAAACGTTATTGATATCAATTCACTGAACAAAAAACCGTAAAACATTATTTGAAGCTTCTGTAATAAGAAAAATTAAAAATCTACAAAGAATCAATAACAAAAAATAATTATTGACAATTTTACAATAAATTGCAACTCTAATATCAAGTAACTTTGACTCCAAACTCACCACTGAGTTAATGAATCTTCGTCAAAAAATAAAGTAGAAAAATTATAAGCATCAAATAATCGATGCCTTCGACTCTTCCAAGTTTCGCTATTTAAAAAAAAAAAAGGCGAAAAAAATATGAGTACACGGATATGATATGTATATAAATATATAAAGAGGCATCGAAGCTTGGCAACATCCGAGATAATTGAACGGTGTCGAAGCATTGAAAGCAGTGAAAGTTTCGCGTCTCGTCCCTTGCGCTCATGAAACTGCAACCATACGTCAGTCGTGTATGTATATTAAGCATTGATCGACATTTAATGTTAATCGCGGCTGGTCACGGGGGCATTCAGCCTTTTAAATGATAAGCAATGAATCCACGATCGTTTATAAGCGAGAGGCTTTACGAGTGTTTCGATCGATGATATTTTTTTTTGTTGATTATATGTAAGTTCAAAAAATTTGTAACTTAACTTAATGCATAGAAATTTCGAATCGATAAATAAGTATATTTTAAATAATTATAAGTAATTTTTTAATCGAAAATGTCATATTTACAGCAGGACGTAATTTTGCTCGATTATCCGCCTTTCCATTAATCATTCTGTAAAGGATTAATTTTTTCAGATTCATTGAAAGAGCATCAATAAAAAGCTGCAAAGAGAGAGAGAGAGACAACAGTTTAACAGTTTTCCTTCTTTCTCACCGTTTTATTTTATATTCCCCTCCCTTCATCCTGGTATACTTCAAAAAGCGCATCGCGATAACGCGAACGAGTCGGAAAGAAAGTGTCGGAGAGTCGAGAGATACCGGAGCTCACCCGTATTGTCTACGGTTTTCAGCGGAGCTGAATTCGTGGGTTAGCTTCCGCATTGTTTTCGATGGGCGAGTAAAGCGAGATTTTACGAGATTGATTTCGAAACAATTTCACCCTCGTCGAGTAACTGGAAATAACAACGAACGACCAATTATATCGGGAGCTTTGTTCGATGCAACAATCCGCGAGTGCTTTTTCCTTTTTTATTTACTTCGTATTCCACTTTTCTTCTTTTTATTTCCTTTCGTACGTAAGTATCATTGTTTTTTAATTTTTTTTTTTTTTTCCGTACCGCTAACGCAAATTTTGTATTCCTTTATTTCTTCACATTTTTATCCTTATTTTTATTTTATTAGTTTAACAATAACAGCTACCGTAACCATTGATTATTTATAGATTTACTTTTTATTATTAATATCATTCAAAGTCAAATCTTCAAATAAATATTTTTCTTCGATCTAACGTAATATAATTTTATTTACATAGATAAGAAAGAAAACCGTTATTTACGTATGCAAAAATAAAAAAACTTTGTAAAATTTATCTTTCAGCATAATAAGCCTTTTTCATGAGAACAACGCAACTCGTCATTTTCTTTGTTTAACGAAATCGAAAAGGAAAGAAGAAGAAGAAGAAGACGAAAAAAAAAAAAGAAAAAAGAAAAAAACAAGGATAGATTATATAGACAATAGTAATTTCCGGTAATGCGCGCGTTTGCCTTTGTTGGTCCTTCGCGAGTGACTAAACATCTTCAAGGAGAGACGAAAGTTCACCGAGCGAAATATCAAGTTCAAAAGCGAATGTGGGTAACGGGAAGACGATCTCGCGGCTTTCACCGCACGAGAATGATAAATATAAATTCGCTTATCTTTCGCGTGGCGCTTTCGTGCTATTTTCATCGGCGTTGCGTTTCCACACGATGAGACCGATTGTATAACCGGTGAAAATTTCGAGAAAGAGAGAGAGAGAGAGAGACCTTGGGAATTTTTTTAAACAATCGTTCGTTTACTTAAAATTCGCTTTTAAATTATGTAATATTTTAATATTTTTATGTTTTGCATTTGCGTAACGTGTAAGTTTAGAGTTTTTAATTAATTCTTTTTTTTTTAATTTAAAAAATTCTGTATTTTCATGATCGTATAATTGTAAATATGCAAGATATGTAAATCTTTGAATTAAGCAGCTACTGAAGTAAATCGATGTAAATCAAACGATTTACGAAAGAAATTTTTCCTTAAGATATAATTAATCTTTTAATAATTAAATATCAAAACATTTAAATAAATACGAGTACATCAATCAAAAATCAAAAAGATGTATGTTTCCGAAGGTGTCGCATTGATGAGCTTTTCAATCAAGCTTAATAAATACGTTTTACGCATTTATTTATTTATAACGTACGTACTGTGTATTATTAATTACGAATGGTCTTTTTTCTACCTGTAATACAAAAGCTCATAATAAAGTGCACTTTCAAAATTCCACTGATTACGCATAAGAGCGATTCACTAATGCATAACTTTATGAAAATTATTACGTTTACGATATTTTTACGAATAATGCAAACAATTAAATTTCTCTGTACTATATAAATGAAAATAAAATGGCATCAACGTTAATTAAATATGAAGAAAAATACCAAACAATATACTGTAGTAAAATACATTTAAACAGTGCGCACGCATACGTTTATCATAGCAATCTAAATAACAGGGGGAGGGGGGGGGCAGTTATTTGTTTTGTACAAAACGTATCTCGCATCGTCGGCTAACTCTTTCAGCGTATCTAAAAGCATAATTATTCGCGTAAAGTAGGAAAATTTTCATAGGATACTTTACGAGCGCGCGCGCGCGCGTTTTCTTTTACATACAATATATGCGTACATGCGTAAGTATACGAGCGATGTAACGCACGTGGAAAAAAAAAAAAAAAAAAAAATCTCGTTTACACAGATCCCTATAAATGACGTCGAACAAGCGGCATAAACTCGGCAAAGGCGTTTTCTTTTTTTTTTTTTTTTTCGTATTTTTATTCAACCCTCGGCGTATACGTAACATCTTCGAGTAATAGTAGCAGCCGATCTTGTTGACGTAACTAGGGAAGACGCTGAGCGTGAAATTGAATAAAAAAGTCTCTCGCACACAAACACACACACACACACACAACGAAGAGTAGAAAGAGAGAGAGAGAGAAATGTAGATGTAGAGAAAGAGAGAAAGGATAAAAGCTACGCCAACTTTTCTTCCCTCTACCGTTCTCTCCTCTCACTAATCTAAAAGCTAATCGTCATGTAAGCACGTAACTACTTATACCGCACACGTGACATAATACAAGACGAGCACGCAAGGCTAAGGCTACACAATTTACTTAATTACGGGAGACACCGTTACCGTTAAAGTACCGCTCTCCTCAACTTTCAATGTCGACCACATTCCCCGGGGTTCGTATACTTTTATCCATGGCATATCTATATACGAACGATTCCAACTTATCCCTGCAGAATCCAAAAGAAGTTACCAATATATTTTACATATATATATATATATGCATACTGTATGTGTATATCTCTCTCTCTCTCTCTCTTGTATTTTTCAGTGTGAAAAATACCGAAAAGTGGACTCGTTGTGGTTTCATAAAAAAAAAAAAAAAAAAATATATATAATAAAGAAAAAAAAAAAAGTCACGTGTCCAATCGATTGTTTGAAGGAATAGATTGTTCATGATGTCTTGTATTTCTTACTTCTTCAAATTCGACGCGCTACGAACTTTTATATTATTCTCGATGTTTTTTTTTTTTTTTTTATCACGAGACGAAGAAAAAAAATTATCATTCGCAAACAGTTGGACGACGAAAAAAAAAGAAATTGAATAAAGCGAGAATACCTTATATTTGCTCGGTTATTATTTTCTTTTTTATGAAAGTTAACAGAATGCAAATTTCGACGAGCAAAAGTGAAATAATAATTAACAAACTAAAGAAAACGAAATAAAACAATCGTTTCATCGACGACAATAATTGTCGACGAGTCTACATCTCAACAAAATTTACCGTAAAGAAGAAACGGAAGAAAAAATAAAAAAAAAAGAAAAAAAAAAAAAATGAAGCATCGGAATGTTAAGAAGTGCGCTTGAGTAACGAGTCGTAATAGGATCCGGCGTACGAATTTTCCCCGTTTAAGAATTTAAGACTTAATTAAGTTCCTCCCATACGGGAACGTCGAGCAATTTGATAATTAAGCTTCACGCGAGTGAAACCCCCTGTGAGCGCGCGCGTGAGAGAGAGAGAGCGAGAGAGATGAAGGTTTATCTACGGTCGATCTTCTTATAGCGACTTCTTCTATCATCCTCGCAGTGTATACGTACCCGCGCGTCTAGTATTTCGTCGTACTACCGGCCTGAGTTTAAATGTATTTTATACTGTAACATACGGTTTATGTAAAAAGAGATGCAGAGAAAGAGAGTTGAACTATTAAGAATAAACGGAGAGCGAGAGAGCGTCGAAATGTGTAATTCGCATGTCTAATTGATCCGACGGTTCGTCGATGTACCGTTGCTTTAGTGCGAAACGACACGCGACTTACGCATAAGCAGTTTTATAGTTGTTACACACAGGTAAAGAATATTGTATATATATGTATGTGTATATATATATATATATGTATAAACGAGAGGATTGTTAGCACGGATATGATTTTTACGCGTGTAATTTGTGATAGACACTAGCGCTGTTATTATAAAAGGTTTATCGAGTTTAAATAATCCACAATTTGACGATGAGCGAAAAAGATTCTCACGATTTTTATCAGTGTTTATAAAACAAATAATTACGACGCGCCGCGACCATAGATTAATTATTAACGTACACGATACTGGATCGTGAACTTTTTTTTTATTTGCGGGGTTTTTTATGATTACTTCATGCGCGTGTATATACATATATATATATATATATAGAGAGTATTTTTCGATGGTTAAAGCTTGTTTAAATAATTAACGGGTAATTTAAAATTGATAAACTCCATCTGTAAATAAGAAATAATCTAAGTTTCAAACGAAAGTAAAAAAAGATTTTGAAAAAATAATGTTGCTTGAAAAAAAAAAAAAAAAAAACCATTTCAGATTCTTGGAGAACTCGACGAGACAAAGAAAAACATTTAATTTTTACGGGGAATAACGTTATTAGAAATTAATATCTAGAAAATCCAAGTGAGATTATAAAAAAATGTTACTTTTTCTTACGATTTTCTCACTAATTTCTATAAAAAAACTATAATCGAATTGTGGCTTTAAAAAAATAATAAATTTTTATTATTTTTTATTTAATATAAACTTTATTTGTTAACGAAATTTCTAAATTTATTAAAATGATTATATAAATTTTTAACGCACACTTTTATATGAGATTATTTACAATGAAGATACTCAATATCTCGACTTATTCGGATTTTCGATCCATCATGAAAAAAAAAAAAAAAAACTTATCGATGCAAATAAATTTCGATAAACCGCTAATTTCCGTCATAACGAAATAATTCAGACTCTAACGAAGTGTTCCAGGAGTTAACATTTTTCCAAATGACATGGTCACATAACCAAGAAGAAAATTTTCGTGTGATAATTCTCTGTGAAAACGAGAAAAGAAGAAAAAAAAAAAGAAAAAAAAAAAAAATAAATAATAATAAATAATACAAAACTTCAAAAATTAAAGCGACGTTAAGCGCACAGTTCTACATGCCGTCGTTGAACGTAAAATGTCCCAAGTACGTTTTCTCTTATAAATTAAAGATTATCAAATCGATCGTGTAACAGTATGCGCACACGTATCGTTTAACTTGCGCCTAACATTTACCCCGTTATCGCTTGCTCGCAGGTGTTGTCCAAAACAATGCGCGAACTGTCCATCTCCTGCGGTTATTTGCGACGACATGCCCACCGAACTCATGAATCAATTCGTCAAATCCGCGGTCGCCGAGGCCAAGAGCTCGCACTTGACTAAGTAAAATTTTTTTCTTATTTTCTTGTTTTTTTTTTTACCTTTTTTTTCTTTTTTTAGTTTGCCTTGATAGGTTATGATATGAGTATGTATTATGATATATTTATTACGCTGTATTCGAAAGAAAATATTAGATATACTTTTTAATATAATTTTAGATTCTGTCAGGATGGATCGATTAGCGATGAAGAAAGTATAAAAATACGTGAGTTATTTCATTTCTATATTGACAGAAACGTAATAAAATGAAATAATGTTTAAAAATTTGTTCAATTCATAATCTAATTAGTGATGCTGTAAAACTAATGATTGTTATCGAATTAAATTACATCTTACTTATGTTGATAATTCAAAGAGGCGAAGTTAAAGGGTTTTTCATTATTCATTAATGTTTATAAGTATATGTATATTATATGTGTCTTATAGGTATATTAAGATTAATTTTTTAGCGCTAACTTTACCCGTTGCCATAAAAATTATAAAAAATTGGTACAAAGATGCGAGTTTTGAAGCGGAAGATGCTCTTTATGATATTAAATGCATTTGGAATTCTGCAGGTATTTATATACAAGAGTTGTTTTCAAAATTTTTTATATTTCGCAGTAAATTTTGTCAAATTTTCATCAAAATTACAAGATAGTTTTGCAATATAATTTTTTTTTTTTTTTTTTTTTTTTTTTTTTCAAATCGTCTTCAAAAAATTTATAATTTTACGCAGTTAGAGTTGATTACCTAAAACATTGTAAACGTCCTTTATATCTATTTATTTTCCTTAAAAGAGACAAAGATTTTTCCGAATAAAACTCTTTTTAACATTACTTTACTCAGAACAAATTTTTTTTTTTTCTTATTAGAAGGCGAATTTTCAAGAAAGCTGTGTGCAACGAACAGACTTTTCATCTATTACTTGCTGATTTTGGCAATTTATATAATACAAACTTGTTTCTCGATCGACGAAGCATTATTCGAAGGATTGTGTAGAATTATTGCTTCGAAGGATAAAAAACGAAATTCCTTAGAGTGACATTTTTTTATCAATTATTTTGCAATAAAAACGACCAAAAACTTTAATTATGACAATTATTATTATTTTTCAAATTAAAAATTTTACGTATATTTATAATGTTAATTTTATTATTAAAATATAGAAATGAAGTTTTATTAATTTGTTAATTATAGCGTCAGTTTTAATTTAGCAACAATAGAACCGTAAAATTTAACATTTCCAATATGTTTATAATTGAACAAATAGTGCTTTTGATCGTTATCTTTTATTTTTAAATATTTACTTTTTCTTATCGATGCACTATTAATTTTTCGTAACAACAACGTCACAGCACAAAGAAAGAACGGCCGACGTAATTCAAGAAGGATCAGCTCGAGAAAATACGCAAACACGGTGGAGCAAGTTTAATTTCCGATAAATAACGCAAGCGTTTCGAATGTAATCGCGTATCTCTTAAAGCTTCGTTTCGAGATCTTAGCAGTGTCTCGTAACCATATGATCGTTGTGCAGTGGTAGCCGTAAATGTTGATTATTGAAATCACGCGGAAGATGATTCATCGTTATATGGAGAGAACGAGCGATTGGATGATTTACACATATTGTTCTCGTGTGCCAGAAGGACAGAGAAAGAGAGAGAGAGAGAGAGTCATTCGATAAAAGGATCCCATAATGCGCTCGCTACATTATAAAAGCAAAGCCTCCCGTCAAAGTTGAACTTCGATTAAACTGTCATTTACCGCCGAGAGTAATTTCCTGCGACTACCACGACATCCACTACGGTTAAACTGCACAATCAGAGAATAATGAGATAGCTAAATACCGATCGGTGTCTCGCTCGCGTATTATCTTCACCGAGGCACTTATGTATATCTAAAAAAAAGAAAAGAAAAAAAGAATAAAGAAGACGAAGAAGAGGAGAAGAATCGCATCGAACAAAACGAATGTGAGCGCTTGCGCGCGACGATCCATCGTAAATGGCGAAGAGATATGGAGATAAGAAATGGATCTCGCGTATATATATATATATATATATATATAGATACGTAACCTTTATTAAGGGCTATATATGTTGATTTTCTCACATGTCACTGGGTCAAGACTCTATTAGTTTCCATACGCGCGGCTTAATAAACGATTGGGTGCACTTTTCTGCTCGCCATCCTTCGAACAGAACTCGTTCACAAAAAGAGAGAAAGACAGATAGATTCCTTTGGACTCAATTAGCCTCCGACTCTTTAGCCTCGAGCGCAATCCAGAGAGTCGCAGCCGCGGTTTATGATGTAAATGTGTATCTATACGTATATATATATATATATTTATACGTATATATATATATATATATACTACAACGAGGAGAAAATAAAGGTAAGGAGCGAAGAGGGAGAAAGGATAAAATATAAAATACGATCGACCTTCAGAGCGAACGCTCGGCAGGTGATCGACCTTAAGATGGATACACCTCGGCGAGCTCCTCTTCACTTTTCCCTTCGTGTCTTAGCACTCATTTTATACCTATATACATATAAATATACGTTCGAGAGTCTGCCACCCCGCGTTACTTGGACACTCGCACGCTGCCGATCGCGATTTTATCGGTGATCGATATAACGATTTTTTTTTTTTTTTTTTTTTTTTTGCGTGATCGTTGAAATATTACGTTGTCGACTGCTCGCTCACTCGCTTCCTCATTTGAATATTTATGCCATTTTTATATGCATGACTATCTCTCTTTCTTTTGTTCTCTCTTTCTAATTTATAGCAACAATTGTTTTATTTTTACGGTATTATTTTAACTTATTGTTACATCAGAAGCTGAGTGTAGTTTATCTATATATGCATTTTTTGATTCTTCCCGTTTTCTCGATGGAAAATGTGCCGTAAACTACGCGCGGAGTAACATCGTATCAAATACTTTTCATAAACTGTCGATGCTACCATAAGTACGTTTGTATACATACATATACAAACGCGTTGTGATATTTCACGATGTTTAACGCTTAACGATCCGATGCTAATGTGTACTTATTCAAAACTACATACCATTAAGTTTCATATGAGGCAATAAATTGTTGCAAAATGGACAATTTCGATGGGCTTCTTTTTTTAAACAGAAGAATTTTATTATCTCTTAATAGTTAAGTAAGATAATAAAAAAAAAAAAAAAAGAAAAAAAAAAGAAAGAAAAAAACAAGGTTAATTATACACTCGTAAGAATAATTTAAATTGTATCGCGTGTTAATTTTATGCATTGTAAATTCAAAACTTTATATATTTTTATATAAAAGTAATGAGATTTATAATTTGTAAAGCTTCGATTAAGTATACTATTATAAGAAATGCTAAGCATTCATTATTTATCCCTTAATTTTTTTTATAAAACTCCTTAAAATTCATAACCCAGGATTAATTTTTTTTTTTTTTTGTTTTTTTTTTTTTAGCAAATTCACGCTAAACTAATTTTTCTTATTTTATCGCTTAATTTACTGCTCGTTGAATAATTTACGTGAATTTTATAATAGAAAGACACCATAAATAAATATAACCTGATTTTCTTCACCCTTTATTTTCTAGGTTAGAAGAGAGATATTTTATAAAACGTTAAAAGTTTTACACTTTTATTTTAATCCTTATCACAGCGTAATCTTATCGTCGCGCGTTTTCTAAATTCGATTAATTATTACCGAACCAATTGATTATTTTTAAACGGAAACGAAATAATGAAAGAAAAAGGAAAATGTAAGGAATAAAATAATAATTTTCAATTAAATCATAAAATTGAGTTATGAAGCAATTAGTATATCGATTGTGGCAAAGAGAGAAAGGGAGAAGGAGAGAACGAAGAAGGACGATGGAAGCGTGACAGTAAAAGACCATGAAATCCGATGGATTCTCTCACGAATCGACTTTGGAATTATCCGTCGATCGGTGAAAAGTGACTCTCTCGCAAAAGCGGATGTGGTTAATGCAGACGTTTGAAGGGCTTTTAACCAATCAACGATTCAAAACATCAAGTAGAAGAATTATTATTGCGAATGAAAAATATATTGTTTAATCAACTAATTTCCATGAAATAATTTGAAAATTTTTTCTTCGATTGTATTTTAATGTAGTTTTTTTTTTTATGGCGTACGCGTATTTTCAAACTTTGTTCTATTTAGCATTTGTAATCGATACTCTTTTTTTTTTTTTTTTTTTTTTTTCAAGATTAATTTTGTTTTAATTCTTAATAACTGAAATTTTGATTACCGTACAAATATTATTTAAAAAATTAAAGATTACAACAATATCAATTGAAAATTTGTTCTTGTAATTTTTTATACTAATTTTACGTGTGTATTAAAGATAATCAAATAAAAAAAAACTTGAAAGCAATATACGGAATGGTAAATATACGTAAAAAAGCGATTATACATCAAACGATTCACAAGCGGTTTTTTAGACAAATAAAGTGACATGAAAACGCGAGAGCTTAAATTGTAAATCATAAGTTTCAATTCCAAAAATTCTCTTCGATAATTTTTTCAGTAATATAAAGTTTTTTTTTTTTTTTTTTTTTTCCGTTATTGTTTACATTGCATATTTTTTTCAGAAGTCGTTTTATAATAATCACTTGAAATTTTATTTGGTTACTTAGAAACTACCTGTGTTGCGTCAATGATGTAATAAAATTGATTTTAATTTTATTTTAAGTTATAAACTTAGTAATCATTTGCATTAAATCAATTGTCATACAAAGTTTCTTAAATTGAGTAAGTATGTGAAGTTTCCCTTTAACAAAAAAAAATAGCTTCTAATCACCTTTGAAGAAATTAAATGTGCATAGATTTTGCGGCATCGTAAAGTCAATTACATAGTTTCAATTAAATATTTCAAAACAATTTATCAGTTAAAGCCAGATATAACATTAATACAATGTATCATCCTATTAGTGATAATTATTAATCAATAAATCTATAAAATTTTTGTATTTAAATACTAGACTCATATTATTAAATAATGTTAATAGCAATTTCCGTGCCTGTTTTTTCTTTGTTATTATTACTTAAAGTTTTAATTAATTTCTTTTTTTTTTATTATTCTAGTATTAGTTTATTGGTTTATTTTAACGTGTGCATTATTGTAGTCACAAAATTTTGAGATGAATTATTTCAACATTTCAAAATCATAATACTAATAAATAAATTATTTAATAAACGTTCTTTAATATTTAAGCCATTACTATATAAATGTTCAAATAATACATTTTTTATTTCTTTATAAAATATATATATCAAATATATTAAAATCAATATAAAATATTATGTCATATTATTTAAGTGAATCATCTTGTAAAATATTTAATCGATATCTGAAACATGAAAATATTTCTTATCAGATACTCATTGAAACAAAAAATAAATGTTATTATTTATATTGTATAAATAGGTTGACAATTGTAAATAAAACGTCATGGGAAAACTTTCATTTACATTTTGATGATTTATAAAGTACGATTATAGCACTCATAGTATATATTAATTGTGATAATTAATTTTTATAATTAACTTGAAATCTTTTTATATTAAGCGACAAGATAATGCGATTTATCATGCGCATTATGTACATATACGCAATTTATTTTCACTATCACAAATTATTGTTGATAATATAAAAAAAAAAAAAAAAAAAAAAAAAAAAAAGAAAAGAAAAAAGAAAAAAAAGAAAACGAATAATCATTCGAATGCTGGAAAACTTGTACTACAAAGCAATGTTTTTCAACTTTAAATGCTTAACCGTAATAACTTTTCCACAACAATATACACGTAATACTTAAAATCATAATTTTTTTTTATCAGTTTTTATACTCCGTGTATACGTTTTTAAATTTATTACTTTTATCTACCTATCAGTGGCGCTACTCTCGCAGTATATATATAGTTTATTTACCGGTTCAGTACGCGAGTCAGTTTACGGATATTGATTTCGCACATTTTTAGAATTGTTCGATTTCAGTGTGTCCGATTGTCGATTCGACGTTTTAAAGTTTTATCGAAGTGATACATGATTATTGGTGTTGTTGAGACTTTTTTTTTTTTTTTCATTTCGTATCTTAAATAAGTATATATATTGTTGCTTCGAATCATGTGGTCGCTATATTTTGCTCTGTCGGTATTTGTTGCAATTTCAAACGACTATTCGTACGTAAGTATCCTCCAATTGACAAAATAAATAAGAATAAAAGATTTTATGCATTTTAGAAGCGTGAAATTTATGTGCATTACGATAAAAAAAAAAAAAAAAAAAAAAAAAAAAAAAAAAAAGTTGACATTGTTCAAAGTTTCCCTTTGAGTTTTACATCAAAGGTTTGTAAAAGTGCTCGTAAATTTTACAAATGGTTTTTCGATACCTTTTGCTGTTAAGATTTTATATAAAATTAATTTTGTTCGTATTTTTAAAGAAATAAGAATAAATTATTCAACAAAAATATTAAAAATAATAATTATTGAATGATTTACAATTGAATGACAAAAGCATCATCTCCTATACATAATAATATTGAGTTATATAATTTTACAGTAAAAATAACATGTACATTACGTATTTTACAATAAGGAAAAGAAAATTTTCCACAAAAGTTTTTGTAAACGAGATAAATATCTCGTGACGAAACATTATTGTTGATTTTCTTTTTTTTTTTTTTTTATGATTTTTACCTATATATTATGCCAATGAATCTTATCTCACTTACTAAGGTGTGTAAATCAAACATTACATCAAACAGTCGAGCTAAGATTTTTTTAAATCTATTTTTATATCATCAGTGCGGTAGCCATTGCGTTTGATTAAACATCTATTGAATTATTGTACCTATTTTATTAATCGTTGTAACTATTATTTATATATATATATATATATTTTTTTTTTTTTTAATATTTTACCGCACAATTTTTTCAATTCGATTGAACATTATCAGTTCGACTAAACATTATCTACTTTAAAGTAGTTCTAATGAAATCTAAACGAAATATTTAATACTATTGATATATATCTATTTTACGCACGGAAATAGAAGAACTAAGTTGATTCAAGACGAATAAAATATTTCACTAAGAAAATAATTCTAAAGAAAAATTTTTTCCCGACTCGAGAATTTCTACTCTTCGTTTTACATTAATGTATGTATATAGGTGTTGAAAGACAAAAGTAGAAACTCTTGAGTCAAGTAAATATTTTTCTTTAAAATAATCTAAATTAACTGTGCAATTTTACGTTTTTTTTAATAACTATATTTAATTCAGGCGTCGATGAGTGTACAGAAGTATGAAAGATTTAACCAGAATTACAAAACAACAGTAATCACTGATTCACCAGAAAGTAAGAATTGTAAAATAACGTATTGAATTGTATATTATGAAAAAAAAAGAATAAAAAAAAAAAAAAAAAAAAAAAAAAAAAAAAAGAACCGCATAAAATTAATACAAATAAATATTCGTTTTATTACAGATTGCTTACTTCTTACATCGCAACCTGGTTATTTTACATACAACTCAACAACCGGCAAAGAAACAGTTTGCGGAATTTACTTAATAACCGATCCGCAAAATGTAATACAAATTACTGTTATGGATTTCGATGTTCCCTGCAATAGTAGTAATGGAAATCATGGCTTGGTGCAGGTAAGTCAGCTTGAAAAATTTTATTACGCTGAGTTATTTTTGTTAATGATTTTCGAGACTTTAAAATGGCACAGAACTTTTGAATTATTTAAGTAATTTGATGAAAAGAATTTTTCATTTATACTTTTAATGTTTAAAATTTTTTATTTTTATGGTTTTGTTGCGTAACATAAATTTCAATTCGTTAAAAATGTAATAAAAATATTTTCTTTTTTTTAGATTTTTATATAAGATAATTTTAATTGTTATCGATAAAAAAAAAAAAAAACAAACAAACAAATATGATAAATATACTATATTTTTAGTAAGAAATAATTTATACAACTTTTTTTTTTTTAAATGTACTTTTTCAAGTGCGAAAACTAAATTTTCTCATTAAATTTTTCTTCAATAATAAGAAATAAAATTTTTTAAAAATTTTTAGTATTTAGATGGTTGGGAACTGAACGGTGAAATATTTCCAAATTCAATTGTCTATTCTTCCGAAGAATCAGAATTTTGCTCCGACAATAAATCTGATAAGAAAATTTTTATTAGTTCACAAAATGGAGCTTTAATTTCTTATCAAATACCAGAAATTGGAAAAGGATTTACTATATTCGTCGAGCATAGAAAAAATCCGTCTCGTAAGTTTTATAATATAATCGAAGAAATAAAAACTTAAAAAATAATAAATTATAAAATTTTACAGCTTGTAATGTAATTCACATCGACGAATCTCATTTAATATTGAGAAATTATGGAAATCAAATAAATTGTTCCGTTTGGGCGCCTTATCCAATAGCATTTAAATTTAATTCTTACAAAGTTGGCGAAGCTTCGTTAAGTAAAAGTGAGGATTGTGAAGTAAGCACTTAATAATTTTTATGATAAATTAAAAAATCTGAATCGAAAGCATATGTATGCTTAAAAATTACAAGTATACCAAAAAATTTGAATTATTTTCATTTTATTAATAAAAATTAAGATTAAAAAATTTAAGTTTATTAGTTGAAATCGTGATATTTTAAAAGAAAATTTTATTTTCATTGTTTAACTTTAATATGAATTTATTTTTCGTACAACTTTGAACTTTTTAAACTTTTTTTTTCCAAAATAATTTAATCATAACATATGGTGGTTAATTTATTATTATCATTATTTATCTTTATAAATAAAATGTTATATAAATCGATTTAAAATGTATGAAAGTTAATATTGATAAGCTAATAATAATATTACATATTAAATATTATTTTCGTTCTTAGTGTAGTAATATTCCTGATCGAATTGAAATCCTTGGTGGTAATGGCTTGGACACGAATCAAATGCAAGTTTTAGATTCTATTTGTAATGAACACAATTTTTCTAGTAAGTTCTCAGAAACAAGTTTTATGATATTATTATTAAATGTATAAAATAATTTAAGTTTCTTTTTTATCATCGGTAAAAATCATTTTTTCAATTTTACAAAATTCTGTTATTGGATTAAAAATTAATTAAGCAATTGATTATGTATTTTTATATATATATATATATTTTTTTTTTTTTGAACATTTATTTATTAATTTTAATTATTTTTTTTTTTAATTTTATTTTCAGGTACGAGAGAAGAAATTATTAGGTGTGGAACAACAACAATTACGTTAATTTCAAGTGGTAACTATGACAATTATTTAAATGTCTCGATGCGATTACTAACTAAAAATGAAAACTCAAATAAGAAAAAAAAATATCAATGTCGTTCATTTATAAAATAATAAAGTTAGAATATATGTTATAGAATTAAGTTTTGGTAGTTTATCTCATATACTTAATGAAGTTATTTAGGTTTTAAGTTAGTGTATCAACGATATAATTATTCATAATTTTTTATTAAAAATTGTTATATTTATTGGATAAGATAAACAAAAAAAGTGTTCATTTTTTTATTTTCATATTAAAATCTTTAATATGAATGCTAGTTAAATTTTCTCGTGATAAATTTTTAGCAATAATATATTTATACAAAAATTAATGCAAACATTTTTAAGTTTAAATAATATAATAAATAATGAAAACCAGCTTTATATTTTTTTATCAATAAATTATAGACATCGTTACTAAAATTAGTTGCAATCTTTAATGATAATGATATGAGAAGTGTGAAACAATAATTTTACGAATGTCAGTAAATGTATTACAGTGAATTAATACATTTCTTTAAAAAAAAAAAAAAAAAAAAAAAAAAAAAAAAAATGATCGGCATATCGTGAGTAAATTGTGTGAAATTTTTCTTATATCAATTGTTAAAATCCTTTAGTTTTTCTGCAGTTTTTTAATAAAAATTTGTATATAAAAAAAAAAAAAAAAAAACAATGTTTATTGTATAATAGTTTTGTAAAAAGAAAATTTTAAGTCAGAAATGTGAAGAATTTTTCATATTAATTAATCATGTACGATTAATCTAAGATTTTTTGTGAATTTTCTTGAAAGTTTTCTCTTTTACAAATTTTGTAAAAATTTATACATAAAATTAAACATTTCATAGTAAAACTTTTTGTACAGTTAGATTACGTGAGTAAAATATTAAAAATAATTTACGACAAACATACGACTCTTTATTCTTCTCCTTTCTCTATAGATCTGTTATCATTTTATTTTTTTAAATTCTTTAAAAAAAAAAAAAATAATCAAACTTTCAAAAATTTTTACTTTTTTCCTATCGCAAAATTATAAATTTATTCAAACTTATAAACGACCGCTACAAATATTCATACCGTAGTCGTAAACATTTAATCATTCTCTACAATGCCTCCGTAATAAGTCTTGACAAATAATCGCGCGCGTCCACCGATACCAGAACAAATCCCACGCGCTTGCAATAAGGAAAACTGCGTCCCAGAGAAGAGAGAGAGAGAGAGAGAGAGGGATCCCAGTAAAATCATCGAGTGCGAGTTTCAGTATCTCGTAGAATAAGAAAAAGAGCGAGAGAGAGAAAAAAAGAAGGCGAATAATAAGTAAAAGATCCACGCATATATTTGTTAGGTCAAAAGAGATGCCGCCACGATGAATCATTGCTCAAGTTCTCGTGAATAAAAAGTCTCTCTCTCTCTCTCTCTCGCTGTTAGTCTCCATCGTACGAAGAGCTCGAGGAACGATGCAACGACTCGCGCATATAGATGGAGAGAACTTGACGACCTTGAAGCTGAAAGCGGAAGATTTCGCGGACGCACGGGAGCACACACCCATATAGAAGAGAGAAAAAGAGAGAAAGAAAATGAAGCTGTATGCACCGATCGAGTGGAAAAAAAGAAAGAAAGAGAAAGACAGAGAGAGAGAGAGAGAGAGAGAGAGAGAGAGAGAGAGAGAGAGAAGGAGCGAGGAAGTGTCGTGTTCTCGCATATCTATATACATAGAAGCGCCACGCGGACGAGATCGTCGCGGGAACTCGCGCATAAACGACGCCGTGAAAGCAACTGAAGAAACAGCAGTGGTAGCAGCGCGACTGGGTAACTTTGAGAAATGTACCGTTGCCTAGAAGATCGTCGTGTCTCTTGTGGATGAATCTATATATATATATATAGTATGTATACACGAAGTAATTGGGACTCGACCTTTACCAAAGCTCGAGTTATCCCATCAGCCGCGCGTTATGCAATTCGTGTTCAAAGATTCGCTTTTCTTTGATTAATCTTTCTTTTGTCTTTATTTCTCTTTTGAATTTTGTGGTCTTTCGCGTCTCTCTCTCTTTCTCTCTCTCTCTCTCATATCCCCGAGATGCTAATACACGACGCGGAAGAAAATACCGAGGGAAGCGTTGTACACGTTTTTAATAGCTTTTAATGTCAAGTTAGATGTTTATATAACGTCGAAAGAAAATTGACGTTAACGCATTTATACTTTACCGCTTTATGGTGAATATGTATAAGTACGAATATATAATTATTGCGTCAATTATCGTTTTAAAATTTTAATTATTGTACTATTTTAATTATTGCCATGTATACCCGTATTAATAGATTTTGTTTTTTTTTTTTTTTTTTTTTTTGAATATATAACTTTAATCAAAATTGTATCGATTCTTTAATCGGTAAAAATTTAAGTACAGCGAGTGAAAATAGAAGCGATTGTTTGATTTATTCATAAAGTTTGTTTAATCGTTGCAGTATAGTATAAAAAAAAATATATATTTTAAACACATTCGCTTTTCCACGATCTTCGTTCCATACCCATAAACATAAATAATTTTTCGTCGTATGCGCGGTTATAAAAGTCTGTCAACAAACAAACAAACGATAATAAAAAAAAAAGGAAAAAAAGAATGGAAAA
This sequence comes from Chalcis sispes, assembly GCA_949987625.1. Lineage (NCBI taxonomy): Eukaryota > Metazoa > Arthropoda > Insecta > Hymenoptera > Chalcididae > Chalcis > Chalcis sispes. The sequence continues at coordinate 24,425,702 of OX465099.1, forward strand.
GAAACGGCAAAGCTCACGCGTCTTATCAAAAAAGGAAGCAATTTCGTTCGTCGCAAATCCTAACGCACGCATTATGCTTATATTACTCAGCATAGTTATTAGTATCTCTCGATCTTTCGAAAATTCTTTCGTTCGTCGAGCGCGCGTACACGCGGCCCTCCTGGGCTACCGACATAACTGTCCGGTACTGTTTCGCAAGAGGATAACTCGAATGTGCATTCTTACAATTTTATCTATCTCTCTCTCTCTCTCTCTCTCTCTCTCTTTTTCTCTCTCCTTCATTCTCTAGTGCGCGCATGCACACCGAAAGTTCACATCGAAGGTATTATAGTGTAGTCCGGGGGATGGAAGGGAAGGGGGCAACACAATGGGCCGCAACGTCCTCTAACTCTTTTTCTCTCCCTCTCTCCCGTTTTTCCGCGCTCAGCTCCACATCTTCGCGCTTCTTCCTCGCGTTTACTGTTAACTCGACTCGGTGAAGAAGAAGAAGGACTAAAGAAGAGATAGAGAGATGGAGTACGGCTACGGGAGTTGAGAGAGAGAGAGAGAGAGAGAGAGAGAGATAGGGAGAGCTACTCTCTTTCTCTTTCTCGCGGACGCTGACGACTATCGCGAGTTATAATCATGCGCCGGCGAAATATTTCCTATACATCTTTATTACCGTTCCCAAGCGCCGCGCGAACAAGAGCAAATTCTCCTTCTTTTTCGCTCTCTCTCTCTCTCTCTCTCTTTCTCTTCCTCTATACGTTCGAAAACGATTTCGACGAACGGCTCGCGCATCTTCCTAGCTGGCGCATCTTTACCATTTTACGTAAAAAACAAAAAAAGAATGAGAGAGAGAGAGAGAAGAAAAAAAGGAAAAACCCAACGGGCAAGGAGATATTTGTACACACGCGCATAAACGGTAGCGCACGGTTGCGGGATGTATAGATAAGTCGATGGCAAGCAGGGCTTTAAACTTTATTGCTTTGGAATTTTTTAAGGTTCATAGCTTGAAGCTTGGAAGAAGACGACGATCGATTAATCTTTGGTAGGACGCGTAATGTGCAGTTTTGCTGCAGGGAGAGAAAAATTATTTTTACGACGATGTGTGGATGGTTCGATGACGCGCGCGTGGGTTGAACAGCCGTCGGTTGATCTCGAAATAAGATTAAGAGATAGACGAGGTGATGGGCTTTTGTTTAGATCGACCTTTTTAATTATTTAATAATTTTTATAATTTTCACTTTTTTTTTTTTTCATTTCCTCGATGTAATAGCTTCATTTGATGATAAAAGTAAATAAAAATGATACGTTAAGTGTGTTACGTTTATCGCACTTGTGTAAATTTATGTAAAAAGTAATCATTGAATAAAATTAATATGAAAAAAAAAAAAAAAAAAAAAAAAAAACAATGCTTAAAGAAAAAACGCAAATTTGTATTCAAGATTGTATTGAAAGATAGTTTGGATAAATTTATTTTTCTTATTTTACATATTTCATTATTCAAAAGTTATGCATATATAGTAATTAGCACAAATTTTATTTCCGCATATTCAAGTGAACAAATAACGTTGTGTCAACGTTTAAATTATACCTTCGTTAAAAAAAAATAATTCATATATATCAAGCTAGAACAAACGAGTCGAAAAATCTGAATTTTAAAACTTAATTAACAGTATTATTGCATTGTGATGTATGTAGGACAGACTATATTTAAATACCTTCTCGATCGATTTAAATTTCAACCGCGCCGTAAAAACTTGACAAATACCGGTGTAAATACATCTAAATTACGAGAAGTCATTGAATTTAACGGAAACGCCGCGCAGAACAGTTAAAGATTTTAAAATGTCAATAAAACGAACATACGTTATAAATTGTATTTCGTTCGTGTATTCATATATCTGTATATGATAAATTAATAGCAACGGAAGATTAAAAATAATGTCGTCATTGAAATTTTTCAATCGTTCTGATTAACTGTTAAGTAAATTAAAACGATTTTCCGTTTTTTTTTTTTTTATTTTTTTTTATTTTTTTTTATTATTATCATTATTTATTTATTTTTTTTTTATTTCGTTTGTAAGCAAATTGGAACAAAAATCATTGAAACCGTTTTAACGATTCCGTCCATTACATCCATGATTTACATTTATGGGCCCGGTGTGCCGAATGACGTCTTATTTATTTTCTTTTTTTTTTTTTTTTTTTTTTTTTTTTTTTTTTTTTTTTTTTTTTGTTTACGAAATTCGTTAACGTTGGCTAAAGCTTGTGAATAACTGGTGTACGACGTATTTTAGAATTTTCTTTAATTTTTAAGATCGAATGGGGCTTATCGATTTACCGATATAATATTTAATATACGTTATTAATATTTTTACGAAAACATTGGTTATTTAATTATGTAAAAATTTAACGCGTCCGAAAAAGTCAACTTGATCACGACGTTTTATTACTTTGGAAGTTAATAAACATTTTAAAATCATCGAGGTATACCAAACTGATAGATCTAACGTATAATAATTGTTGATTTGAAAAAATGAAGATACATTCACAATGAGAAAATCGCTTTAATACATGTCGATAATATCGTTTAAATATACTATACATTAAAGTTTAATTAAGATGTTCAATTAAAACGCTCGATTTAAATATCAATTATTTTCGATACGTTAGAAACAATAGCTCGGTGTGATAAAAATTGTCGAAAAGGATGAAAAATAAAAGAAGAAAAAGAAAAAGAAATAAAGTAACAGGGAAGAGTGAGGGAGAGTAGCGACAGCGCGCGTCCGCGCGTTGCGATCGAGTTTCGCAACTTATCACGGTATATCAGATTCTGTCATAACTGTCAAGATCGCGGAGGATGAGAGAGAGAGAGAGAGAGAGAGAGGAGAGCGACCGTGACTCTCTCGGGATAGTAGATTCCGTCAATAAATTGTCGCTTATGCAACATCGTCGCTATGAAACGGCTCCGTATACATACCGCTTGCGGCTTCCATTTCGCTCTCTCTCTCTCTCTCTCTCTCTCGCTCTCACTTTACTAGCGTGGATTGAAAAGTACGTGAAAGATTCACGAAGGAAGAGGAAGAGAGAGGATTTGCCTTCTCTATTCGGGTCATCGTGCTTCAAGACCTCACGTACAAACTATCATGTCGTTTTCTGCTTTTCTCTCGGCATTATCCTTCTTTCCTCTCAACGCGCGGCGGCGCATCGTTTGTTTTTTCTCCCTTTTTTTTTTCCTTCTTTCTTTTTTTTCTCTTTTCCTTTCATTTTCTCTTTTGCATCTTCCTCGTTCATACCTTTTATCAAATGCCACCGCAAATTCTGTTGATAGAGAGCGTACGTTCAATTATTCGGGACTACGTGATTAAATTAAGCGAGTTATTGTTGCCGTTGGCGCGTCTCGCGTTCTGTGTATGTACATCCGCGGCGTAAATTCGACTCGCGCGAATCGCTCGATCGTTGCTTTTTAAACGGCTATGAAGATGTTTATCCGTTGCGCCCTATTGAGTTTTACGAACATATATTTGTAGAGAGAATTTTAGCGACATTGTGTGAAAATTTACAGTAAAAATATCAAAAAAAAAATCATATTTGACACGTAACTTTTACCGTAGTACATAGTAAATTTATACATGATACAATTTAATAGATAAAAAATTTTTCGTAGAAACTAAAAAGACGATTAAAAATCATTGGGATAAACTTCCGAAAAGAGGAAACGGGATTTTGAGCTGAAATTTTTCACACACTCACGCCCTCAAAATGATTTTAAAGTTCATTTTTCAGCACAGTCGCGAGCATATCTGTATAATGTCGGTTTCATTAAGCGTCTAACATCTTCGCTTCGACTCTTGACTCGGACACAAACGGTCGTATAAATTTTCAAATTTCAAATTTAAGCATTGTTACAGTATTTTTTTATGTCTAATCATGACTAGTTTTTCTCTTATATTCTATTTTTATTTTTATTATATTATCCTCTTAATAACCCATAATCCAACGTCTCTAAGCCATTGCAACGTTGCCGATCGATCGGTTAAAGTCGTTTAAGAGTAGAAAACGCCCAACGTGAAAATGACACGGAAACGTCGATTAACACGTATGTTTACGTGTCGAGCAACAATCATTTGCATTGGCTAGTAATTTTTATTAAAATGTTAAAATAAAATTTTTTAAAATTCAAATTTTTATAAGAGAATCAAAATTTATTTTATGATATTCCGCTTTAAATTATATTACTGTATGGATTCTTTAACTTATTAATTAAACGGAAAAAAAAAAAAAAAATGTAAACATAAATTGAGATCGTTGTATCGTTTGTGTTGAAGATTCATTCATTCATAAGTTTACACTCCGCATCGGCTTTTAAACGATTCATAGATTAATTTTCCTCGGACTCGCATTTCCAAGAACTCGTGCTCGCGACCTTTAACGTAATCCGTCAAAACAAAATATCGCGCGCTTTAACTTATACATAGAAAAACATTGGCTCTTGATTGTTCCTTTAAATTTTATTGAACGGAAATTATTTTCATTGGATGTTTATTTTAACTAAATGTTTATTTTCAATTCGATGACGAATTTATTATTTGAATAATTTTTTAAAGCACGGAAGCGGTGTTGTGTCAGAATTCGCGGAAAAATTTAGCTACGCGAGAGAGTAAACATTTGGAGAGCATTGAATACAATTTAGTTTGTTCGCGCGCTAGAAGAGAGTTTAGACTTTCGCTACCGAGTGTTATTTTCTTTTTTTCCTTTTTTTTTTTTTTTATTTATTTCAAAATTTCGGTAGTGAGTAAGAGAGAGAGAGAGAGAGAGAGAGACAAATAAAAACGCGAGTGTCGGGAGTGTGGTGATTAAAATAAGGAAACGAAGAAGTGTTTAAAGTGCGCGAGTGAGTGCTACAACTTCGCGTTGCTTCTAGATCCGATAAAGAGAAAAGAAGATTTGTGAGAGAGAGAGAGAGAGATGAGGAAAGGAAGAGAGCAGCAAGGAGCATAGCTGGGAGTCTCTTGATCTACCAAAATTTCTCCTCCAATTAAATAAGGTAAATTTCCATTTCACTGTATCACTCGAGAGTATGTATAAGTGTTAGGTTGAGAGATAGAGAGAATTATTATTTTATGAAATATCGAATGAAAAAATTTTAATTGAATCATTTTAATTTCAATGCATATTTTATTTTATTTGCAAACAATTTTATTATTATTTTACGAATATTAATATTTTTCTTTTAAAATTTTTTATGCACGATTTAAATTTTTATTGGCTAAATTATCATTATTAACTTGTTTTATTCATAAATTTTAATATTGCTTAGACAAATAAGATATAATTATCCGAACAACCAATGAAATAGTTCATAAAAGTATTCAGGCTTATTATTTAGAATTGATATTAGCATCGTATTAGAATTTGCGAAGAAAAGTATTATTTTGTTTTTGATAATCTCAAAAGAAAACTTTGCAGTTATGAAAATAATATTAGCTTTATATTTCAACGATTTTATCGTTATCTGTATCTTTTTGTATAACATTACGTTCTTTATCTTCCATAATTAAAATAAAAAATTTATTCGTTTTACTTTAGTTTAACTTTTAAAAAGGATTAAAATAGCAACGAAACGAACAAAATATAGTTTTTTTTTTTTTTTCTTTTTTCCATAAACACCTATAGCTATTTTTTAATCGCAATAATTATCACTGTAACGCTTTGTGGAGAAAGAGAGGGAGAAAGCGAGAAATAAAAAATCGGCAAAGCACACGCATATAATCCATAAATCAACGAAGTAAGGAAAATTTACAAAACATTGTTATTACGCTGCATGACGAAACTTGTCCCGGCATCGAAATACATAAGCTTTAAATTCAAATTGACTCGTTTTATGTCCGGTGAGGTTTTCTTATTACGAGTTACTCGCTCACGAAGGATACGAACACTCTACGTACGTGTATGTCCGCTCTCTGTGACTCAGCTTTTTAACCGTACGTTTTATTGTTAATGATGGATGACACCTACTTCCATTTTTTTTTTTTTTTTTAAAGATACGTCGGTATAGTAGACGTCGATTATATTATTAATAAAATTACTTTTAGGAATTTATATAAATGACAATTTTCTGACAATCAACGTTATATCGGCAAAGTCGAGAGCTTTTGACACGTTTACTTAGATTCGAAATATAATTTTTACAAATAGTTATTACATATATACGTATAGTTGCCGACGTGCAAGGATACGTAACGTCTGTATGCAATTACATGGAATTTTAAGTGGTTGTGGAAAACATGTGATTTTGTACAATATTGAGATAATATACAATCGTATGTAATTTTATGCATCGAAGATAGTCCTTAAATGCTTGTAATACGCGAAAAGTTTATTTAAACTGTACATTTTTATTAAAGCAATTGTGCAAAGAAATAACGATATTACGTATTTTTAACTTTTATAGATAATGTAATGCACAAATTTAAAAGTGTTCAAGTATAATGTTATTTAATATAAAAATATTTAAAATTTGATTAACATTAACGGTTTTTTCATAGAAATCTATTTTTAAAATAACTAAATTTCATTCGCTCGTAATTGAAAGTCTTGCCACGATTGATCGTTACTACTCGATTCGGTATGTGTTAACGAAGTAATGTCTATGTCAATATATTTCAATGTTTATGTCAATCGTTTCATTTAAATCGCAAGTCGATATTATTTACAATATAAAACGATTATTGATACTCTTCAATTGCTCATTTTTATACGAACGTGTATAAATTGTTAATTATTTAAAGAATCGTTAAAAATGAAGTAATAAATGCGAGTTAAATAATAGTTACTCAATGATTATTTTATAATTGCCGCATGATAAAAAATTATTTCATATTAATTTTCATTTTTCTAAAAATATCCCTTAACATCAACGTCGATTCGAAAACTTTGTATACGCGTTAAGTATATACACCGTAAACGCAGCATCGGTTGTAACGCGTTGTAAAACACAACCGCTTAACGAACAAAACAAACGGTCGCACGATACGCTTTGTGCCTCCTATATCTTCGACACTTAAACAGAAGCCTCGTAACCAACAAACTCCTTAAACTAATTGGCCCTCGAGAGTCGATTGGCTACGAGCTCGTCGTATATAATAAATGCATCTAAAACGCAATACCGAATTCCAGCGAGGCGAGTGTGGTAAATGTGTACATATCGGTACGATAAACACCGGGTTATATCCGCTAGTTTAGTTAGCACGACAACACACGTGTGTACGACCCGTTACAAATATCCCACTTTATAAGTCGCACCCGCGCATACACACACACACACACACGCGCGCGCGTATACGTGCACTCACCACACCCTTCTTGACTATCTATAATCGAAGGTAAGAAGAAGAAGAAGAAGAAGTGAGATGGAAAGAGAGAGAGAGAGAGAGAGAGAGAGAGAGAGAGGAGAATAAAAATTAGTGTATATGTATCGTAATCCGGGTTTCTCGGGACTATTTTTCTCGGGGGATTGACCCCTGGCCTATACGGCGAATTGATCGGGACAATAATAATTTATTGCCTTGACGGTAGGTATGCAGGTATCGTTAGTACAAACACCCACGCACACACACACACACACACACACATATATATATACAAATACAATTCTCTAAGCTCGAAGTGTAAGTCTGGGTGTGTGCACTGGATGCGCGCCGCTTCTTCGCATCTAGATCTCCGACGGGTGGCGGTGATGCTCGTGGTGGTGGAAGAAAAAGGAGAAGAAGAAGAAGAAGAAGAAGAAGAAGAAGAAGAAGAAGCAGCAGCAGTAGAGCTCTCTTGGTTCTTCTCGCAAACGGCCTGGGAATCGAACCCGGAACCATCGAGTCTCTCTCTCTCTCTCTCTTTCTCTCTCTTTCTCTTTCTCTATTTCTTCTTCAGCGTCCTTTACTTATAGTCGGGCTCGGGTAGCGGCCCTTATGAAAGTGTGCAGAGGTTTACGCGACGGCCCTCCCGCTTGCCAATTTTTTATATACGCTAGGGAAAAAGATCCGTTACGCGTTGAAGTAGCCGCACGCTGTGCGAGCGCGTGCGCATTGCCTTTTTCTTTTATTTCTTTTATTATTTTTTTTTATTTTGTTTTGTTTTTTTTTTTTTTGTTTTTTTTTTTTTTTTAATATTTCGTTGTGTGCCGTTGTACGTTATGAAGTTTGGCGCGCGCGATCGTTTACGGGAACCGCGCGCGAATTTTCGTCGATATCGCTTCACGCACTATGCGGTGTGTTTTTGTACGCGCGTGAAAGAGAGCTTCGTTTGTTTCTCGCGAACACTCGCGATATTACTTTATCACGTGCTCCTTCTCCTCCTCCTGCTGCTGCTGCTGCCGTTGTTGCTGTTGCCGTCTATGAGTTATCTTCATTTTCGCGCCTGGTTATTAATCTTGATGCACGATTTTGTTATTTATACGGTCGTGTTTTTTCGAGATTATACAAATGTAAGTGTATACGTTAAAGGTCGAGATCAACTTTTGAAGGTTTTGTATTTTATTTTATTTTTTTGAAAATTTTTTTATTACTTTGTCGATCTAATTTGTGAATTTGTTCTGGAATAAATCAAACTAATCTTGATTGAAATTGTTGCAATTTTCATTTTTATATTATTTATAGTTATAAAGCCAATATTTATGATTTATCTGTTAAATTAAAAAAATCATTAAATGAGATATAATTCGGTACAACTTGTAGAGAAAAACTTATTTTTAAAATCCAGTAAAATTAGATTTAATGATGTCGATCGGCATGTTGTACGTCTCGAGATGATTGTTTGATTTCGTTGTCATTATTTCTACAGAAATCTTAATTTTTTTTTTTTTTTTTTTTTTTTGCAATGTATCATTGGAATTTTTTTATCCGTTTGTTTTCTTTATATAAGGATAATATGAATTTTGATTCGTATAAAATAACAAAAATTTATTTTGCAAAAAATTTAAAGTTATGAGCTCAATTTTTACTCTTAAAGACTTCCCAATATTTTTCTATCATTGATTAATTAAAAATTATTTTTGTCGATAATTGAAAAAAATCAAGTTATATCTTTGAATAAACGTTTATTTTTTAACGAAAAATTAATCGATTAGGTATATCAAAAATTGCCAGTTGATTATTTCAATAATAATTAGATGTGCAGATAAAAATAAAAATTTTAATATTTACTATGAAATATACTTCAGACGTAAAGTATATGGTATTAGACAACTATTTAAATTTTTGATTTTCTTTTATTCCAACAATCATTTATTCCATATATGAATAATTCGACATGCTTGTTAATCCATGAAAACATCTTACAACTAATCGTTCTAATTCTATGTTTGTTTTCGATCAATTTACGAGCTACGAAATGTACAAAGAATCCTACGTTACATCTCTGCTCGATATGAAAGCATAGATTACAACGAATGATCGGTGTAATGTTACATTTTAATTTGCATTTCGATAAACGTTTATTGTTTTGATTATCTCGCGGGCAATCGTTGTAGATTCACAATAACGACTCCATTGTGCGCACGTAAACGATAACGGTGTATATACACATACGTAGCTTGTATCGCGTACATTTTCATTTACAATCATCAAACTAATAATTTAATATGTATAACCGATCGTTTCAACGATATATAAATACATATATATATATATATATATATATATATTGGAAATAGGTTAAATAAATAAAATAAACGCAGTTTTGGCGTGAAAAATAAAAAGTTATATTTGAAATTACGTTACAAGTAAGCAAGATCTATTTGGTATGAAGAACCAGAAAAAAGACCAAAAACTTAAACGCCATAGACTTTTAGAAAAGGAAATGCAGAAAGATTGTAGGTACTAAATCGCATGATCTGTGCTCGAAAAACACTCTCGGTTTTATAAAAACAATCAGGTCATTATGCTGACCTTTAAGAGAGAGAGAGAGAGAGAGAGAGCATGTACAGCCATAAATTTATAGTTTACTGCTCGATATACAAAATATTAAAAACTTAAGCTAATAACTAAATATAATTGATTCATTTACATATAAAGATCTTGAATTTACGAATCACCATTTACTTTTTAAAATCCGTTACCATCGTGACCGTGACGAAACCTTTCATCGCAAAGCGTGCCGTTGATAAAACCAAATATCTACGGAGTCGCGATAAACGCAAAACGTCACGATTCCACAGCTGCGTTTATTACCCAAACGCGAGACGTTGATTTATCTACATATGTACTCGTATATATATATACCAGGTAAGAAGCGATCTTTTGAAACGGTAGACGCATGCGCCGCCGGGAGATCGGAGGGGTAATGAGTCATTGCGAGTGTATGCGCGTGTGCGTGTATAAGTGTATCCATTCGCCCGTAAATATATATATATATATATATAAACATTTGCGCGGCGGTAAAATTGGCTTTTACGTATCGTATAGGCGCACGCGCGAGTTTCTTCGGGGTGTTTCTTATTGTCGAAAATAATCTACCGCCCGCGTGGCTATGCGCGTGTGTATCCAATCATCTAATAGGCTCTCTCTCTCTCTTTCTCTTATCCTATCTTTCTTTCTCTCTCTTTTTCTTTCTTTCTATCTTTCTTTCTCTTTAAAGAGAAGGAGCAAGTTGGTTCCGAGAGCGCATCGCGAGCAACGGGATACACAATCGGCCTCGTTTAACTTCGCGCGCGGCACGCGCTTTTTCTCTCATTCTCTTTCTCTTTCTTCTTCGACTTTACTTTTACGATGTTTCGCGCGATAATATGTGGCGTCATAGCGATCGTTTATACATTTGAAAATCGGGCGACTTGCGTTCAAATGTTTAATTTTGAATTCGTTGGCTGGTGTAAGTTTGTGTCGAATTTGAGACGATTAATATAATGGAAAGTTAGCAAAGAATTTTTCTAATAAGATAATGTTAAAAAATACCAAATCGATAAATCTAAATAAAATTGAAAAACATATCCATGGTTTAATTGAAATAAGCATAAATTATTTAAATTAAAAAACCGTAATTCAATTTTTTTTTTTTAGTTTTTAATTGTAAAATTCAGCAATAAAAATATTTTACCAGATATAAGAACTTTATAATATGTGCAATATTTTACACATTTATAAAGTATAATAAATAAAGAATTTTCAAATTCATTCAAATGATCTTAAAATAACGAGAAACTTTTTATCCACAGTAAACCACAAAAAAAGCAATTTGATGTATATATATACCATTTTGATTTTTTTTTATTTTGTCATCGATAAATAACTAAATTTTAAAAATACCATAGCATGTAAAGTTTCTTTGTATGATATCAGGTATACATGGCGACTTCAAAGGATACCGCGGCAATGAAACGACGTTACAAAAACTTGAAGGTATTATAACTTCTTTAGGTATGAAGAATGTTGAAAATTTTAAAATCGTTAAAACGTTACGTTACAAATTTAACATGGCATTTAAATGTGAATCTAAATTTTCATTTACTGTGCTTCTAGCAAAATAATGATATAATTTTGAAAATTGCTGTATCGTTTTGATACGTTCATTAAGGAAATCAATTTTTTATTTATTCACCGAAACTTTTATCTGCATAAAAAAAAAAAAAAGATTAGCCGTAAAATTGAATTTTCTTATTAGTTTCATATATTTTAAAAGTTATATTTTTTAAACAAATATAACTATATATCTAAATTTTTAAAAATGAAAAAAAATGTATCTGTAAAATGTACAATCGTCAACTTACGAATTAAAATAATTTCAAAGTAATCTTTCTTTAAACGAGATAATTACATGAGAAATACCGTATCGACGAACAGTTTAATCGTCTTCTCTCCGTGATTTTACGACGCTTCCGCGTAAAATTTTCATCGGCGGATAATCTTTCAAAAAATTAAAACAATTTTACAGTAAAAATGACCAAAATTGACGTTTCACCATTTTTAGTAAACGATAAACATCGTCGAATTTACGTGCTATAAACGCACAGTTTTAAACAAGTAGTTTTCGATGCGTATTTCTACACCTATAGAATATCTGTAAAAAAAGAAAGAGAGAGAGAGAGAGAGAGAGAGAGATGTACTCTCAGCTCGTCAAAAAAGTACAAGCAAGCAGCCAAGTATCGGTAAGAAACGCGTCAAGGACTTATTCGATATTTATTTATTTTCCCGACCTTTACTCGAGGATCGCTTTGCTCTGTTATTTTAATTTCTAATAGACTAGCGCTTAAATTAAAGGCCCATTGAACGACGATAAAATTATCATTATGTTAAATTCGTATGCGTGGGTGAAAGAGAGAAAGAGAGAAGAATAAAGAAAAGCTCGTAAAGTTCGCAACGAAGCCATTAATACGTATTGGCGATCGAATGTGACATGCGCGTTAGCGATAATTACAAGCGTCAAACCAATAAGTATTCATCCGATACTCCAACTATAAACGTAAACTTACGTATACCATAATACTTTAAACTCATTCAAGTAATCAAGCATCGCATATAATACAATAAGTCGGGCGTATACGCGCGCCTGCGCGCACACACACCTATCATCACGATAACGGATGTTTGTCTGTTGAAAGCTATAAGCAATCCACCGTGGATAATCTCTCTCTCTCTCTCTCTCTCTCTCTTTCTCTCTCTTTCTCTCCTTTCGTCGATATTTATTCAAAGCGTGTTGTATAACGCGTGTATATAACGCAAATATTTGCGCTGCCGGTAATAACGCGGAATTTTCATATGGCTTATTAATAATTACTTGTAATTTACACCTTCGGTAGTACCCCGTCTTTTATACAGTTTGGCTTATTGAATATTATGCGCAACGAGCGCGTATTATACAACGCGGCTGTTAATAATAACACGTCGTATCTTACATTTATAAACGGCTTGTCGAACATTAAAAAAAAAATGATGCGCTCTAATGATTAATTTATTCGCGGGCGAGCTTGTTTATTTAAAGTTTATTTTTCTTATAAAGTATTTATTGCTTTTTTTTTTTTTTTTTTATTATTTTTTTTTTTTTTTTTTTTTTGTAGTGGATTACGACGTTAAACTATTTAATTAGCATAGATAATGAACGGTTTAGCGCTTTATACCCACACGTGTGACGTTTAGATATAGTCTTTATGTTTTCGTTGTTATATTGGCCGTATCAAGCATGAAATTTTTGAATTTTACTTTTTAGAAAGTTTTGAAATCTAAAGTATTCAAAAATGAATGTTTACCTTGTTTAGAAAATGATTGATCGAACGCAATTGACGTACGGGAATTCTACAATTGGTTAAAATCCATTACTGCTTAATTACATATTAAAATCGTTCTTAAATCGAAAATAAAAATGTTTTCAGCTAACATTTTGATGATGGGCTAATTTTTAACGTACGCAATTGAATCTAAAATTTTTGCGCGAAATGTAAGCTGTTTAATTCAACGCTACATTTAATTTGACATTTTTTAAACGTTATGTAATTACATCAGAGTTCAAAAATTTTAATTAAAATATCTGCGCTACGCCGTTAAGTCCACATTAGCATAAGGATAATTTTAACTAACAAGTTCGGGTAAAAAAAAAAAAAAAATAAATAAAAAAAAAAAATAATAAAAAATGGTAATAACGAAAGCATGCAAGAATACATTTAAGTGCAAATACGTTCGCGCTGACCTAAATCCAGGTCGCATATAACGAATCGAGAAATTAGCAATCGAGAGATTAACGTTGTATGTTATTTTATTTAATTTATTTATTTTTGTTTTTATTTGAAAACTTATAGATGTACGTACGTAACCGTATGAATTTTTAACACCCGAAAGCTATTAAAATATATCGGATGCTCTTAAATATATTAAACATACCCAATTAGCGTGATTTTTTAAAAAAAATTTATAAATTTAAAATAATTCAGCCGAAAAACGGAAACAAAAAAGGAATAAGAAATAAGGCACAAAAATGGATAAAGAGAAAAAAAAAAAAAAAAAAAGTAAATAAACAAAAGAAGTAAACGAACGTCAAAGTGTACGGGAAAGGGAAGGGAAATCGCCTTCTTGGGTGTATTGAGCGAAAAAGAAGCTCAAAAATTTATATCTATTAACCGCGCGAGTGCAATAAACTTCCGATCTACAAGCAAAGAACATTACACAAACAAGCGCTGAGCGCGAGCGGTTTATATATAGGGAAGCTATACGCGCGGGGTAGAGGGAGGAAGGGAGAGAAGGGAAGAAACGGGCGTGAAATCGAAACTCCGCTCGAGAGCTATCTATCCTTGCGCTCGAGTGCATACCAAGAGAAAGAAAGAGATAGATAGATTGCCCGCGTGTCCTTCTTTCTTTTTCCTTTTTTCTTTTCCGTTCAAGCGAAGAAACGGCGACTTGGCTATATAGGGTTCTCTCCCTTTCCCCATTAAGACTGCGGTGTCCTGGCGCGGGCATTAAATCGCACCTCGTCGGTGGTGCAAGCTATGGGTGTTACGCGGCTAAGATAGATAGAGAAAAATGGGGGGAAAGAGAGAGAGAGAGAGAGAGAGAGAGAGAAAGATAAAGTGGCATTGGAAGAAAAGGGTTTCTTCCTTCTCTCTCTCTCTCTCTCTCTTTTTCTCTCACGCGACTCGGATGTATCTAAACTCTCCAAGTTCTAACTATGCAGGCTCGCGTACCGAGGGAAAGAGAAAAAGATAAGGATACACGCTTACGTGCACATGTGAATATATATATTTGTATGTGTGTGTGTGTGTGTGTGTGTAAGGATCATCTCTCTCTCTCTATCTTTCTCCAGCAGAGGAGAGTTAGTCGCGGAGAGTAAGAAAGAGAAAGATAGCTCCTTGGTGGGGATTGGCTCGCGCTTAGCGGACGTCGCGCGGGGATTGGCCCTAGGCGGCGTTTCCCCACCTCCGACTCCGGAAAATTCACTTTTTACCGCGGGGTTATTACAAAACTGACCGGCGTCTCCTAGACCATGTCATTACGGCGCAGTGCTCGACTCCGCGAGCATCCTTCCACTGTATAACGTTGCCGTTGCCGTTGCCGCTGCTGCCGCCGCCGCCGCCGCTGCTGCTGCTGCTGCTGCTGCTGCTGCTTCTCTACCGCGTCTACCTGACGCTTTCTCGCTCTCTTTTTCTTCCTTCTATCTCTCTCTCTCTCTCTCTTACTTTCCACTCGATGCTAGCTACTCTTTCTCTCTCTCCCTCGTAGTCGGCGCATATCCACACTAGTGTACCACCACCTACCTCCTCCTTCTTCTCGCTGTTCCTCCTCCATCTCCTTTCTTCTCTCTCTCTCTCTCTGCAAGATATCCTTTTCTTCCATCTCTCTTCAACGTTCGCGCTTCCTCGTATAGCGCCTCCACGGAGAGGAGAGAGTCCTCGTAGTAGTAGTAGTAGTAGTAGTAGTACAAAGTACGAGTCGCGCGGCCGTCTCGTCGTGTCTCGTCTCTTGGCTGGGCGCAGTGCTGCCTGGTGAACGGAACGATTCGCTCTCTCTCTCTCTCTCACTCTTTCTCTCCCTCTTTCACTATATCTCGTCGTTCGGTGCACTGCCGCCACCGCTAAGAGGAGAGCATAGTCACCCTGCTTGGAAGTGCCGAAGAGAGGAGATCAATTTTTATAATAATAGACGATTGACTTGGAAAATTTTATTTTAATTTTGAAAATTTATTTTCGTCGTTTATTTATTTATTTATTTATTTATTTTTTTCGTCGTAAATTTCGCTATCATCGTTTTTAATATTCATCGGAAGAGACATTTTTTTTTTTTCTTTTTTAAACAAAACTAAGGGTTGAAATATTTCAAAGGACAGAGAGCGCAATAATAAAATTTTGAGGCAAAGATCGATTTGAGTCGGTAAGCTTTAAATTTACGCGCTCGATCTCGGTGATCTTGTAAAGAACGGATTTAGGCGCTCGATTATCAACGGACAGTGTTACCTGTGATCGGGAAAAAAAATCAAAACAATCGTTTTCAGTGGGTGAATATTCAGTTCGTCGATTTGTGAATGGTTATTATGACGGCCGTTAACATGGAGACTGCAAGGAAAAGTAACATATTTAAATCGTGAGTTTTATTTATTTTTATTACGATAATTTTTTTATTATTATTCTTTTCGTTTTTTTTTTTTTTTTTATTGTTGTAATTTTACATGTTATTCATATTTTAAGATTAAATTTAACGTATTTATGTTAATGTTACCAATGTATTTATTACATGTGAGCAATACAGGCGTAATAGTTCGGTATTCAAATGTCAGTTACACAATGGCGGTATTGAAAGAGACCGTATCTATTTATCCGGAGCGAAATTTGTCTATATGTTGAATAAATTATTACAAATGTATGAGAAATTTAATAAGATAATTATATTATTTGTAATAATTCTTTTTTCTTTATTCTAAAGCATGGAAAAATTTAGTTCACTCTGATATTTCTTTCATTATTACCAATGTATAAATCAGATTTAAATATCGTTGGTTAACATTATTTATTCGTCGACGGCATATTCTGCGCGTTTAAAATATTACGTTATAAAATTGATTAAATTATTATTAAAAACAAATTATTTTCAAATAAGAAAAAAAAAAAAAAAAAAAAAATATTTTTATTTCTTGATTGAGGTAAATTTACTTATTTTCTGTTTCCTATTAAAAAATATTTGTAGTTCAACAAATATATATTTATCGCATATCACGAATTTTCAAACGAATAAATTTTCAGTATAACAAATGTTATAAAGGAAAAATTTATTAACGTTATTAAAAAAATGTTTAAAAATTTGTATAATGTTTACAAACGTTTAATAGTATGTATAAAATTCTTTTAATTAAGATTTCCTTTGAAAATTATAAAAAATAACTATTTTAAAATTTATCATAAAAAATATATTATTCAATTTTTAAAGAATTATCTTGAAAAGCTCGAATAATTGTTTAACTTTTAACATTAACGTAAGTATATTACAGCGTATGAAAAAGTTTTGAAAAATTGTAGTAATTATTTGTCCCTAATTGGATAAAAAAAAAAATTATTCAGGTTAAAAAAGTCGTAGAAATCGTAAATTAATTTTCCATCAAAATCGTTAAAAATATTTTTGTAATTTTTTAACAATTGTCTAAAAAATTCAAAATTTCATTCTTAAAAACAAACAGCGCACACACATACACATGCACATCGACTCAATTAATTTACGAGTAAACTGAAAACGAACATAAAATCGTTATGTGTGTGTGTGTGTGTGTATTTTCACGAAAGTGAAAGAACGAAGAGAAGAGAGAATCGTCTCGAAGTGTTCTTATGCGCAATTAGGATTCGTCTGGGCCTTGCTCAACATGTTCGCACTCGACGGCGCGCTGTTCGTTGTACCTTGAAAACCGCTGCATAAAACTTATGAAAGAAATAATGATTTCCTTTTTTTTTAAAACCATCTACCGAATGGCAACCGCTCGTTCATTATTTCGCGTAAGACAGTCAATTACCCAAACGCTACTCTGTGACTTATTTAAAAGGAAGGAAATTAGATTTTATCTCGTTACTCGTAATATTAATTAATTTTTTTTAAACTTGAAGGTTGTACATGTATATGTATACATATATATATATATATATACGCATATGTGGACGTTAAATTCTCATTACGAGATGTGTATTGTTAAGGAATTTATTAGCGAAAATAATGAAAATTGAATTATTACCATTTTACATAGATAATTTTTAATCTGCGTGTCTATTATTTTAATATTTATTTTAATTCGGTTTCAACTGTAAGAAATCATTAATTAATCTGACAAATTATCACGATTAATTTATTGAAGCGTTGTTCATTCATAATTTCAAATATTACCATATGTCGTTTGAATAAATTTATTTCTTACAAAACAGTTATAAAATGATGATAGAATAAGAAACGTTTTAATAACTCGTTAAAATAATTTAAAATAATTATATTTACTTAAAGGTATGAATATTCATTATAAAATTAATTATACATATATTCGAAATCTTACAAGATAAACTTTGATCTTTTTATCAAAAAAGAAAAAAAAAAAAAAAAAAAAAAAAAAATCATCAAACTTACATACATCTTGTTCGGTATACAATTTCTTTAACAAATTATCGTCGTTGGATGATAACATTTCATTCATGCTCATCTAATACACAACAACCGTTAACGCGAAAAAAAAAACTAACGTTAGTGGACGCGCAGCTGTCAAAACGACCGACGACGTAATTATATGCTTGTTAAAGCTTGCAATGTACGTGACTGTGAATCGTTGTCCCGCCGCCGAGTAAATAAGTCGACGAATGCGCTAAAGGAAATATACTTAGCGATTTCGATCGCCCTTTTTTTCTTTCTTTCTTTTTCATTTTTGTTTGTTGGTTTGTTTGTTTGTTTGTTTGTTTGTTTTCAAATATATTATCCATGATTGTATAAAAAAACGAATATACATATATAAATGTTATAAATTTTCTTATAAATAAAATAAGACATAAATTTTCATGAAAATTAAAAGTTTTGAAAGCGGAAAATATAAAAACAAGACTCTCATATTTACTGTTAATCAAGACGAGTAAACTTAAAATTAAAAGACTAAATCACGATTCGCGTGGGCAAAATCAAAAGTTCAGAAATAAACCATACCGAGGAACAAAAGCGGATAATAAAAGAAACGGTAACACAGCGAGATACCTCAACAACATACAAAAAAACAAAAAGTTCGAGCGAATAATACCTCAACCGTTGTTATCCTCCCCTTTATACCTAGATACGTATACACGTACGTCAAAGCTCAAAAATCATCGATACGCAAAATCATTAGATATAAAATACTAATCCTTTACAATACAAAATCACATTCTTACACGAATCACGACAAGGCACGACATATAATGTACACATCCGCGTGCTCATATCCGCGTATACTTGTCGAGGATGTGTATATATATATATATATATACATGTATACACTTATGTAATTTTTATGTACATCGGTCGAAAGAGAGTCACGTACGTATACGTATACGAGAGCTCTTAACCTCCCCCCCCCCCCCCCCTGTACTCTCGGTCGTCGTCGCGTCCCGTATGTTCACGCGGTTGTCACGCGAGAGAGAGAGAGAGAGAGAGAGAGCGGGAAATAAAGAGAGACACGTATAGGGTTAAGGTCCGTTTTCTCCGGGACATTGTGTCCTCGGGTGTATTGTCCTTTAGTCGCGATTACCTCTGTGTAGCTTATATACATGTGTATGTGCATATATATGTTTATACCGCGAGTAGGAAAGAGAGAGAGAGAGAGAGAGAGAGAGAGAGAGAGAGAAAAAGAAAGAGAAGCTTGCATCCGTCGCTCCGTTTAGCCGCACACGAGGGAGTTGAGGAAAAGAAACGCGCGCAGACACGCCAATCAAACGGGACATTAACCACAGTTGAACCCAAGGGCGGATTGTACTACGGTTAAGGTATATGTTTACTCATATATATCTCTCTCTCTCTATCTATCTTTTAACGTCATGCATGTATCGAAGAAGAGAACGCTATATTCATAACGATATATCCTTAGCTTGCGCGCTAACGGAAACAAGAAAAAAGTAGATCAAGCCAAAGCAGACACACACTCACACACACACACACACAAACACACAAATGCACACTGATACTGTCGATAGAGCGAGATGAAAACGATCCGTCGGCGTCCGATCTACTTATAAACTATAGGGGAATAAAAGTATACGAAGCAGAGATGCACGTATATGTATATATGTACATGCGGCTTGTGCCCATCGCGGTTACGTTTACAGCTAAGTCGAGCGCTCGCTCGCCGGGCAATATGCGCTCCTGTCACATCGTACGAGCGCGTTACGTCTATACTCGCATATATATATATATATATATATACATACGTACATGTAAAATATCTTAGTAAGAGCGCGAGGTAGTCTGGTCTAGTCAGGATAGTCGATCGTCATCGACCGCCGAACGATCCAGGAAGCGGAGACGGCTTTGTATTCGTGCTTCGGGCTCTTTCCCTTCCACGGATTAATGTCTATATGTACACGTGTGTGTGCCTGTGTGTGTGTGTGTGTCTTTCTTATGACGCGTCGCTTGGCTTCGCCAAATCGTCGTCTTTTCGACGTCTTTCTCTTGTACATTGTTTTTCTTTTTTTTTTTTTTTTTCTTTAAGATTGTATATTATACAGCTCGAGGATGTCCTTTAACTTCGCGGGGAAAGTCTCGCAATGGTGAAATAAATACTCGCGAGAGTTACCTTTAAAGTGCATATGTGTATGAGTGTGTTAATTTGTAGTAATTTGTTAATAAATTGTCGAATTTCGTTTTTAAAAGGTTTGCAAGACTCTTTAAAAATCTTATTATTTATTACAATTTTTTAAATACGTAATGGTCTTTGGATCTTTCTTACAAAAGTATAATTTTTTTTTCTTTTCATAATAATTGTTTATTTGCGGCCTTATATTTTTTACTTGCTATTTTACAAAAAATAAAAATAATAATATTTAAATAATTGGTAATAATAATTATAAAATTAATTTACAATGGAATAAAAAAGTTTACGTAAACATAATACACGCGTTGAGCAGTTTAATCAGTCGTGCGTAATTAAAAATAATTTTTTTGTTCGCTTTATAAGTAAGTTATAAGATAATAAAATGAAGTTGGAAAATAAATCTCGCAAAACTTTCGACAATCTTTCCATCATACTCTATAGATGATAAAATTGTTAACAATGAAACGTAATAATTCTCATAAATTATCAAAATTCCTATTATCCGGTTGAACGCTAAACAAGCAAACGGTTAAGCCCACTAATCATCGAAGATAATTTCCTAATCAATCGATCGAAAATCGTACACAGCGCGTATATATGATAACAACGGTAGAAAGAAAAAATTTTAACCAAATAAAAAACAAAAAGAAGAAGAAAAAAAAGAAACCAGCCGTAAAAACGCATACTCGCGTAGGATCACTACAATATTCACCCCATAACTCACTCGTAAGATCAGCAGTTGGGAAAGCAATCGTTATTTCCCTCTTGCTTCTCATCTCCCATCAGTACATATACGCGTACACACGCTTGGACGCGAGCGCGTGTGCGCGCGCCGTAATCACCGGCTAACTTTTATCGATAAAATAGCGTACCGCTCGTTCGGCTCGCATCATCATCGAGGAGAGAGGTTCGAGGAAAAGCGCCGATGTTAAACGAAAACAAGGCAACCGTAAAGTCGAAAGGAAAGTAAGGAAGGATGAAAGAATAAAAAAAAAAAAAAAAAAAAAAAAAAAAAAACATTAAGAAAAAAGAAAAAAGGGAAATAAGTTCTTCTTTCATTCGCATCCTCACAGGCATAAGGAAGCGATATAACCCCGAGACCCGCCCGTGAAACCTGCGTTCC
This sequence comes from Chalcis sispes, assembly GCA_949987625.1. Lineage (NCBI taxonomy): Eukaryota > Metazoa > Arthropoda > Insecta > Hymenoptera > Chalcididae > Chalcis > Chalcis sispes. Next base: position 24,447,072 of record OX465099.1, read on the forward strand.
GTTATATACCGGCTCTCTCTCTCTCTCTCTCTCTCCCGGTGTTGTGTATACATATATATATATATACATATATATGTGCATAAAAGAGTAGAGTCTCGCGCAAGTAAAAGTGGCCCTCTTGCGTTATGTACGCACGGTAAGCAGAAGCTCACGGGAGGTCGACTGGCTCGCGCGCTCGCGCGTATTTAATGCAAGAGATACGAGACCGCTGTATGTCCATACATGCACGTATATGTGTATATATACATGTACCGGCCTTAAGGCAGAGAGAGAGAGAGAGAAAGAGAGACAGATAAAGAGAGAGAGAGAGAGAGAGAGAGAAGCGGCGAGGAAGCGATTGTTGCCGCTGCTGCTGTTGGCCACGGTCAAGGTCGAGCTTGCCTTCTCTTTCTCTCTCTCTCTCTCTACATATACATATATATATATATATATATATATATATATATATATATATATATATATATATATATATATATATATATATATATATATATATATATATATATATATATATATATATATAATGTTACTACTGCCATGCGCCGAGTTGTCTTTCTCTCTCTTTTTCTCTCGCGTGAGATGTCTTTCTGTATTACCGCGAAGTTTCTTACCTCCTGACTTCTCTTCTCTCCCTTTACCAATCTCGTAAGCTTCTGTAAGACGTATATAAACTTGTCCGTGTAATTTCTCTCTTTCTCTCTCTTTCTTTTTCTTTCTCTTAGAGAGAAGTTTTTTGTCGAGTTTCTCTCTTCGTAGATTTATACTGATAGGTTTCGCTTTCGTGCATTTGGTTGATCGATTTTTTCTCTCTCTCTCTCTCTCTTTCTCTCTCTTTCTCTCATTTGCTCTTCGTACGCACAGTTTTTGCGATATCGTATTAGTTCATGAATAAATTAAAGCGTCTTTTTTTAGTTTTTTAAAGGAGGCTTTTTAATTGTTGTTCGGAAAGAAAGAATACAAAAATTCCTCTTAATAATTAATCTAGCTGATTTAATGGTATCTTTTTTATATTTAAGCTCATCCATTCATTGTCGCTCTAATAGATCTATAGATATATTTTGAACTTGATAGAGATGAATAAATTGATAAAAGAGTTTTATTTAACGTAAAAAAAAATAAAAAAAAAAAAAAAAAATCTTGGTTGATTAATAATATAAAATATTTAATATAATTCATTTCAATCTGTCTAAATTAAGATGTTTACATTAAGATGAATATTTTAACTATGTCTACGTTGTTTTAAGTACGGTTCTGCATACTGACAATTCGTTTTTAAACATTTTTAACCATACAAATATTTTTTACCATTAAGTTGATTCTATAATTTTCAATATATTTAAAAAAAAATAATTATTATATTTAATTATGTGTTTATGGACAAAATTTTTAAATAACATAATTCATGATTAGTTAATTTGCAAACAATATTCAAAGTTAATTTATTGAATTAAATTAGTGTTTTGATTGACAAAACAAAACTCACGCGATTCATGGCGCTTGGTTCTCCATGAAAGAACAGATTCCTATTAAATTATTTGTTAAAAAAAAAAAAGAAACTATGAGATAATAGCTGTATAAAACTTTCATAAAACTATGCCATTTCTTTAAAACACATTTCACGGTAAAGTCACATTGTTTAAAAATTGTCTAATAAATAAAATTTTTTTTTTTCCCCTAATAATCGATGCAATTATTCAAAAATTCAAAAAAAAAATTATAATAATTCCTCACCATTACCATAACATATACATCCTCAAGTTAATTTTCTGAGAATTATTTTCTTCGTATCCAATTGCTTCCCGTAAAATTTTTTTTCCCCTATCCTTTTCTCTCTTTCTCTTGTACTCTCAAACTTTATTACCGGTAATATAATTAAAAGCTCACCGCTCGATTCGGTATTTGTCCATCCCGATAATAACTAGTCGAGCATGTAATGGTTGGCGAAATTACTCGTAGGTGAGAGAACGAGCGTTAAAAACGGTAAATTCAAAGTAAGAAGTTTCGTCCTTCTCATTCTCATCCTCCTTCTCCTCCTCAACTTCTTCTTCTCCTTTTCTCCCCCCCCCCCCCTTCTGAGGCACTTCTAAAACGGCATTAAATCTCGGTCAGAAAACATCGCTCGTGTACCGTATCCCCAAAGACTCGGTAAGTTAGACTCTCGTGATTATAACGCGAGCGAGGAGTGGATTTATAAAATCGGCAAAAACTTAGCCTCGATGTTTAAATACCAACACACGTAGAGTATCTGTATTCTTTTATGAACGGGGGGGAATAAAAAAAAGGAACAAAAAAAAAAAAAAAAAAAAAAAATAGATTAATCTCCATGAACGAGTGGTGTGTAACAAAGTGACAAGTAGTGCGTCCGTATTTTACACAACGTACAATCACACTCACACTTAACGTGCATACACGTACACGCAGCGAGTACAACCGATCAATGACCTCCCGTAACGAAAGAGAGTAGAAAGATAGAGGGAGAGAGAGAGAGAGAGAGAGAGTGAGTGAAAGAGAAGAGAAACGTCGACGTCCTCACGGTCCATAAGGACGCGCGAGGCTCTCTATCTCCCTCAAAGAGAATCCGCCTCTCTCGAGGAGCGCCGGGCGAGTTCACGACGCGTGAAGCGTTTGCGCATAAACTCGTCCTCTCCTTCATTCTTCTTCCTTCCATCTATCCTCCGTTAAAGCGAGGATAGCTATGCGTACTTTAAGCTAGGGTATGCACATGCACACACGCAAGCCCTTTTCAAGCAGATAAGTTCCTGGCGATTAGTCGATATCTCGAATAATGGAAATAGAACGAGACACAGAGAGAGAGAGAGAGAGAGAGAGAATGGGCACTTGGTTTACGTTCTATTTTTCCTTTTTTTCTACCACCTTGAGTAACACAACACAGGAGACGCTTGGCCTTACTTAGGAAAGGTAAAAATTTTCCACGCCAGGCGAATCTCAAGGGTGAAGAGAGAAAGAGAGAGAGAGAGAGAGAGAGAGAGAGAGAGAGAGAAAAGACGGAGCTATTTGCGTCGAATTAGTGGATTGTTAGCCACGCAAATGGATGTTTTAAGGAAAAGACGATGAAGGTGGCAAAGATGGAGGAAAAGGAAAAGAGGAAAAGGGTTAACGACGTTTTCTTCACCCGGAAGAGGCGTTAAGTTTCCGAGAGACGGACTCGGATCGCTGACTCGACTTAGCATTAGATATATACATATTTTACCTTCTTTACGCGTGAGATTTTTCGATCCTGTGATTCGCATAAACGCTCGTTGTTAGTATATGTATATCTTGACAATAACTGAAGGGAAGGAATTTCGTTAACAATTCTTCCTAATTTATTCTCTCGCGGATTTGCCTTTAGAACTCGTTTTTTTTTTTTTTTTTTTTTTTTTTCTTTTAACCAGTTATAAATTTTTCTCTTTACAATTTCTCGGTAGATTAGCGTAGTGAATCTTTATATGTAGAATATTTGCTATGAAAAAAATTATAATATTATTAAAAATGACTATAATTTTCATTCAAATATTTTTACGAGCCTAAATTTCTATTAAATCATCGCAATAAATTTTTTTTTTTTTTTTTTGCTTTGCTTCATTATTTCATTACTTTTGGAATTTTTTTTAATGATTTTCTTTTACAACTGTCGTAAAAACTTGAACGCAAGAACAATGGTTTTACGAAACTTTAATGAAGAGGTTCTCGTATCAATTTTTCTCGAAATATCAACGCATCGCAACGTCAATTTACCTATACGATTTTAATAATTTAACTTAAAAAATGAAAAAAGAAACTGATTTTTCACTCATTATTAAAATTGCAAATAAAAAAAAGAAATTCTACAATTTTTTCATAAATAATGCGTAGATCGTTAACGTATACAAAAATCATAACGTAATCTCTTTGATAAATAATCTTTATTCGTACAAAAAGAACGATATAGCAAAAGTGAAATAAAAAAAAAAAAAAAAAAAAAAAAAAAAAAAAAAAAAAAAACGCCCTCAACGATGTTAATATATATAAAACTCGTAAACTCTCGGCTTCGCCACATCGAATTAATCAAGCGAGCGCGCGAGTTGGGTGTTAATTAATAAGGTATGTGTGTAAAAGCCCATAGAGAATTATTACAAAACGTGACTCGTTCCTTCGTTCCGCTCTAAACTCTCGGCGTTCGCGTTTTTTTTTTTTTTTTTTCTCTTTTTACACAGTTTCATATGTATACACACTCTCGTATGTACGTACGCATGTACTATATATATATATATATATACAATCTAATGCGATATTCGCGAGATATCGCGAACGATTTTTCACTCGCCACAGGGGACAGCTACGTTTCCTTTTCGCTCTTGCCATGTAGAACGAGAGAAAGAGATAGAACAAACGCTTATTGGTGCGAGGAGAATGTGTGTGAGAGAGAGAGAGAGAGAGAGGAAGATAGGAAATCGAGGCTTGGTCGAGTTAGAATGAAAAGAATATAATAAAAAGAAATAAAAAAATATCGAAAAAGCGTTCACACTTAAGCTACCTAAGAGTTTACGCCGGGGGGCAGACAGATCAACGCGTCGTATTAATCAACGCGTTAAGACGATAAACGGCAGTCGCGTCCGCGTTTTTTTTTCTCCTTGTATCCTCACGTATAAATATAGTATGTGCACGAGATTAGCTAAGAAAAGATTTTTAGCTAATGTGAGCTACCATGCGTTTGTTGTCTTTTTTTTTTTTTTGCCGCTTATTATTGAAGCAATCGATAAGGTGCAGCGCTTTGCATTGACTTTGTTATGGTTAGATCGCCGCTAGAGTGTTCATTGTCTTTATAAATATTTAAAAATCCTTCAAGGTTTATCTGGCTTTGTAGATCTCGCGTGAACGTATTTTATCATTTTATTTAAACATTATTTTGATTAAACGATAAACGAGATAATTTTAGTTAAGACAAGTACGTGAAAATTATATGAATTTGGTTTTATTTTACGATTTGTCATCTTAATAAATGATCACACGATAAATAATAATTCATTTTTCTTTTTAATTAATGTAGATATGCGTAAAAATTAAAATGTTTTAATTTTCTTAAAATAAGTATCCATACTTTTGATAAAATTTCATTAAAACAAACGATTGTGTTAAAGTATTTAATCTCTCGATTAATTTCGAATAAATAAATAAAATATACGCGTATAAACAAAATAGCAAAGTATTACTCAACTATGGGTTTACAAATAACCTATCAAATGAGCAGTTACTTTTGCCATAATTATTTATTTATTTATTTTTTTTCTCTATATCATCTATATATATATATATACACACAACTTCCTCATTAATATTAAAATTACGTCGTTAAACATTTACCGATATATCGCGTCGTATACATCTATATTGCTTTACCAATAGGAAATCATCGAAGTTCGATAATTTATCAATTTTCACGTAAGCCTTCGCTCGCTCGTTCCCTCACGCGTTTATTTCCGTCGCGATAACGCATTATGATACAATAAAATTTATTACACCGTACGCGAAAAACAAAACAAAACAAAAAAAAATTTTCGTTACGTTGACGAATAACGCGTATAAATATATTTATGCGGATAAATCGATAATTTTCGACGGGCATGAATAAAATATAATGTAAAAAATGAAGTAAGGAAAAAAAAAAAAAAAAAATTAAATAAATTAAAAAGGATGCATTTACAATTGTAGAAGAAAAAAAAAAGACGCTGAGAATTCGTCAATTTTTTTTTTTTTTTTTTTTTTCTATTTTACAAAATTATATTTCACATCCTAATCACTTTGTTCCACTTACGCACTTTTTATATTTAACATTCTTAAACGACGTTATAACCGTCATATCGCATTTTGCGTTATATTTACACAAAAATTCACCAAATAGCGGTTAAATATTAAGCGTCTACATGTATATATGTATGTCGGATATTTATAAGTGCACGTATAAATTTTACAAAAAACATGAAAATACCTTATTTATCGTCCTCGAAGGACATTAACATATTAATATCAACCTACTTTTCGCCGATGATACGCCGCAAGTAGATCCGAAATGATTTTTCGCTCTGAATATAAATAAGCTCAGTGCGTAATATATACATAAAACGCGAGATTCGAGACGCAGTAAATTAAGACGGCGCATATGTACATCGAGGAGGAGCTAATGCTGCGCTGCTCTCCCATTACTTAAGAATTTAGTGCGGCGTCTCTTCGATATGAAATGGTTACAGTTACTATATACGATTATATATATACATAAAATAATAATAATAATAAAAATGGGAGAAGGAACATAAAGAGAAAAGAAAAAAAAAAAAAAATGCGTGCGCTTTAAAATCCCAGAAAGCAAGAGAGAGAGAGAGAGAGATAGATAGATATATTCGTCCGTTAGCCCACGGTTTTACGTTAGCGCATTCCCCGCTTCTAATTATCCGTAAGTGCTTTAACGTACGTCTTTAGATCTCTCTCTCTCTCTCTCTCTCTCTTTCTCTCTCTTTCGCGTCTTGGAGTCTCTCTTCACTTTTTCGCATTTGCATTGCGCGTGCGCGACATTCCATTTGGGCACACGCACGCGCCTTCAATTAAGCGATTAACGGATCTATTCTCTCTCTCTTTCCTTCTCACGTATTTTATTTTCATTTTAATTTTTTTTTTTTTTTTGTTTTTTTTTTTTTTTTTGTTTTTGTTTTTGTTTTTGTTAGTTTTTTGTCTTTGTGAGTTTAGGCGCGCGTGTTAAAACGCCGTCGTGCTGTTAGAACCTACGCGACTTTGAGATTTTTCGTTTACGTGTGCGCGTGCTAAGTCGTTGAGCTATGTACACGCTGTACGCGTGCGTCATGCACGAGTACCGTCGGCGGTGTACTGCTCTTGATAAATAATGTCGCGGCGAAGCGTCAGTGCCTTGACCTTATGCTTGTTGCTTTATATACATATATATATATATATATACTGTGGGTGTTTTCTCACGTGTAAAGCTATAACGCCTCAACACGTGTATACATAGACACTTGCACTGTTGACGTCGTTGAAGAATTATTAGATAAGTTTTTTTTGTCTTTCCTTTTTTAGTGTCGGAACCTTTTTTTTTTTTTTTTTTTTTTTTACTCAGGATGCTTTTCCTTTTACACCGGTGGTAAACAAAATTAATGTCCGTCGGAAAACGTTACTTATGTATGTTAGTTTCCTTTTCTTTTTTTTTTTTTTTTTTTTTTTCTTTGTAGTTTAACAGTTAACTCAACGCTTCCTTTTTTTTTTTTTCGTTGATTATTAAGATGATATAAGAGCTTTCGCATTTTTGTATAATTAATTTTCCGATATTTTTCGTAGCAATTTGAAGATGGAACGCTTTATCCATGGTAAAACAAATTTTATTAAAAAATATGTCAAACTTTGATATTATAAACTTTATCTATATATATTTCTTGGCTAATTGAAATTCAACAAGTATAATTTTAATCGCGCACAGATAAATAACCATTAACATTAATTTCATTAAAGTTATCATGAATTATCATCCAGATAACGACTCGTCGTTCACCGGATTGAATAATTATCTTGAATCGAAATTCTCCGATGGTTAATTAATTAATTAACCGGGCGAATTCTTCTCCGCAAACATATCGCATCGACAGATCGAGATACGCATCGTCCTCTTTCTACCTTATTCCAATTTTATACATCCTCTATTTCTACAGCTGTTTCTTTCGTTTGACAATTACGTTTCTTCGTCACCTCCTCCTCTCCTTTCCTCGATAGGCGCACAGGATTTCGACGCACGTAAGGAAAATAGCGGTGGAGGGGGAAGGAAAAGAGCATCAAGGCGCGCAGGGCGATTAACGCGTTCAACAAGCCGAGACGACGAAGCCTACTTGTCGTCCCGTTAAGTTTTTTCGCAGATCAAGAAGGTGACAAAATTCACGTCCTCGTGGTTTTTAGAGGCGTGGTTCGATTCTTCCTCGCGGTCTCCTCGATGAGATGTATGTTTTTGAGATCCTTAAGCGATTTGTTGTGAAATTTGTATGATTCAGGACTCGTTAACGGTGCTTCATACACTCTCTCTCTCTTTCTCTCTCTTGCGCGCGCGCGCGTTTTTCTCTTTTTTCTATAAGCTTATCAAACTACCTTTAGAGTTGGGAGAGAGAGAGAGAGAGAGAGAGATAGATGTATAACTTTCAGTTTTTATGGGGTCTTGGAAAATTAGCGGTAACGAGAAGACGCCCGTTTATAGCGTAGCTTCGTGCTTTATTTTTCTTATTTTTTTTTTTTTATTTTTTTTATTTTTTTCTTTATTTTCTTTTCCCCCTTTTTTTCGGTTTATTTCTTAACGACGTCGTAAGCTCGGGGACGATTTTAATTTTCGCGTTCGACGAGTCGCGCAACTACGAGTGAGAGATAAAGATGCCCGGGAGCGATCGAAGAAGGTAAGGTAAGACAGGAGGAGTAGGAAGAGAGAATGAGAGGGGAGGGGGGGGGGGGAGAGGGATGGGTAGGGGGAGATGTTTATTATTTTTAGAACTGGGAAGTTTGATGTACTCGCGATAGAAATATCCTGACGTGACGATAATAAGTCCGTGCCCGAGAAAATTAACGGTAGACGCATATTATTAGACGGCAAATTGATGTACTTCATTGCCGACATATTGTGGGACGATAAGCGCGTTTCTCCGAGCCGACGCTTTAGTTAACACCATGTGTCGTCACTTTGTCGTCGTTATATTTTTACGCATCTCAATATTCATAATATAAAAATTTTATCGATGAATTTATTACGATAACGTTCGTAGTTAATAATGATGAATTTTTAATGGCATACTCATACTTTTCTTTTGTTCCGAAGCTGAAGAAATAACCCGTATATAAATTTGTTATTTTAATTAGTTAAGCGCGCTGTGGGTTTTCGGTTAATTACCAGCAAGTTTTCAACCACACTGTTAAAATTCATAAAAAAAAAAAAAAAAAAAAAGAGAAAGAAAAAAAAAACAACAAAAAAACAAAAAGAAAAAAAAAAAAAAGAAAAATAAAAACAAATGGTCATTTCACTTCACACGATATAGCGCAACAATTGGAAACGCGCGGCATCTTTGGTGCTCAAAGATCCGCAGTAACATCGACCGCAAGCGAAATTTGCGGTTTCGAGTTCGGCGTTAAATATAGAGAAGCGTGAAACTCCGATAAAATCTTGGACAATCGATTACGTTGGAATTGGTTACAAGCTGTAATAGAGAAGAAGAAGAAGAGTGAGTGTGGGAGAGAGAGAGAGAGAGAGAGAGAGAGAGGGAGATACAGAGGAACGTACCTGTGAATAATTTTTATGTTTTTTTCTTCTTCTACTCCAATCTCCGCTAGCTTTCGAAGCTCTCACCACTGATGAATTGGAACTAAAAGCTGAAGAATTTTAATGCCACACATAACGTCGTAGAGAATTGCATGCCGATCGTTGATTTTTTATTTTGCTTTATCTCTCTTCTCTCGCTCGTACTTTACGTCGCGGATTCGTTGACCTATACCGGAGTAATTACGATTCGTCTTGGAGTTTTGAAATTCCGTTGAACCAAAGTCAAGTCCACGAATTTACCATCTTCTTATTCTTTTGTTCACAGTGTATGGTTAAGTAAAATTTACTATGAAAAAAAAAAGCAAATTACAAAAAAAAAAAAAAAAAAGAAAAAAAGAAAAAAAAACAACCCGAAAGACTTTTCCAGTAGTCGAACTTGTAAATACGTGAGAACTTGTCGAGCTATTGTTGCCGTATTTGCTTATTTAATTTGAAGATTTTTTTTTTCTTTTACTCGATTGTTTCTAATCGTGTCTTTTGGATGATTGAGTGATCAGTAAAAGCAAAGATTTTATTTATTAACTAATTATTTATTAATTTGCGACAAATTTAATTACATATTAACTTTGTCTTTTTTACGTTTGATGAATTTATCAAAGAAAGATAAAATTATATCATTTTTGGATTCTCAGATAGAATATAAGTAAATTATAAAAAAATTATATTTTATTGAATACATTCAAAATGTTAAATAAATTTTTACAAAAAAGAAGTTTATCATTTAAATTACCATATCAACAAATTGTCCGACTTAATCATCAAAAAGAAAATTTCGAAATAAAGAGAGAGATCGAGAGAGAGAGAGAGAGAGACAGACAGACAGAGACAGCAAACATCCGAAATAGCGAAGATTGTCGTAAAGATTGATTTCTCGCGCTCGCGAGGAGAATAATCGTTAGTTAAATTCGCAGAATTATCCTTGGCATTGTTTGTTCTCCGTGGGTTTATTGTGTGATGTTGGTAAAAAAAAAAAAAAAAAAAAAAATAGAAAAATAGAGAGAGAGAGAGAGAGAGAAAAAGAGAAAAAGAAGAAGGGAATAGAATCCGACGAATCGACGATGCGCGACGACACGGGAATTAAATGCGAAAACTCCGTATGGGGTTGTGTTGGGGCGAACGATGGCTCTACTCTCCCGACGGCGTTGTCCGCCCGTCGAGTCACGAGGTGAGATCGTGACTTTCATTAGCGAGGCGACGCGCGAATAAAAAAAGAAAAAAAAAAAAAATTGTTTTTAAAGCTCCGGTTGACGGTTTATGGGAAATTTATGGAGATGTTGGAGACTTGTGACTTTGGTGTATGTGTATTTGTATGTATATATATATATATATATATATATATATATATATATATATGTTTATTCAGCCATTGGGTAATGGAATTTAACTGAAATTCCATTCATTCGTTACGAAGTTATTTGTGCGACTTAATTCCTCTTTCTCCAGATTACTTTTTTTATCTTTCTCTTTCCTCTTCATTTCGTTATTTTAAAAACTGTCTCGCATTTTAAGAAAATTCATAAGCGAACGGTAGCTACGGATATGTATACATTTATTAAAATTATTTATAATATTTACGAAATTGTTTGTATCTACATATGATTTATTTTGCACAGTTGCATAAATTTTCATCAACGCAACTTGTTTAAATTAACGAAAAAAAAACATATATAATGGTATGTTGTTTTTTATTTTTTTAAATCACACATCTCATTTATTAAAAAAATTGAAGCGAGCAAAGCATTTCTTTAAAAACTCGTTTTACTGCTATTTAAGTTCATTCCAGTTTATCCTTTGACCTTTTTGCAATAAACAAAATCGAAGATGTAATATGGTGAATTAAATTTGTTAAATATATTTTGTATGAAAAATTAGCGTAAAATTTTTCAATTTATATTATTCATATTTAAATCGCAATAAAATGTAATTTTTTCTTTTCGCATTCTTAGACTTGACAATTCGGAAAATATTCGATAAAATCAATTACAGCGAAAAATTTTTAACGCAGGAAAAGCATTTTTTTATAACTTGAATGATATAATATGAGAACGAACAAGAGCCGCTATATACTTCTTTTGATAAATTCAAAAACTCACGAGCATTTTTAAGCTCACTTCCTGTCTGCTTTATTGATCGATTTACGGCATTCAACTAAAGATTATTGATCGTTGAATAAAAAATTCGTTTATTTCTACGGGACCTACGTTTTTTTATTATTATTATTATTATTTGTTCGTATCTTCTGTTGTTGTATATTAAAATGTTATTTCAAGCTTATATAAATGAAAATAAAAATGCATTTTACCAAACGCTCACCGTCTAAATATAAAATCATCGCAAATCTTCATCTTTCCTCAGATATCGCCTTTTTCTCACAAAGAAAAATCCGTAACTCCCATGGTGCATTACTCCACTTCTTGTAAAATTTTCGCCCGACGTAATCGCGAGGTAAAAAAAAAAAAAAAAAAAAAAAAAAAAAAAATTCTACTTGAGCAACATTGAAGAGAAGATAAAAGAAACCATTTCCCTTTCTTTCCTTATTTTTATCCTTCCTTTATTCTCCTTCGAAACCGCACTACTAGCTATTCGAATTAGCGATGTAAGCCTCGCGCGCGCACACATACACACACACACACAATTAAGCGCATTCGAATGATTCACCGCCCGATCTGCGCGGCGGCGCATCGACTAATCTCGCGCAATTTGCGCCCGGACTCTTCTTCCTCGACACGAGATATATGTATACATGTTTATAGTATATATATATAAGGGCTGGAGGAACGGCAGCAAAAGAGGCAAGAGCGACGGGGTGGTATAAGATACCACTTTAATCGTTTAGTTTTCGCCGCTACTTCCTTCCTCGTATATATTCTTTACCCGTCTTCTTTTATTTTTCCTTTATCTTTTATTTCGTTTGTTGCACTCCCATTCTCTTTTTCTCCGGAGAGTGCATCTTTTACCTTTTCTCTCTCTCTCTCTCTCTCTCTCTTTGATTCCTTTCTCCACGCGATACTTTTCGCCTCTTTATTTCTTCTCCCTTTTTCTCGAACTATGCGCCTCACCCTCCCCCCTTCTTACTTCCTGATGCATCGCTTCGAGATGATCTCTTCTTGTTTACGTACGTATATATGTAGATATTAGAACGTGAAAATTCTGCAAAACTTTCAGATCTATCCCTCATCTTATTCTCACCTAGGCTTATTCGCTTTGTGTATAACTCGAGCGTTAATAAGGAAATACTTAGGAAATTATTGGCCGGTGTAATATTCTTTTTTTTTTTTTTTTATCAATCTTGAGTGATTGAGATAATTCATTGCGCTTGAAAATTTTACCGAGATTTCGTGTGAAAATGGTATTTTTCATTTTATTGCTTTCACGATTTCGAGAATACGCAGATTTATTTCTATCGCGATTATCGCTGCTTTATATTCGTTGAAATTCGCGAAAGACTTAAAGTAATTTTCGATTATTCAAAATAAAAAAATTATTCTCATTGTCGAATAAATTTTATTTTAAATTTCCAATTATCGATAAATAAATAAAACAAGACTCTATATAAATAAGAAAAATTATCAATTAACGCGGCGTTAGATACATTTCTCATCAGTCTCCGCTATATTGGACAAATTGTCGCTTGACTTTACCATCAGTCTATGTGTATATAAATACGGCCGGAAATGACAAATGGGCCTTGAATTTCCGTTTGTGTGCAAAGTCGCTGTTTAAAAAAAGTGAGCAAAGCGTTATATATATACACACACATGTATTCATACATACATATATAGTTGGGATAAGCGAGAAATCTACTCGAAGAAAATTACAGTGGAAGACGATCTCATATTTCCTGGAATATGAATTCCCAATGATTAATAAGGAGCTCTCGAAAGGTCAAGGCACTCTGAATGGATTCTTGCTTTATGCATATCTATAGTGCAGTTATATTTTCTCTCTCTCTCTTGCTCGACGTTCTTTTCATACATTTTTCTAAGAATTTAACTTGATTGGTTGAGATTGCCGCCACCGCCGCCGTGGCAATAATTGCTCGCGCTACCTCTTTTCGAATAGGTTTCTTCAAAAGAATCTTTATCGTGCGAGGAAAATGTAGAAGCGTAACTTTAATTTTCCGGGTGTTGATTCGGATGAATGGTTTATGTTCGTTGCTGAAAATTTTAAATTATTTTGTTTAATTTATCGCGCTATCACTTTGTAAAGCGATATCTTTTTGTGAGTGTTGCTTGTTAAAAAAATTTACAAAAAAAAAAAAAAAAAAAATCGCGTCAATCAATCGTAAAATCGTTTTGTAAAATATCGATAAATAAATAATCATAATTTTAAGTAGAAAACTAATCTTTATACACTTATAAATAGTTTACATCTAATTTTCTACTCTGTCTAAATAACACATTTTACGACGTTACTTTTGATATCTTTTGAAATAATATCAGACGTCATTATTTACTTCCGACATTAAAAAGGATTTATATACTACGTTAATTTAAAAGTTAAAGTTAGTTACAGACAATCGAAATTTCTTCTCGCACGTACTTGTACAAGTTGCCGCAGCAAGAAAAAGAATTTCCGATATTTTAACGAGCAAAGTAGAAAATCGCGCTTATTCAATTAAAATTTTCTTTTTTTTTCTTTTCATTTTTTTCAATTTCTTCGGCACGCACCACAGCCGTATACTTTTATTTTAAAAATAACATTCGTTTCATTTTAATGAAGATATCGTTTCGCGCGAGCGCGTTTATATATATAGATAAATATTTTCACTCCATTCCAAGCCGTAACTCTCGCTATTTTAAACTTTCTTTATCGCCCTATGCGAGATTTTCCCTTATTCTCTTCAAAAGGTCCGAAGAGTAGTTTTCTTAACCGGAAGAGTAGCCTACTCTCTCTCTCTCTCTCTCGGCTTTTCTGACGCGCCGCTGTACATCGGGTAATTTCAAAATTGCCCTTCTCGCGCTAACTATAAGGGTAAAAGGATCTTCCGTCTCTTTTCCCCTTCTCCCCCCCCCCCCACCCCCCACCTTCCTTTTTCGAATTGTTGTTGCTGTTGCCGGTGCTGCTACTACTACTACTACTACTACTACTACTGGCGCGTAGGTTACACGGTAGCCTTTGCCGCGGTCGTCCATCGAGTTTCCCGGTAGTTTTCTATACGTAGATGTTAGAGAACCCTCGTAATGGACTAAAAGCGCCTCTTTTTCTTATTCTCTTGGGTATAAGAACGAGAGAACGAGAGAGAGAGAGAGAGAGAGAGCAATCGCCTTTCGAGATGCGTAAAACGTAGGGCATAAACCTCGCGAGAGATACCTTCCTGACTCTCCGGCGAAGAGCATGTCGAGGAACAAGAGAGACCGAGAAAGAAAGAGAGAGAGAGAGGAAGGGATAAGATGGTCGACTGAGGGGAAGGATTAAGTACATAAAATGTCAATGGCCGCGGCGAGATATCCGCTCGCACGTAGATTCGTTATGAATTTATGACGGTGCTTGGAAAAAGTACGAAAGGATTATCGGATATACGCGCTGTTTTCTAATCATTGATAATTTTCAGTTTATTCGGAAATTAATGGATAGCGCGGATTTGTCAGTTTGTATTATCTTTATTTACCTTTTTTTTTTTCTGTTTGTTTTAGTGAAAAAAAAAAAAAAAAAAAAAAAAGGAGATAAAACGCTTCGACAATAGAGATGAAAATTTTAGATACGATTCGCAATCGCTACGGAATTTGTTTTAATATCTTCTTCGTTATCGATCGTTAAAATTAAATTTATATTTTGTTTAGCAGCTACTTTACACTTTGTATTTATAATTTTTCTACTATTACGCGTGAACGAAAGAAAAAGGAACGAGCTCGTCTCGGTTAAGTTTTCAAAATGCATGCATACGTAATATATTTAAAATTCTAATCGTGAAAACAATAAACGCTCACTCAACACCCGTCAATATTCTACAAAATTTTATTGACTCTGAATAAATAGAATCTAAAATAGGGATATTCGGTACAATTTTCCCGGTTTCATTTATTTTTAAAAGGGCCATTTGAATGCAAAACGATACGATAACCACGTGTATAAGCGTAAAAAAAAAAAAAAAAAAGCAAAACAAAAAAATAAAAAAAAAAAAAAAAAAAAAGAAAAAAAACGCCGCGAAAGTAAAAGAATACGAGGGAGATAAAACCGGCGAACGAGAAAACGTCGTAACAACTTGCACTTTCAAAAATAATGAAAACCTCGTGATGCGAAAAGCGAAAACTTTAACTCTCGTCGGCATTCTTCAACGAGCGAGCGAAGAAAAGAGTAAGAAAAGAATGAAAAAAAAAAAAAAAAAAAAATTAGGGAGTATAGCTTAAGGTGTGGATCGTATTACGACGTCTCTTAAAATCCTATACCACCGCGGTGAAGTCGATGCGGTAACATTGCCGGCGGCAGCAGTTACGCTTCCGTTTCCGGTGTCTAACCCTTTCCCCTCCCCTCTTTCTGTTTCTTCGTTTTACTCTTTTACTCTTGCCCTTTAAATTTAACGATACGCCTCGCACATGCCATCGCGTATAGATGCAACGAGAGGCCCAACCCTTTCTCTTTCTATACGGGCTAGGATGAGAGTGGACGGAGGAGAATTTCAGCAAATTTACTACTTCTCACTTTCTCATTTTTCTCTCGTGGCAGAAACGCATCTTCCTTCTTTTCTTTCTTCTTTCAAGAAAAGTAACACCTACCTTCGAGCTTTTTCGGTACGAGGATGAAAACGAGTGCTTACTCGCGTGTTACGTTTACCACGCGAATCTTTATGCATTGGTTTAGAAATAATGACGTTTTTGAATATTTGATTAGCAGATGGATTGTTTCGTCGCTTTAAAGCCATTTTTTTTTTTTAAAAGGTTTGTTTAAAAAATAACGCGTTGCATCGAAGGTGAAAATTTTTTTTTAAAGTTATCGTTCGATGATTTCGTTTGTATGCGAGAAAGAGAAAGGAGAAACCGAGAATTTTCTTGCGATAAAATATGATAATTTTTCTAGAAATACTCAACTTTTGTAGCTGGTGTTTTATTAGAAAATTTTTACGCATCATACGCCGAGTATATAATACGTTACGCAAATGATTTATGCGTAATATATTATAGAAATATTTAAAACCTTAAAAGCTGTGATTATGTCGGTCGTTTACCTATGGTCTAACCTACGAAACGTTGATTCTCTGTCTTATATCTATTTATATCGTATTATATGCCTTGGTCTAACGAAAAAAAAAAAAAAAAAAAAAGAAAAAAAAGAAAAAAAAGAAAAACATTTCACCGAGATTAACTACTACCTGTATCATCATCTAATCTTAAATATTTCATTCGGGCATCTTTATAAAACTGAAATTGAATAATAAATTTAATTTTTTACGACGTGAAATTAATTTCATCTTACGTTATTTCCGCAAACAACATAATCTGGTAATTTTTCTTTTAAACGCTTATACCATATTCGAATAAATTTTATGAATCGTTAAATTTTAATAGTTAAATTTTAATTGCCGATAAAATTTTTACGAATACCTACATATGCGAGTATGTACTTTTGTGCGGCGCAAGCTAAATCGCTCGCTCGTCTTGACGCGTTAACAAAGTCGTTAATAGCCTACACAATGTAAGCGTTTATTTGTCATTCTGTAAAAATGTAACGCTTTATTTAATTAAAATATGCAAATTTAGATTAACAAAATAATCGGCTATCGAACGCGTCCGAGTCGAGCGTTAGCTTCGTCAACTTAACAGCAATTTCCTCGTTAGAGTAGAAATACGTCATCATCATCATCATCATCATCGTCGTCGTCGTCGTCGTTGCCGTCGTCGAATTTACTTTTTTCCGCTGCGTTATATGTATACCGGCAACATTTAAATAAGTCCAAGTCACGTAAGACGACGCGTAAGGGAAATTCTTCAGTAAGTAAATCGCGCGACTGAAGAAAAACGATCTAAGGTAAAAAGTATACGATATATGGTATTCAACCGGTTGTCTCTCTTTCTTTCTCGCGTGCAAATATTTCTTTGATAATAACAAAGAGATCGACGCTGCGTGCGCGTATGGAATGATACGAGAACGTTATAAACGCGGCGATAGTACTTTGAATAAAATTCGCTGAACGATATCTAAAATTTTCCATTCTTCATTTTTATAAGACGAAAGGAAAAAGCTTAACGCAATAGCTGCTCTCCTAATTACCGTGAGGGATACATAATGGGTGTGCCGTAGGTTGCGCGAACTGTAATGACCAGCGGAAAAGTGTGGGGTGTCAGCGTCCTAAACATGGACAAGTTCGATCACTCTTCTATCTCTCTTTCTCTTTCTCTCTCTCTCTCGTGAGTCTTCATAGCCGTAGGAGTAAGAAAGAGATAAGAGCACGCTGACGCTCTCGGTATCGAACGAGTTAGACGTTTGTAAGTATAGGGTGACAGGTATCGCGGTATACGTATATATCCTTGCTCGGGAAAATTACGAGTTCGCGCACGCGCGAGGGCGGATATACTTTTATGCGAGCTGTATTTTGTTCTTTATTGCCTTATCGTTCACACCTGGCTTGAATACTCGACGTTAAGAGTGTTCGCTTTGTTCACTTGCGTCTCCTATGTCGTCTCGTATTTATCGACCTTCGACGATGGACGATGTCGATGGATTTCGACCTGATGGTATACTTTGTCGTATAATCTTTTCTTTATTTTTTTTTTTTTTTTTTTTTTTTTTTTTTATCGAGATTTTTAATTATATCTTAAACGTAAATAAATCGTATGGTTTATATACCCGTAGCATTGATATAATAAAAAAAAAAATGTTAATCTTGTGTGTTTTATTTTAAAATTTGAAGAAAAAAAAAGTCACGTATAAAATTAATTAAATTTAAAAAATTTTATCATCGATTAATAATAAATTAATAATAAATTGTGTTTATAATTACCATAAGCATTATCAAGTAGTATGAAATTTTCAGTTTTTCAACACACGAGATTATAAAATCAATATAAAAACCGGTTGCTTGAAATTGCCTTTGTAGAAAATCGTATCTCTTAAGAGGATTCCAAACCATAATTTCAACGTAATTTTTAACGCTCATCTTTTTAATTTATCGCAATTGTCATCGAATATACGTATATCTATAAATAAGATAAGCTTTAAAATACAAGGTTTTAAAACTAGCATTAAAGGAAATTGACAAAAATTAAATTTATCGTAAGCCAGGATTAATAATAATTGGATAATTTGGAAAGCTTTGTAATTTTATTGAAAAATATGGTAGTAATAATAAAATATCAATATGAATTCATGTAGTAGAGCAAAAGTGTTGAGAATTTTATAATAATGAGGCTTACATTTGTTTTTTTTTTTTACACTAGTTATACTTTATATCAAATTGTTAAAATTTTAAAATACTTTGTTTCATTTTTTTATAATGTATGCCTCAATGCGAGATAATCTGGAGATTTTTTAAAATAAAATTTCGACTGCATTTCAATAATTTTGATACTTTTTCTTATTTAAAATTTGTATACAGTTCCATATTTATCTTTTGCCATTCTCTTACGAATTCCTCGTACACGATTAATTTTCGCAACGGTAAAGTTTTTCTCACTCTCGATAATTTTCCTCGAACATAAATCATTTTGTACAGCTATACGCAAAAAAAAGAAAAAAAAACAAGAAACGTAAGCATCGACGTTTTTTGTCTTTGGAAACCCAAAAAAAAAGAAAACGTAAGCTTAAAAATCGCCAAACGTTACAACTCGATAACCAAATACCTTTCGATTGTTCGTTGTTTTATTTTTTTTATTGTTTTTTTTTTTTTTTTTTTTTTTTTTTTGTATTCGCAAAATCCGATACTTTTATTTAAAACATAATCTGTAAAATTGAATAAAGAATATACCGAGCGAAGAAACGAGTTCGCGTTTTAAAATGTCCCAAGAGAAAATCGACACCATTCGACTAGTCGCTATAAGTCGTGTATACGCGTTGGGTATCGCTGCTGTAGTTACGCCGTTTGTAAGCTCTTTTTCCCAGGCTATGATTACGTTTACGAGTGAGGCGTTCACTGCTCTCTTTTTCAATCTCCTCCTCCTCCTCCTCCTCCTCCTTTGACTTTTTGCTTTTTTGCTTTTCTCTCTCTCTCTCTCTCTCTCTCTTTCACATTTTCTCGTCTTTTTTATCGCGGGTGGACCCGAACGCCTCATAATTGGTCTGTAAAACGCCACGACTGGCATCGCCACGCCTTTATTATCGCTCTATATATATACGTTCTTCTTTCTCTTGTGTCTTCTTCTACTTCTTCTTTTTATTCTACGGTTTGCGAGGATACACATTTATTGGAAAGTTCGAAGAGCGCTATTGGCATCTGTTTCCTTCGTCCTTCTTTCTTTCTTTCTCTCTTCCTCTATCTCTCTCTCTCTCTCTCTCTCTTTTCCTATTGAAGCATTTTCTCAGAAGGCAGTAACAGATGCATCCCGAGAGCTTCTGCGTCCGATGGCCGTTTTGTTACACTTTCCGCGCGAGAAATATCATTTCTATGTGCAAAATGCCAGGCTCGAGCAAAAACGAGAGAGAGAGAGAGAGAGAGAGAGAGAGAGAGAAAGAGAGTCTTGTTTCATTATTGCTCGACGTTAAATGCGCTTCTTCGCGGGTTCTCTTTTACCAGTGTCGCTTATTTTTCACCCTCGCTATGCCGTGTTTCCTATACTTTTCTTCGTTTGATTTATGCGAGAGAAAGAGAGAGAGAGAGAGAGAGAGAGAGAACTCAACTTAAAGTCTCGATTTTAACCGAGCGGAATAATGCCTCTTTGCTTGTCTTCTTTGACTCGTATATCGTTCGCCTCGTCTTGGGTGGCATTCCATTCGTCGAGTTGACGACAAATTATTTAGTTTTTTTCTTTTGTTTTTCGATCGATCGATAAAGACTTTTTTTGCCTTTGACTATTGTATTTTAATGTGGTATAATTTTTATTTATTTTTATAAATTTTATCATTTGCGACTTTAATACTGTAAAAATTTATTTTAAACTGTTGAAATAATATATATATATATATAATTTTAGATCATTAGATCATCAGTAGATATATTTTTAATATTTAATTTTTTTTTTTTTTCTTTAATTCATGTAAAATCACACCATAACATTTTTAATAGAAAATAATTATCTAAAAATAGTAAATTTAATTTTATCTTATTAAAGTAAAAAAAAAGTTTATCGACGATAACAACCGACGCACGTTTGACAAGTAGTTAAAGACATGTTCAGTCGGGCGTCCGTACAAAAAAAAAAAAATTTACCTTACTACTTACATTAAAACATGAAAAAGAAACACTTTGCAGCTTGTCGTCTTCATATTTATTTCGTTTGTTTTTATCAAACTACGTATTCGCATTGCATAGTTAATAATAATAATAATAATAATAATAATAATAATAATAATAATAATTAAGTTTACATTATTTTATTTGCGCCATTAATTTTTCTCAAGACTATACGGAAATCGTTTAATAGCATCAAAGCGAATGACTGCTTTCCAAAGAAATCAATGAAAAATTATCGAAATTAAAACTACCATCTCGTTCTCATCACCTACAAAGCAATAATAATCATTGATTTCGCTATTGCAGTAAGCTCGGGCGTACTCGAGTCGCGCTCGGCAATTTGCCGATTACTCCATCGCTTGGATATCCGGACTTACGTATGTTACTCTCGCGTACGCTGCATTACACGCGCACGCGCGCGACTCTTTTCTCACGCGTATAGGCTAAAAAAAAAAAAAAAAACAGCGAGATCCCAGTAATCGCGGATGCATCTTATAACCGTGAATCCATGAATCGCTCGAATTGATTTTACGTTTATTTTAACTTCCGTGTAACTTGGATCGATTATTGTGCGAAATTAACCAATCATCGCAATTGACGTATAACCGGAAAAGACGATTTCTCAATTTAACGCGTAATGGTAAATTTCATTTATTTTCGTTAATCCAAAGACATCTTTTTATTCCTTCGTATGATTATCATTGTATGCATTTAAACTATCTCGAAAGATTTAACGTTTTAATTTCTGACATAATTGCAAAGGTGCGTTACTTTGTTTTATCATTCGCAGCGTCGATGTTATTTATTTATTTATTTATTTTTTTAATCCTTTTTTGCGAGTAAACGTTCTCCAACGTGAGTCTGTAATAATCATAAATAAGACGAGGGGTTAGACGAGAGAAAAGTAACGTTGCATAATTTATGCAAGGTCGGACTAGCGAATTAAATATCTCGGACTGTTAAAGAAAGATATATCGCCGGTGTACTCGTAAAGAAATGTATAACTTGAGGCTGCATTTAATTATCAAGAAACACTTTTTCTCGAAACACTTTGTTGTTGTTGTGCGGCAATAAAAGGTTTGTAGCTTCGCTCGACTGTATACGAATTAATTAGAATTAATTACACGGTTCTGCGCGTGCGTATGCGAATTTTATTATGAATTATTGTTTAGTATATTGTTGTAATAATTTAAATTCAATATATTAATCTTACGATAAGCGCATGATATTTTAATTATAATTGATTTATAGCTCGTTAGTGTGTTTGTCTATGTGTGTGGATTTAAAATATTTCGATTTTGAAGAAGATTAAAGTCTATTGTCATATCTTTTTTGGTTTTAACTTTATTTATTTTAAAAATATACAATAATTGACTTTATATTATCGAACAATAACTGCTATTAATATTTTTACCTTAACAATTTACCTCAACGATTAATCGATATTTAAAGAACAGCGAACACTCGTTATCAAAACATTATCGTCTTATTTAACGATCGTAAAATATTCTAACGAGTATCACATAAGTATCCTGCATTTACAACAATTAATAATCCTCGCGAGAATAAACAAACATCGTCCGCTTCACGTTTAAATAAATCAAAAAGGCATTCGGATCACGTCAACGCGTCATAATCCTCACAAACTGCATCCAAGCGTCGTGTACCTCATACACAAAAGCCTCATCTTCTCTCTTTACCTCGAAATAATAAAAGTACCGCAAAACGCGCCAACAGTCTCGGGATTGAAAGCAAAAAAATAAAGAAACATCACGTCGGGAGCCAGCGTCACGCGCTTACAAATTGCCCGATCCACGGGACTCTCTTTCCTTATACATGTATATATATATGTATACATTAGGTACAGTCGGTGCTTTTTGATAGAACAAGCGCAGCCGGGGGCGGTCAATCGCGTCGGAGGATCGGACTTTAAGTTCTAAGAAGAATAAAACGCGGCCGTGACGCGGTAAATAAAAAAAAGAAAAGAAAAGAAAAGAAAAAAAAACAAAAAAAATGCGAGCGAAAAGCGAGAGATAGACGTGAGAAGTAAGCGAGGGACGAAAGACGAGAGATTAAGAGCGATGAGATTTATTTATATAATTTTTTCGCGACGAGCTCTAGTTTTGGTTTACGCCGACATTACGTGTACTTGCGTTGCATGGTAATGCATCTCTCTCTCTCTCTCTCTCTAGTTGCGATGAGAGTGTATGTATAAGTAGCTAAGTGTGCTTGATTATTATTAACGGGGTGAATTTTAAATGCACACTCGCGTGTGCGCTTTGTGCGGTTTTAGAATATTTAATTTTTTCGTCTTATAAGAAGATGACGTTATTGTGTTTAAATGCGTTTAAGAGTTGATCGGCAAGATAAATAAAGCAAGTTTTTGTTATAAATTAATGTTATTTCAACGTTGATTATTTATAGAAATTAAACGCGAAATACTGACTAAACACTGGATACTTTTATAATTCTTGTTTTATAAATGATTATTATAAAATACTTGCCGAGAATTTATTGTGATTGGATTCTCGTAATTGGTGTAATTAAATAAACATTTTAATTTTCATAAATTCAGGCTGCGTAAAAACTATTCAGATTATCTGTTTTAGAACTTTTTTATTTCATCGATAAAATCAAATTCATTTTTTCTTTTTTTTTTTTTTTTTTTTTTTTCAAACTTTATGTAATCTTAATTTAACACATTCATAAATAAACATTATTATTTTTATTTAATATATAAAGTTTTCTTAATTTTTACAAAAATATTCGAATCATCTTTATCGTTTGAAAAGACTTTAATTCGCTTTAAAATTCGAAAAAGAAAATATAAATTTCACTTCAATACCGCAGATATAAAAGAGCCGAAACAAATAAAAAAAAAAAAAAAAAAAAAAAGATAAAGATAAAGATAAAAAGCTCAAAGCGATCTACAAAGCGCCCATAATTTACGACGAAAAGAGGGGTGGGGGTGCGTGGGTGGTAGAGAGAAAAGGGTAGCGAACGTATTGCTTAATTTTCATTAATTCCCGTGTACGCGGAATACGATACGTCGGCGGCGCGCAGTTTAATACATTGCTAGAGAGGGGTAAGACGAAACGTAAAAAGGACAAAAAATGATTAAAAAAAAAAAACAAAAAAAAAAAAAAAAAAAACAAAACGAAACAAAACGAAGAAGCGCATACACGGCAGTATACAAGAAAGAGAGAGGGAGAAGAGTAGACAAACCTTGGGCATAAAGAAAGGGACGAGGCGAGTGTATATATATAGCGCGACGGCGGAGATAAGAGGAAGCCTTAGGCGCGCAGCCCCTGCGTATTTCTCCTCTCGCAGACTTACAAGAAGCGCCCGCGTATGGCCCATCAATCGCGGAATATGTGGGCGCATTAACTGCGCCATCCCCCCCACCGCCATCCCTTTCCCCTCACACTGTCTTATACGTGTGTACACCCACTCGCGCGCATATATTGTATATACATGCATATACACGCATACACTTTCGAATGAAGAAGCAGCAGCTCGAGGGAGCAAGATGGTGTTAATGTTTATTTAACCGACGAGTAATCGAGTCTCTCTCTCTCTCTCTCTCTCTCTTGAGGATTATTCACGAGCCCATTGTATATGAGCGCTCGTTGGTGGGGGGGGGGGGGGGAGGGAGGCGCGTTCGTATAAGAGCTTTGCGAGATAAGAGAGCAAGCCTCGTAAGGTTCAGCTTCTTCGAGGGTGGTATGTATCTGATTGACTTTGGGGGGAGGGGGAGAGCTGTGTACTCGTGGTTGAACATTACCTCTCTCTCTCTCTCTTTCTTTCTTTCTCTCTTTTCACCTTCCTCTTATTATTTGACGTTTTTATTGCGAATTAAATGGTGCTCCGGTGAATCCGAGATATCTCGGCTTTCCGATTTACAATCCTCATTTATATATCGTTTGCATGATTAATGTTATTGGTGTTGTTGCATTTCGATTTGATTCTGTTAGTTAAATTGTCCGTTATTACTATAAATTTTCGTTGTACCGTCTTTCCTTATCTTCTTTTCTTTTGATTTTTTTTTTTTATATTAGTACTTAATTGACTAGTTGTTATGATTATTAATAATTGTCTTAAAGTACTCGTAGCATTTTATACGAAATAATACGGCTCCTAATTAATTTCCAATGTTAGGCCATTAGTGACTTCAATTATTCAAATGTATAAAAATTAATTTAATATATTTGATGTTAAACAAAATGCGACCTAATTTTGATGTAAAATTACTTATCATAAATAATTCATAACAATAAACGTAAGTTGATTGCCAAACAAAAGTCAAATAAAATAATTATTTGAATAAAAAAGTATATTTTAAAAATAAATACTTACCTACTCTATTGAAAATCATTTTTTTTTTTTTTTTTTTTTTTCAAACTCTTGTTCTTTTTTTATTAATTTTTTTAATTAAATATTTAATTTATAAATAATTTTTCTTTTCGTTAGCGAATTGTTTTCGTTTAAATATGTTATTTTAAAATTAATAAATAATCGATAATATTAAATTAAAAGATAATTAAACTACTTTATTTGGAAAATTAAATCAACCTGAGCTACAGACTCGTGCGTGCAATTTTCAATTGGGCTTAAATGGTTTCCATTATTTATCACTATACGTAATGTATTATAAATAATATTTATTTTTAACCATTAAACAGTAAAAATTTTTTTTGTAGAAATATTTTTAAATTTTTATTATTTTTATGAAAAAATTTCTATTAAAATATTAATTATTTTTCTATGTAATATCGCTTGCTAAAATGCTTAAACAACTTTTATATCCATAATTTGCATCGTCAATGAATGCAAAACGTCGATCCATTTAAATTGCGCAAAGACTGTTAATGCTCCGTATTACGATAAAAAAAAAAAAAAAAAAAAAAAAAAAAAGTAGAGTAATTTCCACGTCGGGATTACAATTTGCTCATAAAATTCATTCCATCGATACAGACATCGCGTCCCAATAACTTTTCACCTTTGCGATAATCTTCTTTCGCATTCTCGTATACCATAACTCCTCCGCGCTAATCGATCGATTAACTCGTGCAGTATAATTAACTACCGAGCTCAAATATATCCATCTACATAAGCGTCGTTCTCGTGACTTTTGCCGCTTTGTTTATCGTCGTTATAATTATCCGCGTGGATAATACATCCAGGCGGCTCGTTTTCTTCGCATATGCGAGGAAACCTCAAAGCGAGTCTGTACGTTGACCCTGAAGGAGCTAGAGCGTCAACTCTATCCGTGTACGTACACTCATGTATGTATGTGTACACGCATCTCGTGCGAGCTATAACACTCTCTCTCTCTCTCTCTCTCTTTTTCTCTCGCTCGCTTTATATACGTAATAACGGCCCTCTCACTTTCGCGCATGTTACGCACGTACACTCGTGTGCACATGCACACATATGTACACATGCAGACATTCGCGTGTCTTCGGCATCGCGCGTATCTTCTTTTCTTTTTTATTCTTTTTTTCTTCTTTCTTCAGCTCCTTCTTCGTCGTCCTTCTTCCTTATCCGCCTTCGTCTTGTTCTTCCTCGCGTTTTCTTAACCCGTCGCGTTCTGCATCTCTCTCTCTCTCTCTCTCTCTCCCTCCCTCCCTCCCTCTCTCCTTCCATGCACGCTCTCGTCTTCCTTCTTGTGCCTATATATATGTATATATTTTTTTCTCCTCCTTTTTATCTTTTTTACCGCAATCAACTTACTGCCCGAATAAATTGCGGATGCGATTTGCCGCGAGCTCGAGCCAAGATTTTTTGTGTCAGTGTGCTTTTAAAGGGGGACGGAAGGAAAATGGAATATCGCATTCTTCTTCGCTTCGTAATCTAATTTTATCGCGTTTGCCTTCTGCTCTCGCTATTGTAATAACATGAGTTTTGCTTGTTAAAGTTAAATTTCAAATTATTATTCTTTAAAAATTTCATTTAAAATATTCGATATCTTTTTTTTCATTGTTCCAATTACATATAGTATATAAATGTTAACTATAAATATATATTTATTAACTATATATAAGAAATTTTTTTAAAAACTTTTAAGGTAAAAAAATTTTAAATAAAAAATATGAAAAAAAAAAAAAAAAAAAAAAAAATTGTCTTCCGAAACTTTTTTTTGGTTATTATATTGTATTTCCGTCTAATTAATATACTAAATTCAATATTTCCATCACTCCAAATGAATTATATAATTATTGACACATTTCACATAATATAGTCATTTAATATAATATGAATGATGAATTATTAATCTAGCGTTTGTTAAAAAACGAATAACATAATTATTACAACTATTTTTTTATTCATATAAGATAACAGTTGACATGTAAACGAGGATAGACGACTTTATAATCCCTTGCTATTAAATGAGATTATTACAAAATTACATTATTAAATAAAACGATTATCATTGACAATGTCGTATGCACTCGACTTAATATTTTCATCGATATCTCAACAAAGAAAGTAATTTATCGTTTTTCATTCCTTAAAATAATACATCTTGTTTAAAAATGTAAAACAAACAGAAATAAATTTTAAGACAACGAACGTAACCGAATAAAAAAAAAAAAAAAAAAAAAAACAAATAAACAAAAATAATAATAAAGAATACCCGAAAAAAAAAACATTGTACGCGCTTGATTTATCAACGTATTATTTTACAGTTACGTCTAATATCATGCGTAATACGTGTACAAAAACACCGGAATAAAATTCCGCATCCTGAAATTTTATTCAACCGCGTCGAGTAAACAGCGCGCGCGCGTACACACACACACACACACACACATATATATATATATATAATTGTACATATCCATAAACGGCGCGCGCTCTCGGGCAAGGTTGCAATTAAACAATTATTCCACCAAGCGGATGAAAATCACCGCGCATTATACATATGCAAGCTCGACGACGTACGTATATATATACGTATACACGCGTAATAATAATCCGCGTTGATTTTTTTTTTTTTTTTTTTTCTTTTTTTTGTATTCTTTTTTTAACAAGATTGAAAAAAAAAAATTTCCCCATACGTGTCCAGCATCCGCTATGGTATAACAGTTGGACTTTAAACGTCGTCAAATAAACGGGAGCGCTCGAGAGCTGAGATTTTACACGCGTAAGAGGATGAGTCAAGCGCCGCTCGACGACGCTTTACTTATTCATTCCTTAATTTTTTCTTGTTTTTTTCTTATTATTATTATTATTATTATTATTATTATTTTGTTTTGGTGTGTAATCGTTTCGTTTTAACCGTATAATGCGTAATAGTTTATGCTGTAAACGTGCATATATATATATATATATATATATATATATATATATACACGAGAGATATCTTGGTCACGTCGCGTTTTAAATACCCGCTAACGATATCCTTCGTAAATTTTCATTATTTTCTCCTTTATTATTCATTTTTTTTTTTTTTTTTTTTTTTTTTTTTTTTTCGTTAATATATAAGACCAAAGAGGCAGAGAATACGCGCTTATAACGCTGCCGCGAGACCACGAATCAGATTACCGCTTGAGGTTGACGCTCGCACCGAGTCTGGAGAGCCCAGATCTTATTAAAAGTCCCTTTTTAGGATGCGCTTTTTTAGCAAGACACGAATGCACGTCTATATATATATATATATATATACACGCGCGCGCACGCGTACGAAAGATTTTCGGAGGAGAGAAAAGAAGAGAAAGAGTCGCGGGGGTAATACGCGAGGACTCGCGACCGCAAATATCTTTGCGGTGCAGCGGTGGAAAAAAAAAAAAGAATGAAAGAAAGAAAGAAAAAAAAAAGGCGGAAAAAACGCTCGGACACAAATTGACGTCTCGGTCGCCGTGATACTTTGATCTCGCGAGCGGTTATTTTCTTTTAACCGTTAACGTATCGTGATTTTATCATCCTACGAGTGAGACATTGCGTTAACGTTGCCTTTTTTTCTTATATACTCGTCGGGAGTTGTTTATTTTGCGTCAAACGGTTCAAAGGATTTCGATTCGATTAAACAATGTTTCGAAACTTTGTCTTATTTACGCGTTTTATTTATTACTAGTAAACATGTCTCAAGGATCCAGAACTTATCATCAGTAGACGCGTCGCTTGACTGGTGCATCGAGCCCAGATAAGATAGTTTTGTAAAAAATATCCAGATAAGGCCAATATCTGCTTTGGAGGGATCCATAAAGAGTGATTTCACGATATCAGAGATGAAATAGTGAGAGGAGTAACCATATTCTTATGGTTAGAGGAGCACATTCAAGCATCGGAGACCGGATTAATAAATGATTACTACGAGGTGTGAAACATCATCTGGGATTCCCTTATAGAAAGTTTACACATATCCAAGTTGCATACTTAACACAAGATCTAGAGAATAGAGATCCGACACTAACACGAATTTTCAGAGGTAGAGTCCAATTTCAATGTTTGAACTTAAAAGATTCTAGTATATCTCCATATGTTTGTGAGTTTAATGAGATCTCTAGTGAGTATTTCAGTAGATATGGACTCGATGGAGCTCTCTATCTTAAAGAACAATATGGTCAAGAAAAATTGCATAACTATCCTATTGTATCAGAAGAAGCAAGGATGAGGAAGATGTATAAATACAGCGCGGAATACAGGGATTCAATGTAGTAATCCATCAAGGACATTGCTTCAGACCTTAAGCGCGAATACTTTGTAGGATACTACGAAAAACACGAGATAAAAATCCAAAGGCAATCATGAGTATGTGAATGAACCATCGAATGAAAACAATGTATGATACTGGCAAGCCTCTCTACCATATATATATTGTTGAAAAATTTCGAATCACGCCTGGTTTTAACTATAATACAAGAAGAATCATAAGTTCAATCAATTCTCTCAAATTACTTGTACAAGATATCTTGGACGATAAGGCCATAACTCCACACATACACACACATCTTGTATCTGGCAGTTGTTTTACTTTATTAATCTGAAATTCGATGAAGTGAGTTTTTAATCTACCGATGAAAAAGCTGTAAAAATAAGTCGTTAATGATGGAGAAAAAAAACAAAAGTAATAGTACTGTATTCATCGAAAAATTAATTTCGCAGCAAGTGATACTCCGAAAATAAATTCGAAATCACAATGATTCCCATGGAAAACTCCTTTCTACTTATGTATTTGACTCGTTTATTTCTTTAATGGAAAGCTTCCGCGGAATTTAAGCCACCACGGAATTGACGTCGGAGAAGGTACACTTTTTTCCCTTCTCTTTCGTCTGGCGCTGAAGGTGCATCGATTTCTATGGGGACGAAATCTAGACACACTGTTAATTTTTTATGGTTTTAACATTTTTTGGAATACTTTTTTAAACAGCCTATGTTACTACAACTACTGTGAAAGAACATCCAACGAAATTTTGTATCGATCCATTGAGTAGATCCCGAGATCCTATAGTTGCAAGGAAAAAGTGCCGTCCCTTTATATGTAGCACAGATTAACGGCTATTAACGTGAAATTTAAAATGTTTTATTAGCAATCGTCGCGAACAATGGAGCATTACATAATGTGCAGTAACTCGCAACGATAAATTTTCCTTATGAAACACACGAGTGAGTGAGAGAGAGAGAGAGAGAGAAAGAGAACACACAAATGTCATGAAACGGATTATTAACATCGCGCGAAACGATAAATGCATTTCACAAGCGGGTTAATTTTTGTATTCGAAAAGCTGCAAATCTATCGCGCATGACTTTTTGACATTTGCACGCACAATACTTATATTTTAAAGACTGTATTTCAAGCGAATGGCCAGTACACTTAATATCGGGGTGTAATTTGCGTTGGGAAATCGTTACCTAGAATTATGATCCCAGGAAATGAAATTTTTTAGTACTTTTGAAATGTCAACTTGTATAAATCTTTGCTAAAAACCTTAAAAGTATTTGGGAGTTTTTTAAATTATACAAATAAATATAATTAATATTGTATAATTAGCTTTTTATTTCAGTACTGTTTGTGTTTATTTTATCTTAATTATAAGATATTTTTTACAAAATCTTGAACGTTCTAATGATTTTTTTTTTTTTTTTTTTGCTTTTAAAAGCAGCATATTAATAAATAAATTTATCCATATAAAATGTAGTCCGATTTAATTAACAGAAAGAAAGGAAAAAAAAAAAATACAACATGAAAAATTTTAACGGCTGAATTCCCGTGGAACAATACCCTCTTAAAGACTCGCGCTCGCTGCATGTAAAACAAGTTAATTAAAAAAAAGAAGAAGAAGAAGAAGAAGTTTAAAATTAAGAAAAATGAAAAGAAGCAAAAAAAAAAATATACATAAGATATCTATTTTATCGCTTGTTTCTTACACCATAAGAAATATAACAGTAAACATCGCATAAGCGCAACGACTGGGGGAGGGGGGGGGGGGAGGGCTACGGTACACACGGTGAACGCACAGCTCTCCAAACTCCCTCAAAGCCGGTATATATACGAGTATAATAAATACGAGTTATTCAAGTTATCTCTAAGATATTCAATTCTCCAACGTATAGTCGTAACAATGAGCCCTTCTTTCTCCACGAGAAAAGCGCCGAGAAAAGAAGGAAGAAAGAGTGAGAGAGATAGAGGAAGAAAGGAAGCTGTTGCATTCGGCTTCGAACGACGCGAGGCGTTAAATACGCACCGTCTTACACACACACACACACACACAAACACATATTAGCGAGCACCATAACAGTATATCCAGGAGCAGCATTTAACCGAGCGACCTACCGTTCTCGCAAACTACCTCTCGTGCCTCTTAAAGCATAATATACGCAATAGAGAAGCGGCCTCGCGACCTACTCTCTCTTTCTCTTTCTCTCTATCTTTCGCCAAATAATACCATAAGACGTAAGAGAAAAAATGAGAGCGAGTTTGTAAGGGGTTACATCCTGAAATTGTTTGAGCTAAACGCGCCGGGGGCTGTGCATTCATTAGGTTGCTTTACAGCTTAGAGGGATAAAGAGAGAGAGAGAGAGAGGGAGATATCAGCGATATAAATACCTACAATGCTGGTACCGACGCGATTAAACGCCTCGGTAACAAAATCAGTTGTCTTAACGGATTCACTAGTTTCTTTTCTTCTCTTTACCCTTTTTATGGATAAATTTTATTCGCGCGCACGAGCGTGTATATATACACTCACAAACAATTAGGCTGACGGGAAGTTAAAGCGGAACCAAAAATATTCAAAATCGATCGCTGAGCGATTTAGTTGAGTTGAGGTTTTAGTTTAACTCGCTGTGTTTACGTTACGAGATAAAAAAAAAAAAAAAAAAAAAAAAAAAAAAAAAAAAAAAAACAATTACTTTGAGAATAGATAGGAAATTTAGAGGACTGAATTTTAATCGATTAATCTGTCGTTAGATGGATCGCCTATCGAGTACGAAATTAGCGAGATGGTAAATTTTATGACGAGTTTAGGAGATAAAATAAAGAAGCTGTGAAAATTTGATCAAATTGATTGCAAAAGTATTATGCATTATGTGGATAATTAAACGATCATCGAATGCCTAATCATATGATAAAGTTTCTTTTACGTTGAGATTCGAGGTAATAAACGCAACTTGAAGATTGAGCGTTGAGGGTTATACCATATGTGGATGTTAAGAGTCAACAATAAATAGTTTAGTAACTATAGAATCGCATCGCGATAAAAATATCAATGCTATTTAGTATACTCTCAAAGAAGAGCAAAACGTTGATTGCTTGAAAAGTAGTTACGTCATATAATGATAAGGTTAATCAATTAAATACAATCAATAAAACTCGAATTGATGTTACCTCGGAATTCCAAGCATTGTATATCGTTCTTTTTTTTTTTTTAACAATATTTTTTTCGCTTACTTTTGGAGCGAATAAATTAATTTATAAAATCAATAAAATTTTTATCATCTTCGCTCCCGCTTTATTCTGAAATAAAATAAAATTAAGCGTTTATATACGTTTTACAGTTTGTGAATTGCATTAATGGTCATCAATAAGGAACTAACTCTACTATCTCTATACTCTAGAATAAACAGAAATTCGACTTTATATATCTATGTATACGCTGCTTCTCTCCTCAACTCATAAACGCGAATGATTTCGGTACCCGATACCCATTAAAAATTTTAATTAATAAACAACCCCATAATTTCCATCTATTTTTTTTTCTCTTTCTCCCTCTCTCTCTCTTTCTCTCTTTCTCTCTCTTACTCGAATGAGGAATGCAATAAACGTCGTTGATATACAAAGCCGTATGCAATCGCCCGTAGGCGTACGGGGCGAATTAATTTATCGCGCGGCGACTGCGGTGATTGCGGCGTGAGCTGTACACGCGGAAAAAGCAGGCAGGCGCGTGAACACCAAACTCGCACGGCTTATTCTCCGCAAATCGTCGTCGTATAACGCGTGTATGTATATATATATATATATATATATAGGCGCGTACTTCCTTGCGGCGTCACAAACGAACGACGTTAGCTCTTGGAGAAAGAACGAGAAAATCTCGTTAGTCAGCGCATAACGCCTCGGATGTTCTTCAATTCACCGATGCTGAGAGAGAAAAAGAAAGAGAGAGAGAGAGAGAGAGAGAGAGAGAGAGAGAGAAATGAAAGAAATAGGATCGAGTTGAAGGCGGAGATGTATACGTAATCTTAGCTTGTACTACCTATCGTAATTACGATTGATTAACGACAATGCGTCATACGTGCAGCTTCTTCTCTCTCTCTTACATATTTTCTCCTACAGTTTTTCCCTGATTGCAATTTTGTATAGAAATCCGTCATAATTTTCACCCGTCGACGCTATTATTTTTTCTTTTATTTTTTTCTTTCTTTCTTTCTTTTGTTTCTTTTTTTTTTTTTTTTAAGTCTTACACGAAGCACGCTATGTTTTCATTTTACTTTACTTTTTTTTCTATTACTCGGTGCAGACGTACACCGATGTTGATCTGAACATTTGAATGATCTTGGGGTTAATATATAGGCGCGCGCGATAGTTTTCGTAAAGTTTGATGGACAGTACAATGGATTGATTTTTAATGATATTTCGTTAGATGCCGCTTTTATAAATTTCTTTTGAATTTGATTTTTATAATTTTGAGTATCGAGATAACGGAATATCATTGTTGTGCTTCGATATTTTGACTTGTCGAAATTTCAATTGAAAACTTAACTGTATTATAATGCACAATTTAAATGCCTTTAATTTTTCAATGTCGAAAAATAAATGCAAAAATTTATTTGCATAATTTAATCATAAATTCTATCAATGTTAAACCTTATAACCGATTAAAGAAGAATAATTTAAACGCGCGCATACTACATGAAAAAAAAAAAAAAATCGAAAGACACTTAACATTAAATATGAGCTCAAAATAAATTGCTTAAAAAAATGTTTAAAATAACTTAAGGGCGCTTTATGAATAATTTAAAAACATAGTTTCCATGCATGCAAATATACTCTGAATAAAATCTATAAATCTCGATTAACCATATCCACGTTATGTTGTAGTTGAGGTTTATTTATTCAATCAATATTTCGCCGTGATACTTGATCGCATGCGATCTTACCACCACGAACAAACTGTAAAATTGCGACTCTTCGTGTTATCGATTTACATCGACATACTTTTAACGCTACAAACTTATCCGTTCGTTGATTTTCATTAATTTTAGCAATTTTGCGAATTTAATTAAAAAAAATTAATCAAAACTTTATCGATTCGCGTATCGTATAATTATTCTCCTTAGGTTTTTTTAAAAATTCAAAAGCCGCGTTAAACTATACGATGCGTGTAACCCGTTTTTTTTTTTTATTTTATATTTCTCCATCTACTTATACATATACATATATACGAGTACTCGATCATTTTACTCGTACCACATTTCCATTCTTCTTCTGCCTCATCCAGTGCTCCATCTAATTTAAATAGTTTTTCTTTTTATCGTTTTCACTCGTATACAATAGAAAGAGAGAGAGAGAGACCTACAAACTGAGCAATTTGTTGGCTTGCGTATACATAGAGTCGGTAATCTTGTGCGCGAAGTGTACCGAGAACGCGGAACAAGTTTTCAGTAAAGCCTCTGTACTAAGAAAGAGAGAGAGAGAGAGAGAGAGAGAGAGAGAAAGGGAAAGAAGAGAGAATTTGACCGATGTGTATTTTCACACTTTTCGCGCGCTCTCATTCTTTGTATATGCGGATAAATAAGACTATAGGTTTAAAAAATTTAAAAGCAAATAATACATCTTATAACGAGAGGGTCAAAGATTTCTGGGATTCCTTATTTTTTTTTTTTTTTTCTCCTTCACTCTATATCAATCTTCATCGCACGCAACTAGATCGAGTAACTTACATACGTACACAGAGAGTATATAATACAAGCAATGGAGTGAAGAGAGCAAAGGCGACGACAAAGCTTGCATTACCCCGAGCCGAGGGAACAAAGAACAATACGGTATGAGCTGGCTCCTTGGGAGTATAATGAGCCTGCATAAAGAGTAAACGGACGATAAAGAAATCAGTTCGCGAGAGGTAATAAAGAGAAGCGCGCTCTCGCTTCGTAGTGCCTTTGTACATTTACATATATATGTATCTACGCGAGCATGTGTGAGTGTGTGTGTGTGTGTGCGTGTATTTGTAAGACGAGAGAGAGAGAGAGAGAGCAGGATATTTTCTATGGAAACATTTTTCCTTCATACGGTAGTTACTTTTCCATCCTCCCTCTCTCTTCTTTCTATCCACGGTAATTGACTTCCGAAGTTAAATGAGAAAATTAAACCGGAGACCTTCGCGATCTTGTGATTTGGTGCGCGAGCTTAGCAGTATATATAAAAGCGGTATATACCCTCGCTGCGGAAGATTTTTACGAGATTAATTCGAGCGGATTTTTTTACAAGTTGAATTTCTTAATTATATCGTGAACGCATATATGTGTGTGTGAGTGTGTGTATGTGTGTGTTTAGCGATGTTTGATTTTATCCCGTTTAACCTTTTAAATTGTATTTAATTAGAATAGAGTGCATGCTTAATACGTGAAAAAATTATTTGTTTATTAAAAAAAAAAAAAAAAAAAAAAAAAAAAAAATGATGTAATTCACGCCGTGAGCTTACATTTTACCTGTTTTAAATTAAACATTTTTTCAATTTACTTTGTGATAAAATAAATTGAATATTTATGTATAATAAAGTATATCACGTTTCATCGATATAAATTAAAAAAAAAAAAAAAAAAAAATATTAATTTCCCTTTGCGATCATTATATTGTAAAATCAAGATCTCACGCTTATACGTATCCGCATACAATAATGAAACTTATGATGTATATACGATTATATACGTGTCGATATGAATTATACGAATTGACGAATAAGATAAATAAAAAAAGTGGCACATTATTTTTAAATTAAAATTTCTCAATTTGCATTTTAAGTGTTTATCAGTAAAATTGATAAACGGCTTGATATAATTTAAACGGGCGTATTTAAACAAACTAGTTTAATTAAAATCAGATTGTCTCAATAAATTTTATGTTTTAATAAAATTTAAGGAGTTTTAAAAATTATACCTTCGTCGTGACGAAGCTAAACATTTCGTTATTTATATCGACATCGCGAGGAATAAATGCACGCGCGCGTTTGTATATATATATATATATATATATATATATATATATATATTGTTACGATTTTATGTATGTACTAGTAAATTAAAATAAAATTAAAGTAAATCGCATGTATTAAAGGCGCTTTTAAAAATATTTAAAATAACAACATTCATAAATAATAAAATTTAAACGAGCGCATCGTTTTTGTTGAAAGTAATTCATTAATCAAGGAGACTGTTGAAACGTATACGATTGAAAAAGAACAAAGAATCCATTAATGGAACGAAAAAAAATTTTCTCGTTTATTTTAAACGAGTTTGAAAACTGTTAAAAGAAAATCGTAATTAACCCATAAAGAAGGATCCTTCAATAATCCATTTCGATTGAAATTTATTACACCCTGAGCCGATTCAATAATCGGCTTAACAAAATTAAAAATTCGTACGAATAACACAAGTCATCTCCTCTCTCTCTCTCTCTCTCTCGCCTCCTCGTTTATCTCTCTCTTTTTTTTTTTTCGTTTCATCGAAACTCGCTTAAATTCTGTATATGAATGCACGTAGTTGCGTCCGCGATGAAAATCCGTTGAAGTCGTAAACGACGAGCCGACGCACAAGCGTACGTGTACGTATTCATGTATACAGCACGCAAATCTTCGGCTATTTTCACTTATCGTTGTCGAGCGTTCTACAAGGACGCCATGAAAATTTACGCGGTTCTATAGGTCTAATGAATTCTAGGGGCCGGTTCGACAAGCCGTGGGTTGAGTAAACGCGCGACGCTTGTACATATGTAGTTCTGTATGTATATATATAAACCAATAAAAAAAAAAAAAAGCAAGAAAACATCTGGTCATAAATCTATCGGAAGATTGGGATTGCGGTCGGCGATATGCAGTCTCGGCGCTTATGACGCCGCGCGCTCGATAATACTCTTTTAACACCTGCTGCATTCGATCAATACGTGTAAGCTCGTTTAACTGCCTGTTTTATATATATCGTACATACACACACACACACACATATACACACACACTCGGTAAACTTGACTCGAGGCTGTTTAACGGATCCGAATAATTAGAAAAGTTTGCGATTCGTATCCGCTTTTGCCGCGAGTGTAAAAAAGCGCGCGAAATGGAATGAAAAAAAAAAAAAAAAATAGCTAGTTGCGCGCTCGCGGGAAAAAAATTGACGGTTGACTTATATACGGCCACGCCTTGTGTGTTACGTCTCGTTTAGCGATGCGCTTTGTTTAACGCCGGCTGCCGATTGTAGGTTAATGCCGCTACTGTATAATGAAATATATCTGTTATTTGTGTAACAGATGTACGACGCGGTGAGCGCGTTAATGTTTTTGCTCGATTATTATACTTATCGTTGCAGCGATTGCTTTAATTTTTTTTTTTTTTTTTTTTTTTTCCAGTCTTTTTTTACGACCGATAAATTCCGTTAGTTGTCAAAGCTGTTTTTAAATTTTTGCCGTTTATGCATGCAAATATTATGGAATAAAGGTGTTAATTGGATTTTTAATAGGCGCGCCGACGCACTTTATTCAAGGAAATTAATACGTAAATAGACATTTTATAATTAATTAATTTGATCGTTATAAATAACTATTAAAAGTGAAGTTTTTGAGGAAATTGGCTTGCATATTAAAATGACAAGTTTATTTTATAAAAAAGTCAACATAAATAGACTTTAAAAATTCTCCCACAGTAAAAAAAATATAACCGTTTTCTTTTTTACCAATTTCCCGCGGAAGTCAAAAACGTCGAGGCAACTGTGTATGCAATCCAAAGTGTGTAAACACACTCTACACTTTCAATTAACCGCAACGCTACTCCATTCCGCGCAACTAAATTAACGCCATTTTCAACTGTAACGCGAAAAAGGAAAGAGAAAAAGAAACGGCTATCCTCATAGGATAGAGAAAGGAACACGGAACATTACATCTTCACTCGAGGCGCAAACAGCCGATTTCCTGAGAGTAGGAAGGAGAGAGAGAGAGAGAGAGAGAGAGAGGAAACATTTCCCTGAGAAAGCATCGGTCATCACTTTGCAACGCTCGACTCGAGCGCACGTACACAATGGAAACTGAAAGAGAGATAAAGCAGAGGGGTGGGAGGTGGGGGGGGGGGAGGAGGAAAAGAAAGAAAAAAAAAGAACACGTCATTCTCCAGCTCGTGTGTCTGTGTGTACGCCCAGCGAAGCGATCGTATGCATGTATACATATACAAGCTCGAGCGAGTGAAGACGTCACGAAGGAGGCAGTAGCGTCCGCGCGCGTGCGACAAGCTATGCCGTATATATAATGTATATGCACGTATATTACATGTACACAGGTAAAAAAGAGCGCGAGTTTATGCGCCGAGGCGCGCGTATCTCATGATTAACGGGTCGGCGTTCCGTGTGACGCACGCTCCCCTCCCTTCCTGAATTAATGCTCTTTCTCTTTCTCTATCTCTTCCGCAGAGTTTATTCTCATTATGCGAAAGAGTATGTATAAGAGAGGGAGTGAAATAAGAGCCGGTAGCTTTTACGTATACACATGTACGCGATACTCGTCTCTTCTCTTTCTCTCGGCGCGGTGTCCTTAAATAGTGGTAAGCCGAGCGACAAAGTGCCGACTACGACGCTTGGCATTTCATCGATGGGAAAACACCGGGAGTTAAGAGAGAAAAAGAAAGAGAGAGATAGAGAGAGAGAGAGATAGCGTGAGGACAACGCGAGACGCGAGAGTAATTTTCTAAGCTTGACGGTATACTGTATGCGCTAGAGAGTAGAGAGATTCTCTTTTGTTGTCCCTTTGCTCGAAGGTTTTAAACTCGTCT
Source organism: Chalcis sispes (assembly GCA_949987625.1). Lineage (NCBI taxonomy): Eukaryota > Metazoa > Arthropoda > Insecta > Hymenoptera > Chalcididae > Chalcis > Chalcis sispes. The sequence goes on from OX465099.1 coordinate 24,486,193, forward strand.
TTACTTAGCTTCCTGATGTCTTTTGTAATTGCAGGATTGACGTAACGACGACGACGAAGACGTTTTTTTTTTGTCTATTGATATATATATATATACACGTACGCACGCGATCATAAGTGCTGCCGTGCAGCTAAGGAAATTGCAGATGAGCTTAAGATCTCGGCTTTGTTTGTTTGCTCGTTTCTTTTTCTTCTTCTTCTTCTTCTTTTTTTTTAATAATTTGCTACAGTTTTAACGCAGTTGCGGGTGAGCGCGATTCTTTTAGATTATTGCTCTGTCGATTTTAAATAATTTATAATCATTAGATAAAATTTAAAAGATATCGAAAATAATTATTTTGCGATAAAGTAGATCTTTTATACTACTGATTATAAACAATATAAATACGTCTCAGCCATTATACAATTCACAATAATAATTTATTCGAGCGAAGATTAATCATAAAAAAAAAAAAAAAAAAAAAAAAAAAAAAAAAGAAAACAACCATAACACCGCTTCAACATCGCCGAGTGCAAAAAGTCAACCATCATCGAAAGAACAAAAATTCCAAGGGCTTGTACTACAAGATAAAACGATTGCATAAGAATATATAAAACCTTTCGTATACACACATCATCGCGCTTCTTGAAAACTCGCACTTGAAATGTTGCAAACGCATGTCTCTCTCTTTCTCGTATATACCTCGACGTTGTATACTTCCATCAATAATAACTTGTCATGTATCCTTTCGTTATATTCGAATAAAAAAAAAAAAAAAAAAAAAAAAAGAAAAAAAAAATGAAAAAACAAAAAAAAAAAAAAAGAATAAAAATGAAAAAGTTTTTATTTTTTGCAAAAAGTCGTCTCCGATGAATAAGGTTTAGGATACGCAATGGTGTAACGAGAATACAATTGCGTTGTTGAAGCCTTTTATCATTCGATTCCTATTTGAATATGATTAATTTTGTTTTACAATAGACGGAGTATTGTGAAACGGTGACTTTCGTTTTTATCTAAACATTGTTAATAACGTTTATTACTCGACGATTATTCGAAAGTAGTTTTAAGGTACAAAAAGGAAACAATGTTTTGCGTTGTTCGATAATCGTTTTTTATTTTTCTTTTATTTTCTAGCGCTTCAATGAAGAATTTATCAAAGAAACGAAATTTTAAAATATCCCATCACCCACATGTATAGTAACGCTTACAAAATAACAAAAAGTTAAATTTATTCACAATATTTGTGTGTAAAGTCATTTTTACAGGCACTCACACGCTCGTTAGAAACAACATTGTCGACGTACAAACGACATTGATTTACGAAGCCACACGCGCGGAAAATAAGTGTGGCGCTTAGCGAGGGCTAAAGAAGTACCTCCGAGTTATGTGTATACGCACAAGACGCATACTCGAGTATATACGAGTATCTCGAGTGCTATGCAAATCTTTGCTTGTATCTCGAAGGAAAATAAAGAAAAAAAAAGGTACGTGAGATACGCGAGGAAATGTCAATGATGTACTTTGATCGATACTCTTGCGTTACGACGATCGGGGCGTATTTGACAAATTGTGCTTTTATTATCCGGGAATTGTTCGCATTGACGATTGTGATCGAGCAATTGGTAAATTATTTTTTATTATTAGTTTATAGCGAACGTTTAAAGGACTTTGCAGAAGACGAGTTATTTGTAGACTTTTGTCAATATTATTAAAAGTAAAATATTTCTAAAATTTATTACTTTGTAATTTAACGTTTTATAAAATTTTGATTATCAGTAAATGCTACATATTAATGCACATATTTAAAACTAAGTTTTTCTCATAATCTCGAAGGATTTCTTTGATTTATAAACGATATATATATATATATATATATATATATATATATCTGCGATCGATAATTAAAAAGAAAAAGAAAAAATAAAAACAAAAACAAAAAAAAAAATGAAATTTATCGTACCCGGTAATAATCCAGCAACTTATTAGGATAATCAATAAATACACGTTTCCACTAATTACACTCATTAAATATTATATTCGCGAGGATTTGCGCAAAACGCAAACAGGAAGTACTTTTTCACTCATCGAATCGATATCCGTCGACGTGTTTTTTTTTTTTTTTTTTTTTTTTTTTTATCTTTTTTTTTTGTTTTACATTCCATTTTTATTGTTTCCATTTTCATACAGCGTAAACTTATCAAGCCGACATTCTTCTCTTGTAAATCGCGCGAGTAATACATACGAGTAAGTACACACGTATATGCGCATGCGCTAACGAGAGAGATATAACGTCCGTTATACAAGCTCAATTCCACACAATATCAAAGTCGTTAAAGTGGGCGTGTGTTGCCTATCCGTTGTACTTTTATTCCTCATTATGCAAGCGCATCACCTCCGCTATACTTACATATGCTTTTTTCCTCTTTTCTTTTCTTCTTTCGTTCAATTTCCAAGCGCTATTACGCCCGTGCACAATATACACGCGCGTATACACGTTCGATTTTCAGCTAGCGAGCGATTATGCAATGTCAAGGTCGTTAATGCGAGCGCAAAAGAGGGAGATAAGAGAGAGAGAGAGAGAGAGAGAATCGAATGAGAGCTCCGGGCTATTAATAAACATCGCACCTGTGCTCGCGGCCAAATGAGAAAGAAGTATTATTCGCGCGACACACACAGCGCGAGAGAGAGAGAGAGAGAGAGAGAGAGAAACGAAGCAAGATGCGATACGGTTCACCGAACATTGCTCTATTACGCGCGAGGTTTTATAATAAACGCGCTCGCTTTCGGACGGTTTATACCCCGTGTAATATTCGAGAGTAAAGAAGATGAAGAGGAAGAAGAAGAAGAAGAAGAAGAAGAAGAAAAGAGGCGATTATTATTCCTTAAGCGAGGGCGTTTATAAAGGAAAAAAAAAAATAGAAGATAGGAACGATATAACGCTCGGCGCGCGTTATAGTGCGAGAGATGGAAAAAAAAAAAAAAAAAAAAAAAAAAAACGCTCGGCTATTATATATGTATTTATCACCGGTGTCTTCTCCACTTTTTTTCTTATTTTTTCACATTTTCGATAGAAAAATTCGCTTACAGTTACGTTTGTCGTTAAAATATTAACGTCGATGTAAAACATTTCGCTATGAAACGTTTCATCGATCAATAATTGTACACGCGAAGGTGTAAAAAAATTTCGCATTAATCGCATGAAAAAAACAAAAAAAAATTATTCGAGCTTTCTAACGAGTCGATTGTCTTAATCGTACGATAAATTTCACGATGCGTCAAATAAAAGAAACGAAATGGCGAGTTAAAATAATTATCATCATAAAGGCTTACCGTAAGTGTAGCAGTATCTCTAACGTTAACGAATTATTCTTAACGCTCAACTTAACGAAACGTATATACAAGCCGACGGTTGAACTCGGCTCGCGAGATTATGTTACTCGTATTCCACTTAATTATCAAACGAATTGGGTACGCAACAGTAGCAAACGCATTCTCTTTAATCTGTATTACGATGTATATGGTACACGTATCCACGGTGTTACTTTGCCTCTCGACTCGCATTCCGGTTATATACGTGTACGTATACGCATACCATCAGCGATATTTATTATTACACTCGCTCGCTTATGTATGAGACGCGCTTTTATGATTCATCATTCAACGTTGAGTATTAAACTTGTTAAAACAACGAGATCTGCGCTTTTATATTTTTTTGCATACTAGTATACATACACATATACGAGTTTTTATGCCAATGTACATACATGTACCAGCGAACAGTGAAATTGCTTAACGTTTCCATCGCAAGTTTAAAATAATTTCATCTTCTTTTTTTCATTCGTTTTATGGTAAATTAATTGCTTAATTATTATCCAGCGCTTGATGTTTAAAATGTCTGAGATTATTATTATCAATACGATACTTTCTTCGCGTGTAATTAGTATGAGAAATTGACGAAGATTGTGCTATTTTTTTTTTTTTTTTTTTACGTCGGTTTTGCAAATAAAATATACGTTAAAAAGTATTAAAAATGTTAAAATTATAAGCAAATTTGATAAAAGTTTACTTTACGACGCTCTTTAATTCTAACAAGTAGACGACGACAATGTTTAAGCATTTTACTGTATCGTGCATTTTCTTTTTTTTATCGGAAAAAAATATTCCATTTGAATATTTAACGACTCGCGATGCGAACACATAATGTAAAACTGTTATACATTAAATTACATTATACATTCAAATTTAAACGTAAATTTCACATCAACTTGAGACGTTAAATAATTGAATACGTCTAAGGTAATATTCTTCTTTTATTACTTTGTATCCATTTTTATAATTGTCGTATAAATATTCGCATTCGATCTAAAACCATTGCAGGTAGAAAACATGAAGAAAAAAAAAAAAAAAAAACAAAAAAACAAATTTATATTTATTTCCTCATATTTTAATAAATCTGACTTGCACGATTTATATTGCCGACAAAACTTGACGAATAATTTATCTAATTTTTCAATTGATATTTTATTAACAAATACATCCGACGCATTAGTTGGCTTAAATTCTTTTTTTTTTTTTTTTTTTTTTTTTTTTTTAACAAACAGCGCATTAACTTTCGTTAAAACGTTTGTCGAAAAGAATAAAATCATTTTGCCAGACGCGATACATTTGCATATAGTTTTATTTTAAGGAAAGAAAAAAATAGTTTCAACGACATAGTTGTCAGTTAAATTATTTAATGTACTCGAAAAATACAGATTTATAATTAAAGAACAAACTGGATATTCAAATGGTATATATATATATATACACACATACACAGATAATTCAGAAAATTTAATTCATGTTATAAACGACGAATGTCGAGCAATTTTACGCGTTTACCATTCATATATTCAAACTAATTTTGAATTATCGCGTAATGCGATCTGAAACTGTTCTTTTATTTTTCATCCATTAACCGTGAAATTTTATGTATAGTCACAATCGAAACGATATATATATATATATATATATACACATAAAAAAAAGTTGTAAAGAAATACGTTTTAGCGTATTTTTATTTAAGCAAAAAACAATATGTATACAAATTCGTTGTAAGAAAGAAAAAAAAAACAAAAAAAATAATACGAATAATTAGCCTCTTCCTTGTGCTCACTTGCCACGGAAATAAGCTTTACGCATTACGATCGCCATTATATTTAGCGAACTTGCAAGTATACTTACAAGCGCAGACGTGTGCGCATGAGAAAAACTCACCGCCGGAAATACTCGTATATATATATATATATATACACGTTGCGAAAATCTGAGAAGTTAGATCTCTTTCTTTATCCTATCCTCTCTTTTTTTTTCTTTCTCTTTATTGCGATCTTTTTATGGGAGAACGGAGAGTCCCGTTGCGAATATTGTTATTAAAATTTCAAATTCACCGATTGATAATTGGCTCGCGGATGGATATAATAACCGAGAGCGCGCGTATTATCTTGTAAACTGTTTTTATAGATTTTTTTTTCTTTTATTTTTCTAATCCAATGTTGATTTGTTCAAGAGTAACGCGTACAAAATATTTTTACAGTAAATTTTGTAATTAATTTCGAGTACGTTAGTTTATATATATATATATATATATATATATATATATATATATATATATGTATGTGTGCGTGTATCGGTTGCGTTTAAATTTTCCAATCGAGCATAATTTTAATCCATAATTATAATTTTTTCATATACATATATGCCGTTCCTTATTGATTAATGGAATTACTTTACTATGATTTTCGATTTTTTTTTTGTTTTGTTTTCGTATTTTTATTATTATTATTGTTGTTATGTTTTTTTTTTTTTTTTTTTAAATAATTTATATATTCGGAAGAGGCGTGACTACGTACTATAAATAAAATTAGACATAGATTAATTAATAATGATTTATCGAGCGTACCAAGGCGACCGATGTATTTCCTATAATATATTAAAATTAACTTTTTATTTATTCGAAACATCCTTTCTTCTTTTTTTTCTTTTCTTTTCTTTTATTTTTTTTTTTTTTTTTTTTTATATTTTCAAAACGCGCGAGCAAAACAATTTCGCGCGGATACTTAACATATAACCGCGAACAATTACACGAGAAATTTTTTGTTGTTGTCAGGAAGGGAGGGGGGGCGGGAGGAAGAAAACAAGTTGATTGCTACATCAAACTATAATATCATTACTCGCCAATAATAATAAATCTTTAGTCTCGAAAGAGTTATCTATTTTAATTAATTCACAAATTCCCTTATCTCGAGACGCGCGAAAAATAGTTGAGCGTATATCGATTTTTATAATTATACGCGTACTAAATAGCAACACCCTTTCACGTTGAAACAAATTATATTGCAGAATGTTTAAAGGCTTAAATTGATTCGCTATGCGCACGCCGCTTGGAAACATTATGCGATAAGAATAAAAAAAGATAAACAAAAGGGATGGAAAAATTTAGTATAGAATGAAGAAAGAGCGAAAGAAAAATAATAAATAATATAATAATAATAGTTTTCAGCTCATTGACATACGCGCTAGATATAACGCGCATGCGCTCGAGAAACGACGTAACGATATCATCGAGGATAAGCAAAAGAGAATCGCGATAATGAAACCGATGTTTGAAAAATAGAAAAATATCGCATTCGGCGGAGGTGGGAGGAGGGTGGAGGGAGGGGGGAGAGAGAAAAGGACAAGTCCATAATTATCGGCTCGATAAGCGATCGCGTAAAACACGTTTTCCATAGCTCGTGTCGCTCGTGCGCGCTCACGCACGCGTTAACGTATACGCGCATAAAAGTGCGCTTGCGCCTGTATTCGCCTTGGCGTCAAAATAGAATATAGCGTTTATATAGGGTAAGGAGAAAAAGAAAGAGAGAGAAAGAGAAGGAGCTCGGACAGCGATTATAAAGCGAGGAGTTAGTGTGTGAGCCGAGGTAAAAAGCGTTAAGCGCGGAGCGCGCCCGCGAGAATTATTATTCGGCTTTATCAGTCTGGCATTTATTAATTCCCCATTTCCGTGATTAATGCCGCTTCGCCCTGCACGAGCGTGTACATATGAAAGCGCCAGAGAAAGAGAGAGAGAGAGAGAGAGAGAGAGAAAAGGAGAGAAGTATCTCACCGAGTCATCGAATCACCGATCGAGAGTTTTACCCTTAGGCTCTCTATTTCTTCTCTCTCTCTCTCTCTCTCTCTCTCTCTCTCTCTCTTTCTCTATCCTTCTTTTTTTCGTACTCACGCTTCTTGAAAAAAAAAAAAAAAAAGGAAAAGAAAAAACGTCTGTTTAAGCCCTAAAGGCAAAAAATTCTTCATCTACCGAGCCGAACAATTAAATCAATAAATAGGCGAGCGATCATCCGTCACATCGGCGATCCTCCGCCCATCATCGTTCACGATATCCATCGAGCGCCGCTTGCGCGCGGGCCTTGATGATAACGGTCACCCCGTTTATGTCCGTATACGTGACGTGCCGCGAGGATTTTATATATCTATATGTACATGTCGAGGGATCTCAACGCGGCATCGAAGTCTCCGTCGTCGTTATGTATACGTGTCCTTCCGGCAAAGGACGACGGCTTTCAATACCTTTGATATCAAGGAGGATGGAGAGGGAGAGAGGGCTGCGGGGAAAAGGGGAAACAGGTCGCGTATCGAGTGGACACGAGTTTGAACCTTAGGAATTCTAAGATGATTCGATAGCTCCGTCCGGGGGTATATTATTCATTGCCCTGACCTTTCTCTCTCTTTCACTCACTCTCTCTCTCTCTCTCTCTCCTGCGCTTTGTCTTCCCTTAGGTATTTGATCGTTGAAAATTGAATAGATCGTGCGGAAGAGAGAGAGAGAGAGAGAGAAAGAGAGACGATTCGTGAAAGTAAATATGATAAAGCGACGCTTTGCCGTTTGCTCGATGTTTATGAGCTTTTAAACGGTTCGGTTTTATCTCGGTGCTCGAATGGTTTTAACTTTGTGTTGAATTGATCTTTAAATTTTTTAGCGAGTTTCTTTTATTATCTTACGGCGAATCGCATTTTCGTTGAATTATAAAAAATATATTTTATCGAAAAAAAAAAAAAAGATTGTTCATATCAAAATTTAACCATCTTATTATTTGTTTAACGTTGGATTATGCCTCAAAAAGTCATATCGTGTTTGCAATGTCTCAAAATTCTAGGAGTTGCATAATTTTAAACATAATTTTTAACCGTATTAAATTAAAAATAAAATAGCTCGTATCATTCTTTATTTTTTTTTTTTGAATAGATATTTTAAACACCTTAAAATAAAAATATTACAAATTACAAGTTTATGATATGTGATATAAAGTGCAAGTGAACGATTGTTTGTTGTTCAACGATATATACATAGAAATCACTTATTTAACTATAATTTTCTTTTAAATACATCCTTTTTAACATGAGCGTAAATTATCAAAACACGCAATATTTTACTCAACCTCAATAAAATCTAAACACATTAATTCGAAAAAATACAGTCTCCGTCGCTGCGGCAAGTTATATTTATCCACATACAATTTTCGAATAGTCTTTAATAAAATATCAAGTCGGCGCTCTCTGTCTCTCTCTCTCTCCACACGAACAATACATGTACCGCGTCTTATACTAGTATATTTACAATGAAAGGTTCGAGATCGAAGCGTGATCGAGACGAGGACCGCCCGCGCGACCGCGAGACTTATACGTTGAATAAAAATTGGTAAGAAACGTATCTCGTATATACTGTCCTCTCCCTCTCTCTCTCTCTCTCTCTTGTATACTCGTATATGTGTACGCGTATACACATATACGCGAACGCGACGAAAAAATTTCGTACGTGTCCGCGCGGCTAGTTAAGAGGACGCGATTCGAATATGTATATACAGATGGAGAGTGTCACTGTAATCGATGGACTTTATCCCCATCGCTTTTAACCTTTGTATGAACGTTTTTCCATTGTATTTCCTCCTTTCGTATTATCGATTATTTTTATCCTTCTTTCTATTTTTATGTTTTTATTAAAATCAACCGGCATAAGAAAGATATTTTCTGGGTGGCGTACACACACACACACACACACACACACACACACTCACACACACTGGATCGCGTGGGCTCGACGAATAGACACACGCGGGGCGCATCGATTTTTAATCGAATCGTTAAAATGGTATACATACGGCATATATTTATATCTTTGATTCGATGCTTTATGCCCTTTGTTATTCTCGTTGCATTTTAATACTGACGTATAAAGCGCGTCGTGTCTTGTATACGCGCGATCGCACACGATCGTTTATATATTCCGTTCGAGACGCGAAGAGGGCAATTTTCACGTTTTGCCGCGAGTGATTTATGCGAATATCATAGCGGCTTAGTGCCTAAGCACCCTACCTCACCCCCCTCCCCCTCCTCCTCCCACTTTGTCCCTATAAATTCTTGATGTTTTCATTACATTGTATATGTACCTATACATATAAGCATACGAGTCATATAAGCAGCGCGTTAAAATCGCCCCTTCGTTCGGCGCTTATTATTAGACTTGTAATCGGGTGTATTATTGGCACACCGAAACGCCAGCGGAGATTTCAATGCCCGCGCGCTTATATATATATATATATATATGCGCGTTTTATCCTCTATCGATGATTTATAGCGGATGTATACTATACATACGCATCGAGTATATATTGATTCTACTTGATCTCGTACGATTATATATTATATCCTTGGAATTATTTTATCCTTTTGTTTTCGCTAAAAGTTATCGTAAGATAATTAAATGGAATGAGCCACTAAAACGGTCGTTTGCGCATTGTTTAAGAGCCGATAAAGTATACATCGGCCGATATCGCGATCGATTTTGAATTTACGATGTTAAATTTTAATGCGATGCATCTTGTAACGTTTTCCTTGAAGTATATACTCGCAAGCACACGTTTACACATTTACGTAAATAAAAAAAAAAAAAAAAAAAAGAAAAAAAAATAAATAACGAAAACAAAAAAGAAAAAAAGAGAGATAGTCTAGCATTATCGAATGAAATCAGGAACAAGGAAAGATAAAGCGCTTAAAAGTCAAAGAACATCGCGATGGGGGGTATATAAATATATATATATATATATATATATATATATATATATATATATATATATTTACAATTCCGCCCATTCACGGTAAACGCATAGCCACCAGCAGAAGCACACCGATAATAAACCACACAACCTGTCGTAAAGCGAATTAAAACGCTTACACGCGTAAGGTGAAATCTCGCTGTTGATCTCTCGGCGTTTAGTTTGTGCTACCACCCCCTTCATAAAAAAAAAAAAAAAAAAAAAAGAAAAACAAAAACAAAATAGAAAAAAAAAAGGAATATGTAACATTTAAGTGCGCGCTTACGCGCGTGTATAACGAAGAAGACGAGAAATAAAAAAAAAAAAACTTAGCCTCGTGAAATTCTCCGGAGAAACGCAACGTTTAACAGTTGCTTTTCCAAAACGTTTACAACGAGTACAGTTTTTCATTCTGGCGGCCATTGGAGAAGAAAAAGAAAACGGAAGAAAAACGAAATGAACCGTACCGAAGGCTATATACCACGAAGAAGTAGAAGAAGAAGAAGAAAAAGAAGAAGAAAAAGCAGTTGAGGAAGGGCCAAAGGTATATGTGTATACATGCGGGAGAAAGAGAAGCAGCGACGTTATCGATGTCGTGATGTGGTATCTCTCGGGTATATATGCAAAGCAGCAGAAGCAACAGCGAAGAAGAAGCGAGCGGATTCTCTCTCCCTTTAGACTCTGTTATACATCGTCCGTTATCCGATCGATCGTCCGTCGGTCATCCGCAGTCTGTGCATTTAACGCTCCTTGTATATATGTGTATGCATGCGCGCGCGCGTGTGTGTGTGTGTGTGTGTGTGTCTATGCTACCCGTTACCCAGTTATGCGCGCGGTTACGAGGATCATATTACGCTTTGGTATACAGTTCATTCTCTCTATCTTTTTCTCCCTCTCTCTCTCTCTTTCACTCTGTATAAGTTCGTTACGAGCGTGCGATTCTTCGAGCGTTATAAGAGCGAGAGGGCGAGTTTTCTTTTCCACTCCACGAGGGATCTCGTCCGGTTTTATGGACGAGATATTGCGTGGTTAAGTTATAAGTAGGTGAGAATCTATATATATATATATAGGATAAGGTATATACGATGAGAATAAACGTCGCGAGAATTGATCGCGTATGCATGAAGGATGAGACGTTGGAATTTATTTTATGTTTTTTTTTCACTTGGACTTTTATTTTGTTTTTTTTCTTTTTTGTTTGGATTTTATGGTACAAAAAAGGGAGAGGGGAGAGTATTTAAGAATATTTATGTTTTGATTTGCGATGATGGAAAAATAACGGAGTTTAATTAAAAATTTAACCCGGATTTTAATTATTTTGATATTTTACAATGTTGATTTAAGACGTTTGCATTACATTTTTTATATATTAGTTTTTAAAATGTTACCGTTGTGTGCATTAATGTAAAATTTTTCGTAAATTAAAAAATGTAGTTTCGCTATCAAGCGTTTGAAACATGATTTAAATTTATTTTTCGTATAACTTAGAAAAAATGTTGGCAGATACTGTCCTTTTATCAGTAGAAAAAGTCACGATTAGCCAGACGGTAAACTAACATAAAAAGTAAAATATCAGCGATATTATAATTTAATGTGCATTGAGCCTCAGATTTTTATCATTAATTCAGATTTAATATTAATTAAAAATAACAGTATAGAAATCGATAATGCGCGAAAAACTTTGCTTTCTGAAAATAAACTAAAACAAACTCGAACGTAAAGCAGCCTATGGGTAAAATTAATTTTTTGTACACTTTAATAACACTGAACATTTGAAATCTCAGTACAGGTAATAATTTATTAAATGATTAAATTTGAAATTTACAATTCGTCGTTTATGAAATCATGAAATCGCCGTTAACGGCTATAATTCGCCTCCAATTTATAAATCAGTCAATAAAACTCGATAAAAGAAAGTAAAAGACAAAAAAAAAATACAGAAAGGCAAATGAAAAGTCACATATCCAAAATACAAAGCGAAGCGTATATATATATCCGCGTCGTCGAGCTGCCAACGGCTATGAAATTAACTACTCTCGCGAGTACGACTGCGTAAATATCGCGCGTGAGTATTTTCAATGAAATCCACGAACGATGAATAATACAAATAATCATCTCCTTTTCTCTTTCTCTTGGCTCGTGGGTGATTTTACTGGCGCGCATACGGCAATACGAGAAAATCGTCGAGAGAGTTTACGAGTGCGTGTATATACTATATATATATATATACGCGCGTAAGGAAAACATTTTTTTTTTTCTTTGTTTTTTTTTGTTTCTTAGACGAGAGTATGTTAAAATCGATAATTTTATGAGCTTAACAGCATCGAGGGATTTGTTCAGATTTTGCGAAAGGACGTAAATTATCAAGCGACGAATGGGAGTCAACTTTTGTGTCGTTAAATAAAGTAGGAAGAAAACGTTTAGCATTGAGGATGAAAGAATATTTATGAGTATTCTTTTATTTATCTCTCTTTCTCTCTTGCGTTTTGCTTTTTTCTCCTCAGAGTTTTTATCGTTTTTGGAATACATTTCAAACGATGGATTATGACTTGGCGCGTCTTTCGCGGTTAGTACGCTAATCGCAGGCGAAAAGTAATCGGTATCTGAATTCCAAATGTTGAGCTCGTTTGAATTTAAATTATTGAAATTGAACGGCAGAAAATATTCTAATATTTGTAAGAAACAGCTTTAACATATTGTTTGTTCGTTAGTTTTGATTTTACTATTAGTCGCGTGAAAGAAAAAAAAGTTTTTTCATGCGTTTTGTGTACGATATTAATATTGTTCCTAGAATTTTGTTTTTAATTAATACAATAAATAATTAAAAAAAAATAAATTTTATAACAAAATATGTTTCAATTTTTTTGTTTTCTTTTTTAAATTACTACGCTTTTCAATTATAATGAACCAATTTATAAAGTTATATATTGTTTGCGATGGACACAATTTTACTCGTTAGAGTTAACTGTTATATATATATTATCAATTCCGTATCGATAATAAAATACCGAAATGATAGTCTCAAAACAAATGGGAATATTTTGATTTAGATCTTTAATAAATAACAGTATACATAAAGTACCATCAATCATAATATTGCCACCTGATACACAAATACGTCGCGGCATTAATTAATTACCATCAAAGCGTTGTAAATCTTTCTCAAATAACACTTCTCACTTACACCGAGTTAATATGCGAATACAAAACAAAAAAAAACAAAAAATCGTAATCGACCTATTTTACCCGAGACTAATTGTTTTTTTAACAGAAAAATGTGTTAATCGGTACTGTAAACTTTGTTGAATTTAGATAACGAGTTTTACCGTTTTAATAACGCGATTAAAGAAAGGAAATCTTAGAGTCAATATTTCGCTACAAAATAATACATATTCTAACGTACAAAAAGTTATATCGAATATCAGCGCGAAATATAAAATATTTTGTTTTCCGCTTACAAAAAATCATCGTAAATAAATCGTGATTTTTTCATCGACGTATCCTAATTTACCGATAAACAATCGACGATTGTTGCGATTAAGACCATAAGAACCCATTGCCATATCGCGCGTCAACGTATACATCGTCGGTCGGCGCTTACGATCGATCGATCGTGACGCGCGTACGGTTCCATTGGCTATGCCAGAGAGAAAATAGCCTATGGCTTATCACTTAGACACAAAGACGCGGACAGAAGTCAAGACGTCCCTCGGGAGATAGAACGTCGATGACTAATTCTCTCTCTCTCTCTCTCTTTCTCTCGCTTTTCCATTTTCAACGCATGTAAATCGAGCGATCGATCGAGCGAAGGAATAAAGCATTCAGGACGAATGGGATGCAAGTGTATACATCGTGTTACGACTTACGGTTTCCATCTATTTTCGCGATTCTCTTTATCCTCGAGCGCTGGGCTCGATTGAATTTGGCGCGGGAGAATTTACCCAAATGAGCGAAGGACTGTATATATATATATATGTATATACGTATATATGCACACCCGCGTGATCGCGAGATCGCGTGCCTCTCGTAGATCGAGCTAGCGTGGCACCTTTATGCGGTTCTCAAAGCTGTATAGATATATGAGCTTGCGGTTTGACGCTACTTGGCCCCCATTCTCGGTGTAATTGATGAGCGCGGCTCTCGCGCGCTCCTGTGAAATATGAATTGCGCGCGCGCGCGCCAAATGTAACTGTAATAATATTGCGCGACGCTACTCGTCATCGGGATTTGATTTTTAACGGATATTTTTGTGCGAATTTACTTGTTTTAATTGTCGAAACGACGAATTTACTAGAATTTTATCATCGAATTCGTATTATTACAATTGTTTATTTTAATATTAATTATAAATATTTTACGATTTAAATTAAGATTATAATGAATTTATTTCAAATTTTAATGTATGTTATATAATTCTAATTACACATTTTTTTTTTTTTTATGTTGCAGGTGAGTTAAATTTTAACAATAATAAATCTTCTTCATGACGTAAGTTAAATGAATTTAGATAAAAACTTAATAGCATTTTGCTTAAAAAAATGTATTTCGCGGTAAAGAAAATTAAAAATTGTATAATATAACATTCGAAAAAAATAATTTAAGACAAAAACGAGCCTCGAATCATATTACAAGAGCAAAACATTTTGATCTAAATTATACACATTTTAACGCACGAAATCAATTTGCAATCTCTCAACATAGAAGCACCGATGTACAATTCCTTTTTCCTAGCATTAAAAACGCTGCTGCAGTTTAAAGACCGATTCATGAGAAGCATGATAAAGAAAGAGAAAGAGAAAGAGAGAGAGAGAGAGAGTGAGAGAGAGATAGCAATGGTATTGGCAGAAGCGCCGTATAATGAATATACCGAAGATTTCGTTCACTCGCGCACAAAATCGATTTGACAGGGTTAGAAAAGTAACGGGGCACAATTTGCCAATTGATTAACTAAATCCCGAAGGTTTTTCCATGATATACGTGTATTTCATACTACTTTTCTCTCTCTCTCTCTCTCTCTCTCTCTCTCTCTCTCTCTCTTCTTTATTCTTCTTTCGCTCGTTTCAACTCGAGTATAGTTTCCCCCTTCTTTCTTACACTGGTTTCGCTTCGTTGGGATATATCGGGACGAGGGAAAACGGCAGTTTCGCCGATCCTCTCTAGAACGAATTTGCTTAACAATGGCATTATGATTCTCTCTTTCTCTTTCTTCGTTAGGCGAATGAAAGAAGAGAGAGAAAAAAAAAAAAAAAAAAAATGGAAAACGAGAGAAGAGCAAGAGGAAATTAATCCGCTCGTTATACTCGTACGCTTAGAAACGAACGACGACTATGTATGCGGGGAAAATTATGAGTTACGTGTTTATCCGCGAAACACTTTGTTTTTTAACGTGAAAATAACCGATAAGCGTAGGTGATTACGCGTCCGAGGTAAATGTGTGTCAATGAATTCTGCGAAGTTTCCTCTCTCTTTCTTCCTATCTCTCTTTCTCTCATCTTCGCTCGAAACTTCTTACATTGAATGTTCGTTATAATTGGGCGCTCGCGAAAAAATTAAGTAACGGTTCGTCGGTGCACTTGCACGGGATATGATAATTTGCCTACCTCTTGATATTTAAATATCCGTATCGCGCTCGCGATGGAGGTGATGAAAAAAAAAAAAAAAAAAAAAAAAACAATAAAAAAAAAGAAAAAACGTCGTTTCACTGATTTATTTTATTTTATTTAATTATTTATTTATTTATTTATCTTGTTTTCATTTTATTATAACGCTCTCTCTCTCTCTCGCGCGCTATTAAAATATTTAATATAAAATATTTTAAAACTAAAATGGTCGTTAACACACTTGCTCGTTAACAGAAATTTGAGGCGATAGATGGTATGTCTTTGCATAAAATTTGCATTAATTGGATCATTGCTTAAAATATTCGTGCGTTTTATAAATAATGTAGTTCGATATTATTATTTTTTATCGAATTAATTAATTAAGAAGATATATTGTAGGCTTTGATTGCATTTAATTAATTATATCCTCCAATTAAATTATTTTAAATGGTATATTTTAATAATCCATAAAAGTTTCAAGAGGATAAATGTAATAAAGAACTCGATAAATTTTATTCGCTGAAAATTTTAATAATATTTTCCTAGATTATTCGAATGAAAATGAAAAAATCGACAAAATTTTTAATCGCCGACAATCATTATCTTGGCTATATATGTGAGACATATTATTTGAGTTAACGTTCACTTAATAACTCGATGTTTTCAATGGTTTTACCATTCCTTTTTTTTTTTTATTTTACCGAAATCGCGGCAACAATTTAAAAACAGTTTTTGTGTAAATAGATTTTTTTACACAACAACGAATTTCGTAGTCTTGTGAACAAATTTTTCTCGTCGTCGATTTGAAGAAACCGAGAACATTAAAGAATGAAATATTCACGCAAATGATTGATGTACCCTTATTAGTAATTCTTTTGTTTAACTATTGAAAATCGGCCACGGTACTTTCTAAATAAAACGTTACTTAGCTCTGCATTGTTTGAATCTCCGTTCCTTGTTTCTTTTATTTTATTACTAAGAATTAAAAACAATGTAGCAAAGCAATTTTCTTTCTCTCTCTCTCTCTCTTTTTTTTTTTTTTTTTTTTTTTCAATCAACAATCAAGTCTCGCAAGAAGCATCAGCCAACGAACGAATGAATATGTAGTCGTTTCAACGATATTCTCATTTGATCACGTGATAAACGAGAAAGGTAATTACCGCAGATGATGCATTGCATTTTCTTCATGCGTATATTCGGCGGGTCTTTAATAACGAGTAATACCATAGTTAGGATGGGAGAAAAGTAAATCGATGCGGCAGAGTAAATAAAAGAATGAGGAAGAAACGTCGAGGCATCAAAGTTCAAGTTCACGTTGACGATTTCATTGTATCGCGATTGTTAGTCGTGAGAAAATTACGCGAGCGAGTCTAAGCATCATGGCATTTCGACGCGACCTTTTTAAAAAAAAACTTCACACGAAAAACTTCACTCGATTATAACGATTCTCTCTTTCTTTTTACTTTTCCATCTCCGTTTTATTTTATTTTATTTTTTCTTTTTTTTTTTTTTTTTTTTTTTTTGTTTTCCTCCCGAGAGACAAAACGACGTCGTTTCTCTTTTTTTCTCTTCTTTTATTCATCTTTTTTTTTTTTTTTTTTTTTGTACCCGTTGGGTAAATACGACGCGCGTGGGAAAAAAAAAAAAAAAGAACGACGCCGCTTTGACTTTCACCCGGTGATCTTGACTCCGGTGTGATACACGAGTTTCGCGCATAAATCACAACAAAGACGACGACGACGACGAATTATTCGGTCTCTCACCAAGGTGCAAGTACACTTGTTATTATGCATAAAGCGCGAGGCTCGAGTTAACGCTTCTCGCGATAAGAATCGCCGTGGTTATTGCCGTTTGCACCGTGACGTCTCTTTTCGAGGTGTGATTTCTTGCTGTTGCCGTTGATAGTTCATTTTCGCTTTGTTCTGTTTCTTTTTCTTTTTTCTTTTTTTTTTTTTTTTTTTTTTCAAAGCGGAACTTTTTAGTGCGATGAGAAGTGTCTTGGGCTGGATGGAACAATGTGATTCTTACCGTTTAAGTCGAGTGATAATGATTATTTTGTAAAAATTTTCCATGTCTTCTTTATTTATTTGTCGAATATTTGTTATTTAATATTTCTTTTATTTTATGGTATATTGACGTATATCAATACATTTAATATTGATATAGAATTCGCTGTAGGTAATATATGGTATATGCATTAAAGGGAAAACAAATTATAATTAAAGTTATATTTATCGGGCCAGAGGGACGAATGCACCTCTGCGCTTGGGCACAATTAGAGGCCTAATACAATAATATTTCCTTATACGGTAAAAAAAAACGGTTTGGATTTTTAACAAAACAGAAAGAGGGAAAGGCGACTCGTCACATCCTTGCATAAATAAAATGTTATTTTATATCGATTTGTTTTTCTAAATTGTTTAAATTAATTTATTTATGCTATCGAAATTTAACATTTAAAATTAAAAAATAATAATAATAATAATAATAATAATTATAAGCATTTAAATTTCAATCGATAAACGAATTTTTACCGAATCTCTTACATCTTATCGATACAATTGTGTGCATTCTACATATCACAAAGATCAAGGTTTTATTTACTGGTTTCAAGGTCATAAAGGCAACTTTCCCATTTTACAAGCGCCTACCTGTAGTTCGTTCTTTTTATAAAAATAAAAAGAAAAGGAAAACAAAAAGAAGAAGAAGAAGAAGCGAAAAACCGGTCATGAAAATCAAGTTTCCTCGAAGCACTGTACGCTTAGCTTTTCGAACGGCACATTTATATACCACCTAATCAAATTATATTCAAACGAAATAAGTAATAGCGACTCTTGGTTTAACTTCGAAAACCCATACTTTCCAAGCTTTCCTCCGGAAATCAATTTTCTCTTTATAACCATCAAGTTTAGTATACAACACCGCGTGTTTACCTTAATTATTCGCTTCCGCATATTTCATTATTTCTCTCTTTCTCTCTCTCTCTCTCTCTCTTGTTGCGAATGATATATATATATATCTGTTGTATCGTTATCGATGCATCGACATAAAAACACAGTTAGACATCCTCTAGTCACCTTATTGGTGACTGTAATTAACAACCTATGCCTGAGAAAAATTGATTATCGAAAAGTGTAACGACTCGGCGAAGTCGGCAAATATAAGATGAGAAATTAAAAGAGAAAATTAAACGAGTCATTTGAAAAACTATACCCGCGCAGTTAGCGCGTAATTATTAAATCTTCGCGTGTGAAGAGCTGCCGAGGAAAATCAATCGTTTTTTAACTACGTAAATACATTACACACACACACACACACACACACACATATATATACATATATGCGCGTATACAGATCGTTAACTTACGAGAAGAAATTGGCGTCCCTTTAAAACGTTCGTTTTTTGCTTGCACGATTGTACACGTATGCATATTCGTTCGCCCTATCGTTCATTGATTCGGTCAAGATATATATTCACCGGTACGAATGTATTTATATCCAAGAATGTCGTCGTGAAACTTATCGAGTAAGAGAGAGAGAGAGAGAGAGAGAGAGAGAAAGAGAGGGGGGGGAACGATAGGTCTAGGTATGTATGTTATATGCATAGATAACCGGAGTGCATCTGCGCTCGAATTGCAAAGTTATGACGGCGATTTCGCATTTAACGAGCAGATGTACAGGTGCGCCGTTCACTTCTGAGTAACGGTAAGGATGAGACGCTTCATCGATTTGTCCGCCGATGATCTTACCCTTTTATTCTTTCTCTCTTTCGCTCTCTCAATTCGCCGTCCTTCTTCGTTCGTGCCATAACGATACGAAACAAGAGCGCATACCTATATGCGTTGATAAATAAAACTTACGAAATTTTCGTCGTCTTACTAATCCGTTATAAACGTCGTTTTTTATACGTCGTGGAAAATATCGCGCGGATGTAAAGTTTTCGTCGTGCAAATTCGACAAATTACAAACGCGATTCACTTGTATACTATTCGCGGTGCAACTGTGTTAACCCGTGTCGTTCTTCTATTATAACTATAAAGAAAAGATGCTCTGTACACGACGACGGCTTGTTTGAACGTTAGAAACGATTGTTTGTCCGTGTGTGTGTGTGTGTGTGTGTGTTAAGTACGCCTGTCGTGTCGGTGTTCGTATACTCGTTCTTACGAGAGGAATATTATTCTTCTTACGCGCAGGAAATCGTTATTTTTAATATGCTTTCGAACACTTTTTATCTCTTTCTCTTTCTTATCAGTTTTTTTTTTTTTTTTTTTTTTTTTTTTTTGTTATGTGGATGACATTTTTTAATTTTTTATTTTTATTTTGTGTTTTTTTTATTTATCTTGAACCATCTTTGGGTAATTTGCGAAAAATTATACGATATTATACGCGCTTTAAGAATGACGATTCTAATTTTAATGAAATAGTCTTTCATTAATATATCAAAATCAATGCTTTTTTCAACTTTTTCATGATTCGTAAAGGGAAAAACAGGATGCGCTTTGAACTCTTTAATAGAAATTATATCCTTTTCAATATTCAACAATTATTATACTGTATAGTACATGCTAATATAATTTCATTCGCAATATTTGAATTAAAAATTAAGAACTATTTAAAATGGTAAACTTTAACTTATATATTTAAAGATTAAACATTCAATAATAATAAAAATATGTACGCACTTTCGTAATTTTAAAGAACGAGTATCAAACGCCAAGCAATGACCGACGATCATTAAAAGAATAAATTTTCAGTATAACCAATACGCGAGAAATCGCATCAAATTATACATTTGTAAAGATACGTAGAATAAACAATTTCACTGTAAACGTTTATACGCAATTATCGAATATTAGCTCTGCTTCGTCTCGAGCGACATAATCGTGCGACCTTGGAGCTAAGGTATTTTTTAACGGAAAATTTTTACGATCGTTTAAAGCGTCGCGATTTCGCACGCGACTCTCTCTTACCGCGAATCGAGACGATAATCTTCTTCGTCGCTCGATCGCCGATCGTTAAGCGATATTGCACAAAACATCGACGATTTCGAATCTCGAGTTGATAACTTTCTTGCGGTGTTGTCGTTCCTCGATGATCGAGATGCATAACCTTTCATGAATATTTCATGGATTTGCGGTTTTCAAATGATATACGACGTGTCGTTGGGTTATTGAAAACGATGAGAGCGTAAAATTTACCTTGTGATTTATTGTTAACGATTTCGCATTTGATTATTTTCACGCGAAAATAATCGATAAATTTTACGTAAAATTTTATATCTAATTGTATAAAAAATTTATTATCCTCGTTAAATTAAATTATTCAATTTACTTGAAAATCGTAAAATTATAAATTAGATATAAAAATATTTATCGTATCGTAACTCAATCAATTTATTTTATCGTACGATTCACCTCAACTCGTCTTTCTCTAAGATCTAATTCAACCTAGAAGCCTTTTTTACCCTATAAACTTATAAACCCAAGCCGTTTATATATCTCATAGCGAAATGGTAGGTGAAAAAAAGAAACAAAGGGAGGGGGGGAAATATCCAGAGATATTTACGACGTTGTGCATCTCGTTTGAAACCGCTTACATTCCGCTCGATCAATAAATGAGCTCGAAAAATTTCACCGCAAGCAAACGTATAAATATATCGAGAGAGAGAGAGAGAGAGAGAGAGAGAGAGAAAAACATCTCCATATAATGGGCCACGTTTCGATGAAACTAAGGAAAAAAAGCCTTGGTATTATCAACGAAGCATTAACCCGATTCTTAAGTAATCGCATCGAGATAGCCGTATATATTCACACCTTTAACGATGATAAAACTCGGGCAAGATTGACAAAAAAAAAACAAAAAAAAAAAAGAAAAAAAAAAGAAAAAAAGAAAAAAAAAAAAGTTGGCCATAATGCATCTTAGATCCGAATAATCCCGGGCGCTTGCACAACTATAGAACGCATCCTTCGATTCGCGCGCTTGTAACGGTAAAACGCCTCTCTCTCTCTCTCTCTCTCTCTCTCTTCCTCTCAACGGTGTCCAGTTTAATTTACGAGTTTCGCGAGCCTCCTCCTCCTCTCCAACTATATATATATATATATGTGTGTGTAACAAATATAACAAATCCACACGTATACGCGCTCGGCTTTATCGTAGCTCGCTCTTTCGCATTATAACGACACACGTCTCCTTAAATTCAAAGAGAGTGTAATAGTACGGTTGTGTAGTGGTGTTGTACGGTAAGCAGCAGGCAATTTCCTGCAATAGCGGGGCGCCTTCCGATTGTCTGTGAAATCTTACCGAGAAAAAGAAAAAAAATAAAAAAGAAGAAATAGTAGTAGTAGTAGTAGTAGTAGTAGTAGTAGTAGTAGTAGTAGTAGTAGTAGTAGGAGAAGGAGGGAGAGTAGTGCGCGAGCGCGAGAGAGAAAGAGAGAGGGAGGATATGCCCAGGATATGGGCGAATAAAAGGAAACTCCGAAAGGATACACATCTGCGCGGAGCGCCGCGCGGCCGATTAGCATCGCGGTTCGTGCTGACCTACTTAAGAAGCCGCCACGCGAGCTCGACGACGGCCCACGCAAGGCCGCTTACTCTATGTATATGTATATCCAACGTGCGAACGTTAGTGTCTGTGTGCGCGAGGTAACGCGAGGAGGCAACGACACCAACCTCTCTCTCTCTCTCTCTCTCTCTCTCTCGTATTTCTTTCTCTTTTGCTGCACCGGTTTAAGGTGTAATACTGAGCTCTCTGGTTTTTCGTTCAGTTAAATCATCTCTCTCTCTCTCTCTCTCTCTTTCTCTCTTTATCTCTGTTGTTGTGTGGGTACGTGTTGTAAGTACCTTTGATTGGACTATAAATACACGAGGGAGAGACTAAAAATAAATATTCGAACCGTTGCTTATATTTTTGTCTCTACGAGACGTTTTTTGTCGTCCGACTTTTTCACGGTCTTTGTTGTTTCTCTCTCTCTCTCTCTCTCTCTCTCTCTCTGTCTATTTTTTTGCGTTACTACCGTTTATCTATATGTATATACGTATATATACAAGGAAACTGTACAACAATGGAATAGCCGAATTATTCGAGCGATAAAGTATTGAATCACCGCTGCGTTCTGCAACAGTGCATCGATTGCGGCCCCGTTGTCTTCTTAGATAATATGTTACTGCATCATTTGAATAGAAAAAGCTATTGAAAAATTTAGATCCCTGCTTTACCTCGGCCTTTATCCCTCATCAGTGTATATGTACTATATTTATTTATAAGACCAAGTGAAATTATAACGAATTTTTTAATGTTAAATCAACTAGGTTGAGGAAAGAAAAAGTTAAGGATAATAAAACAGCGATCTATTGCTTGTAAAAATAAGAAAAAATTATTTTTACATTAATAAAGGATTCGAATTTTTTGTATTTTCAAGTTTATTTTTCATGGCTTTGAATAAAATTTATAAAAAAAAGACTTGGTTCAACGTACGCAAAAAATTATAATTATAATGAAGATAAAAAAAGGAAAAAAATCGTGAACCAAAACAATGGAAATTGAGATTGATAAAGTTTAACTGGTAAATGGGACACGATGTGCTTCTGTGCAATAAAATTTTATCTAATCAGAAAATACTCAGTCTGCTTTTAATTTAGCTTTATTTTCTATTATTTTCTGTAACCATAAACTTTAACTGTTTTATTCAATAATTTTGAATCTTGGTAAAACTAGATAAGACTTTGTACATAAAATTCAATTGGCATTCAATTGATTATTCTCTTATTTCTATTAGTAATAAAGATAAAAAGTAAAAACTTAACTCGTATTAAAATCGAAATCCATAACTCACGCGACGAAAAATTCACGCTTACGCAAATAGCGTTAAATAAATTTTTAATCGTATTATAGGATCGATTAAACAATCGCATTATTTCGCGAAAGGATAACATATATTAACACAGACTCGAGCGCACCGATAACGTTGTAACGCCGCTTTTACACACGTTCGATGCACATGATTATTTTTAAACTATGTGTGTGTGTATATATATATATATATACACATACATAATTTGAGAAGATGATGAAAGACGACGTGTATACTTAACGGAATCGCGTGGTCGGGGAGGGATCAAAGCCTCTCTCGGAAACGTTAACGTCTTGTACGTGCGGTGGTCATCATCGTCCTCGTGATTTTCTTATACGGATACTAATACTCGGGGGGGGGGGGGGGGGGGATTTTATTTATTTCGTTCGGCTCGTTCGAGTTTCGCGATTCTTCTCTTGCGGTGCGGGAGATCCCTATACCGTCGTCTCCGTTGAATCTCACGTCTGGCTCTATTAGTTTGTTCGTTGTGTATCGTTGGATGGTCTACTTGTTTAAAATGTTGAATTAAATTTGTTATGGCTTGATGAATTTTAAATAAAATTGTGTCTCGTACGTTTAGATGAAGTAAAGTATCTGTTACAGTTTATTTGCAATTTTTCTTTAAATAAAGAACATTTAAATTAATGAATTTAAATAATCCATCCTGTTGATAGAATTTTGTTTTTAAAATAACTATGTGTTCTAGAATATGTATTTATTTTCGTATTAAAAACTATAAATCAAATATTCATTGGAATTTAAAATTTAATTCATTATTAAAAATAGAAAGAATTCTTCTGTATTTAATTAAAAAAATTTTAGCAAAGTTAATATTTGTTTATAATTTAATATGCAAATGGAGATTTTGATTTATATCTCGATTTAATCTATACAGATTTACTTTTAATTAGGCGTAAGAAAACATGCATACTCATTTTTATAATTAAACTCTTAATCGCTTTTTGCACTGAACACACACACACACACACACGCGCGCGCACATATACACTCGAACTCGCTCGAGAAACATACAAGAATCGCTTTTTTGTTATTCATGGACGCTCTTATCTCTTGAATACAGTAAACGAAAGTAACTTTTGGTTTCGTTTCTAAATAATGCAATACGTTTAAGAAAAACACGTTTGCCAATTAACACATTTTCAGTGTCTCTCAACCGTTTCGTACAACCATCGGCATACGTACATTCATTATATTGTTGTTGTTGTTTTTTTTTTTTTTTTTTTTTTTATACTTTTTCATAAAAAAAATTCATCGATCTTACATTCGATATTTGATTTTAGCAAGCATTACACGTACGGTGTATATATATATGTATTATAAAATAAAAGCTAAAACGAATAAATACATATCGTGTGAAATATAGCAAGCGAAAATAATATTTTCTTCTCGCGCGCGCATAGCTCGACTTGGAAAAAGATATATTATATGTATCCTGGAAGATGAGCATCATTTCAGTGGTCTAGTAATGTCGGAGGTATATATACATAACTAGAAAACGAGACTTTGATACCACCAATTTGCACCTACTTGTAAGCCCTGACTGCCCCTTTGGAAATAACCTAAAACGCCAATCTAACAGTATTTTCTAAGATTACACTCGAATGCTTATACGTATATATATATACATATCATGAAGCGATGCATAGCTCGCGCCACTTTGTATCCGAGTACGTTTAACATTTCTCTCTCTCTCTCGCTCTCTCTCTCTCGAGACTTCAACACCCACTCGATTTTTAAAACGCACTCGTTGATCGCGTATGTAAGCGCATAGCTTTCGTCTCGTTTAATACGGCAGCTGCCTCACTCGTGCATACACACACGTATGAATACATGCAGACATACGCATCGCGTCCGCATCCACGCGTGACCGAGAACATTCTCTTCTACGCTCCCGTTTCTCTCTCTCTCTTTCTATCGCCATTGCTATGCTAATTTCCGCGTACGAAGAAAGAAGAGAGTTAGATAGTCGTAGCGAGTTGCGGAGTATATTTATATACATATATAATGCCCTGACTTTAGTATCCGTACGGCTTTCCTTTCGAATGGCCTTTTTCATGCGTGCAGAGGAGGACGAGCTCTTGGTATGCTAATAAGTTGCGCTTATATACTCGTCTAGTTTCTGCGCATATAACATACGTATACATATATATATATATGTATATATGTATATATACATATGTAGTTGAGAGTGTTACAGAACGATGCGTATATACACATAAGCATACGTAACTCGAGTATAAACTCGCTAGTTGATAAATTGTTTCTCGCTCTTCGCGGTTTTGCTACTGTTGCTTTCACGAGCTCGAAGACACTTTTTTATTACTGCTGAATTTTTACGTTTGGCAAACGTTAAAGACGCATCCTTGTATTTATTAATTATCTGGGTTAACCAGTTTAATTTTTTCTTATTTTTTTTTTTTTTGGGGGGGGGCGGGGGGGGGGATTTTAATCGTTACTTTTTTCTTCTTTATTTTATTTTATTTTTATTAACTGATTTTTAATGTGATTGAAATTTAATTTTACGACAGTTTTTAATGTTTCAATAAAATCATTAATTTTTTTTTAATATTACAACTTTTAATGTATTCTATTTTACATTTTTTTTTTTTTTTTTGATTATTAATTAATGGTTAGGAAGATTTAAATTAGTGAAAAATTAGCTTATTAATCAATTTTAATATACTTGCTTTTGGGTCACTCGGTTTAACAAATTATATAATTGACAATAAGAATAATCAAATAATCAGCAAAAAATGTAATAAAATGTATATTTTTATCTATTTCATTTAAACATTATCGATATACTCATTGTTTTCTTATATAGGTTTTATATTATTGCTCAATCTCAATATTTAATATCCGTCAAATCAACACACGTTCTTAATTCGAGCATTTTGAAAGATAAAAAAACAATAATTGAAATGAATGAGTTATCAATCGATAAATTATCTTTATAAATCAGAAAACAATATGTGCATAGAGGCGATCAAAAACCGGAATAAATCTCAGTGCATTAGAGAGAAGATTGAACTCACGAGAGAATTCTCAACTCGTGTATACACATATACATGCAAAATAAGCAATCCGCATCTCTCGCGCATCTATACACAAAGATAAATATATATGTATATATACGTATAAGAAGCCAACCTCGCACGCTAATATTCAACTAATAATCTTATCCTTTTGCTCCGTTGAAATTCATAGCACGAATCCTTTACAATATGTATATATGTATCGGCGGTAACAGCTAAAATACGTTCTCTATCGCGCTATCATTGTTCTCTCCTTCTCTCTGTGTCTCTCTCTCTCTCTCTCTCCAACGATAATTATCCTTGATCGCCGTTCTCTCCTTCTCTCTTATTTCTTTACTGCCTCATTCTCACAGAGTACAGGAAAATGAGGATCCGATGGCGTGCTTGCGATCCTGCTTGTGCGCGTATATACGTGCGCGTATACGTGGGATGCGCGTGTGATGGTAACCGCCCGATTAGAGTTAACTCTCGAGCGCACGCGCATCACGAGTAGAAAGAGAAAGATGCACATTTGCGAATTTTCAGCGGGTTTCCGGTACTTTTTCGTGCGACCTTCGCTTTGCTCCTTATCTCCTCGCTATTCATCTCTTTCTTTTTCGTTATTCGTTTCTTTTTCTTTCTTTTTTTTACTTTCAGCCACATAGAATTCCGTTAAACTCCTTTTCTTTCTCTCCTCTTTTCCTCTTTCTTGATCTTTTGTATACACATATAGTTTATCGAATGACGAGAGCATCGGGTCGATATACAACACACTCGTCGTGAATCTCGATCTCGGGGTCCTTCTTCTTTCCTCTCTCTTCTCTCCACCGTACACTTTTCAATGTTTCTTCTTTCATTCGAGAGCTTGGGGAATCGAGGGAAATCCATCGCGGCATAGAAGATTTCCGTTACGTTTAGTGTTATCCTCGCCGGCGATCGAGTGAAAGAGAGAAAGAGAGATAGAGAGAGAGAGAGAGAGAGAGAGAAAGAGAGAAAGAAAGAGAATGAAAAAGAGGGAAGATCTCGTTTCAGCCCGCGCCTCGGTTCGTTGCTCCCACTGCAAAAGAGAAGGAGATGAGACAAAATCTGCTAATTTTAACACTGCTCCTCTCTCTTTCTCTCTTCTTCTTTCTTTCTGCTTTCTCACAGGCACTTTATTTTACTCGGGCCGCACGAATTTTCGTGCACCGGATTCGCCGTGTATGTATGTGTGTGTGTGTGTGTTTATACGTAGAACAAGAATGGTATGCGGTAAATAGAAGAGAACACAGCTCTCGGCCCGTTTATAAGGAGCGCGAGAAACTGCCTGAATTTATGTCGCATAAGCACAATACCTAATCTGATTGAACCATTAACGGCGAAATCCGATGTTGCCGCTGCCTTCGCTTCCTCGAGTGAGAGAGAGAGAGAGAGAGAGAGAGAGGCGATTATTTTCTCACCCTTTTTCTGGCACGCTTTCGTACTATTAAACGGATATCTATAAATATACGTGTAGAAGGATTTTCTTGCGCGGAGATTATTTATCTATGTTTTGAGGTGGTATTTGTTGGATGATAAAAGTTTATGTAGCTGAAAAATTTCGATTGTAATCTAATCGAATTGAGCTACAAGTTTATTAAGTTAACGTCAAAATTATCGATTTACTTTCTTTTATCAAATAAAATTTGTTTAAAAAAAAAAAAAAAAAGTGCAAAAACTATATAAATTAAAAATTATGTGATATAACTTTTACATTTAATCCAATCATTAATAAACTATCGCATATCTGATAAAATCAAGATAAGACTAAAAGCTTTCATTTAAGTCCGATGAACCGATTTTTTTGCGCATCGATCGAAGCCGGCGTTGAGTATATCGATGACGGTATCATCGTATGCGACCTGACCGTCGCTTTCACCTTTTAGTATACAAAATTTAACGTATTCTGTGATACTTTATCAATTTTCATGTATTACAATGTAGTTTCAACAATAGCATAATTAAACAGTATAAATAATATAAATAAATTTTAATAGTTTTATTTGTAATGCGTTCCTATTAAAAGATAAAGCAAAAAAAAAAAATCTTCTCGTTCACGTATACTTATGAGTTGTTTCAAAATTTTCTACGATATACTTCGGAGCCAAGTTTTTATTTAAAAAATAATTAGCGAATTTTAGTTTATGTCAAAATAACATTCCACGTGCCAGGTAAATATATTAATTATTGAAAAACGTAAAAAAAAATGAGGAGTCACATTTTTGAAGTGCTATATCTCGCAGCTACTCTGGATAATATTGTTAATACATTTTTTCATAAAATTACAAAACTATCGAACAAACATTTTGTAACAATTTGAAAAAAAAAAAAAAAAAATAAAGAATAATAAACAAGGCGGATCGAAAATTTATTAAGAAAGTTTCGCAGCAGCTCTTATAAAAAAACATCAAGCCATAACCTCGAGCTTTCTTTCTATCGCAGATATCGTGTGCTTCGTTAACGAGTCAATCACATATCCCTAACATTCGGTAATAACTTTAAGAAACATCGCCGTGCCACGATATCGTGACGTTTATCCTTCGCAGGAATACGAAATTGCGCCGCGTTATATCGTCTCACCATTCGACTAATTGTACCTTCGCGCCGCTTACTTTTTTTTTTTTCTTTTTTTTTTTTCATTTTCGTGCAAGAGAATATAACGGTATTGTCGATTTATACCAATGCGAGTTTTTAACGTCTCGGGCTTGAGCTT
This sequence comes from Chalcis sispes, assembly GCA_949987625.1. Classification (NCBI taxonomy): domain Eukaryota; kingdom Metazoa; phylum Arthropoda; class Insecta; order Hymenoptera; family Chalcididae; genus Chalcis; species Chalcis sispes. The sequence continues at coordinate 24,515,518 of OX465099.1, forward strand.
GTGAGAAACAATAAATAAAAACGTGTATATATATATATGTACATATGTATATAAACTGCGTTTATAAATACGATGCGATATCTGATGTAGAGTTATGACGTGTGTTTTATACTTTTTTTTTTTTTTTTTTTTTTGTGAAAAATGCTTAGGACGTAAGTGAGGATGTTCTTATATTTACGTGAAAAAAGAATAATCTCGTTAGTGGTATAAGAGTGCTTTGATAATAAAAGTTTGAATAAGCTATAAACTGAGTGAATTATTTGACTTACCTGCATATCCGAACAGCTGTAGGTTGTTGTAAAAGGAACGTTTAATGTTTTTAACATGATAAAACGTTTAAATATTTAATTTATTTTTATACGCATATTTCAATATGATAATTGAAATTGAAGCTTTCTACCATCGATACTGGCTTGATTAAAAAATGTTAAAATAAATGCGAAAAATGAAAAAAAAAAAAAAAAAATAAAAAGAAATTCGCGTTAGCATCGATTATGTATTTATCAATCATAACGTAATATCGTATTTAATTTATTTAAAAAAAGTCAATGCGCGAAAAGTAAACCAAATCGTCGAGTAAATATAAAAATTCACGAGCCATTAAAATAATTACCGTTAACGTTGCAATATCGCGATAGCGCGTCGATTTTCAGCCAATCCGATTGTGTCGAACGGAGAATAAACGAGAGGAGCTTTTCCGATGCGATAAATTATCAGCCATCGCTTCTTAAGGCCATTGCTGTACATGTATATATATATATATATATATATATATATATATATATACACATCCACCAATACGACTCGCGGTATTTAGATTATCGTCGAGAGTCGGTGCTAATGCAACGGCAGGCGGTGTGTACGCGTTGCGATAAAAGCGCCTCCGCAAAATCGTGTACGGCATCTCGTTTAAGTGACACAACGTGTGCACGGAAATTCAAAATCGGTGCATCGGAGCTGAATGGCTTTGAGCATCGTATATCCTCTTCTTGACAGATCTGTTGGCATCGGTATCTATTTAGGATAGATAGCACGTGATGCTTTTTATTTTACGCCCGCGAGATTCGAGATCTCCTTGCGTATGTGTATTTTGATCAAAGCGTTCGATTGACGATAAAGTTTACGAAATTGTTTGTTATTTCATTTTTTTTTTTTTTTTTTTTTTTTTCATTATTTTCAAAGTTAATTTATGCGCAGTGAAATATTAACGATAAACTATTGATCGAATAATTAAAGAATAAAAAATAACACAGCGCAATGAAAGTTTATTATGACCTGTGTTCAACATGCAACTCAAACTAATCTGTCTAAATCTAAAATAAGGTATATTGAAAGGAGTTGATAACTCGATTGAAAATTACTCGTCTTACATAATACGACTGTTTATCGTTTACCTGTATTATCTGTAAACATTATTGACAGATATGGATTATATGATTATTGATGCATTATTATTTAATTAAAAAATCGCAATTAAATTTAGCAAAAATTATCAAATTTTAAATAAATTAAAAATTATTTTATTAATTAATGCTTTATTATTATTAGCTTGTAGTTAAATTTAACATCGTTATGATTGTTTATTTAAAAAAGAAAGCCAATTATTTCTTAATTATGTAAAGTTCAAAGATAAAATAGGAAAAAATAATATAGACTTAAGTAAGAAGATCTAAGTAAGAATATATTTAAATTAGATGTAATAGCAGGTATATCGATTTATAACATTAACATGTTGCGGAACTTATTCATGAAAATGCGAAAACGATTTTATAAAGACGCGTTTTATATGCAGGTCTGTATAGGTGTTCGGTGAAACGCCTAACAATCCATAAACCAACAGAAAGAAAAGACAGGTTACAATAAGATGATCAAAAGAACAAGAAAGTAGCGATCTTGTCGGTGTGTGCTCATAGCAAATATTCGCGATATTATTTTCTCTCTCTCTCTCTATCTCCTCTTTCTCTCCCGCGTATCCCGAAGAGCCTGGGAGAGTAAGCCGCACCGTTTCTTCCATATCCATTTCCTCGAATACGCGTAACTTGGAACAGTGGCTGCGATAATTATTATACGGAGCGGTGCGTTATCCTAATCTCGTCGTTTCGTCGGGTTCGCTTGCCCGCAACGGTATTTACGCGACGCGTTTCTCCGTCTTTCGCTTATACTTTTATATAACTATAATAAAACGAAGTCAAAGCCAGATAGAGTTATACGTATACCCGCGGGTTACTTTATTTTTTTTTTTTTTTTTTTTTTCCATATTACTCTTGCGGTAAAAAATCTAAATAAACGTGTCAGCTGCTGGATGGATGTTCGAGCGCGATACACGATATATATATATATATATATATATATATATATAAAAGTCGCTCGAAGCTGTACGGAATATTTAATTGCAACGCTTCGTTAAGAATGTGTGCCGATGTGCGCGCGTTTCGGTGTTGCCCCGTGCCGACTCTGACTCTTGTATACATATGCATGTGTATGTATATCAAGGGTGCAGTTTTATTTTTCGTTTTGATTGTACGCGAGAAATAGAGAGCGATAAACAAAGAAAGAAAGATATGATAGACGCTCGAGGCGGGAATATTTAATAGCGACGCTCTGTTAGACAAGTGGGCCGTTTTGAATTCTTGTATAAGTATCGCGTAACTTATTTTTTATTTGCTCGGAATGCTGGGAATGATCGTAGCTCGAGTTGTTTGTTTTTTTTTTTTTTTTTTTTCTCTTTACATATTTCATCTCCGTACTTTCGATACGGATTCGTTCGTCGTTAAAGTTGGATTAACGTTCGAATAAAATCGAATTCGTTAAAAGTTGGGGATAATTTTTAAATTAAATAGGTTCAACGTTTAGTACGTTAATTAAGAGTAGACGATTTTTTATCCCATACCCGGTGTGTAATTAAGGCTTACTCTCGAGTCATGAAAATAATTACGAAGACAATTGTTAAGTGCGGTACTATATTTGTTAAAACAATTGCTATCATCAATCTTATGTACTCTACCAATTTGAGATAAAAACGAGTTTTAATGTTATAATAAACTTTGACGACTGTAAGCAACGTTGATTAAAAAATTACTCTGAAAACGCACGCACACACGAGTGTATACAAAGAACGTAAAACAAAGCGGGTCAATGTATTTAACAATTAATCCACTTTAGCGAACAAAAGTGCGGCCGCTTTGTAAATGACAGATAGCGCGACTTTGTTTTCCGAGCTAATGGACGAACATAAATTATCGTGAAAATAACGCATGTGCGCGTACATTCATATAACAGAGTCGGCGAACTCGTGCAAAAGTGTATCTTTCCTTATCGCTTTCTCTCTCTCTCTCTCTTTCTCTCTCTTTCTCTCTCTTTCTCACTAAGTTACATAATACCGAGAGGGAGAAAAGAGAGTAAACGGATCTTAATTACAGTTACATGCAAATGGAATAAGTACACGCACACACAGCGTCGACACGCGAATACCGTGCAGATATTGTGGAGAATTTCCCGTTGAAGAACTCTTTAACTTTTATATACGCGCATGAAATTCGCTGTCTTATGTGCAAAGAAGTAGTGTGTGTGTGTGTGTGTATGTGTATATGTATATATGGGCGTAATTCAGAACCTTATTAATCGCACGACGAAAGGACTGAAGAAAAAGGGTGATATGAGCTTAACGGCTTTGTCTCTCGATCTGTCCGTCTGTTTATGTGTTTATTTATGGGATCGTAGCGTTGGGTGGAACGATATCGATTAGCTTTGCTTTTTTTTTTTTTTTAAGAGGTAAATAATAAAATTCACCGAGAGTCAAAACTATTGTTGAACCGGTGCTATTTAAATGAATAATAAAAAAAATAATAAAGCGACAAGTTAAACGAGGTAAAATATTTTTATATTATTTTATAAATCGATGCGCGCGTCGCAATTAACGAATTTATTACGATAAAGTGTAAAATAAAATGTAAAAGCGATAAATATTTAAACAATTATAAACTTTTATGTAGAGGCAAAGCGAAGAGAGAGAGAGAGAGAGAGAGAGAGACATTCTTGCTTACGCGCGAAAGGTATATTATTGGATTTTAATTATTTTGAATTTTAAAGCAAATTTTTCACCCGTTATAAATAAATAAAACAATATTTTGTTTTCATTTATTATTCTACCGCAAATTTTTGATTTATTATTTATTTAATATTCCTTAACTAACAATGAGGATTTATTTATCATTGATAATTTATTAATATTATATTTCCAAAATCTCATTTATACATTGTATTAACTTTATTTTAGGTTAAATAATTTTTAATAAAGAATTCGATCATCAATAACATAAAAACAAGGTTTTTTACGTTTAGATATAATAAAATGTTATTATTCAAATTACTAAAACATATTTTTCATATTTGATATAACTAATTATAATCATTTATTATTGACTAACGTTAGTACGCCGTTTATATTCTCCAAGTACTTTTCAATTGGGCAAATAATATCACACCTTGGCATCCATAATTCGTTAAAATATTGTTCAACTCCTTGATAATATAAAACCTTAAATAGAAATTAAATAAAAAGTTAAGCATTGATAAAATACGTATATATTAGGAGAGTAGATACATATATATATCTAACGATTATTTACCTTAATATAGTGTGAACCGTATTCTTCAAAAAGTTCTATGATAACTGCACTACCGTATTCAGGTATATGAGTATTAAAAACATTCAAAGTTCGCAAAATACCAATGACATTAAAGTCATGACCGCTGTACAAATATATTTTAGGTCTCATATTCTGCGTAGGTTGATTCGCTGTCGCTATTAGGCCGGATGTTATTTTTGACATAAGTTTACCTGAAATCGTGATCATAATATTATTTTAATTATATTTTGAAATTAATAAAAGAAAAAAAAAAAACAAAAAACAAAAAACAAAATCAACAAAAATTTTTTACAAAAACTTATAAATTTTTAAATATTAATCAGAGGTATTATTATTACCTACGAGAAAACTTGTTATATTATTATCATAAGAAGTTATATCAGTATGGAGAAGCGCTCCTTCGAGTAATTTTCTTTCGTTAAATGCTCCTTTAGCCCAATATGGGAGAGGTAGATTCATAAAACTTTCAGCTACGAGCGAGTCATAAATAATTTTCATTTGAAAAGTACTGCTTATATTTACTCCAGTAAAATGACTTAATTGTTGCATAAATTCATGAAGATTATTTAAACGTTCCTGGATATCTTCATCGGTCTCAACTCTTCTTTTATGATCTTCAAACCTATTAATGAATCGCTATTATTATAGAATATAAAATGTAAATTCATAAAATTAGATAAATAACAATCGTGTAATTTTAATTGTAATTAAAAATAAACAATTTGATATCAAAATCATATTGTTTAAAGTTAACGGCCCAATTCACTAAATGTCTCCAAAATTTAAAAATGTATTCCGCTTATTATATAATTCTGGATTTATTAAGAAAATTCGATCGATTGTGAGAAGATGTTAAATTTATCTAAGCTATAGATGTCAGAGTATTACCTTAACCGTACCAAGCGTAAATTTTTATATTTATTTTATTAATTGTTGTATTTATTTTTACGTGATTAATAAATAAATTAAACGAAAATAAATAACGTTAAATAAAAATGACAAAAAATTGATATCAAACTTTAAATTATATTTTTAATTAAAAGAACATTATTTCTTTATAAATTAAAAAAATTATTATATTTATAAATTTTTTGTTCAAATCATTCTTTAAAATTTGAATTCTTTAAAGCTTTTAAAACGTTATTGTACAATGAAGTGCAATTATATCTCATATATTGAATTTAACCAACGTATCACTTACTCAGGTCGAAGTATAGACAGTAAAAGATCATCTTCCTTCCTAGGTATATAAGTTATAGGAATAGGTTGCCAATTAAGCGTCGGATGCCATTTTTGTAAGTATTTAGGAGGAAATAGAGCCGCGAGAACTAATTGCAGACTCATTTTTGTTCGATCATAATCGGAACTTTGCGCATAAACAAGTTCTGGCAAATAAATGTCGCCGAGAAAGTTTTTGTATCTTCTACGAAGAAACTCTCCTAATTTATAAGCGCGAAATTTTCCGGACTGAAAAATTCAAATGAGATTAAAAAAGAATTGGCAAATCCATTATTTCATTAAAAAAAAAAAAAAAATTAAATAGTTTGGTTTTTTTTTTTTGTTTTTAAATATTAAAAGAGTTTAAGTAACGTTTATTAGGAATACGATTTACTGATAATTATTCCCATGAACGCTCGTTCTCGAAAATTTAACAATTTATGCTAATAATAAAAAGGTAATATTTTCAATGAAATATTACATTTGTTAAGGCTCCTTTGCCATATGGATAAAAATCATAATTGAAATACGGATCTTTTGGTAATCCAACTTCGTCGGTAGGTGTTCGATCGCCGTGACGAAATATCTAAAATAATAATTCGATTAATATTTTTTCGCAATTAATGAAAGGTATATATAGTCGTTTTCATAAATTTACGTACAACATTGACTGATTTCAAATTTAGTTCAGCGACACATGTTCTCAAAATTTGAATGATTATTACAAATGCGTAGAAAATTTTCATATTGTGCCTGATATTTTGAAATTCGACAAAAAAATAATGATTTTCAATGAAAAACTGTAAAATATAAAGTTTTTATGAGAAAAAAAAAAAAAAAAAATTAAATTTTTCAACAAAATTCAAGACTGATTAAATTGCTAGAATAATAAAGCGTTATTAATACGTTATCTGCTAATTACAACATTATTCGTAGTCAAAGAACACCTGGGCGTAACTCGGTAGTGAAAAAGTTAAGAAAAATTTACCAGTGGCAGAACGACGACGTAGCAGAATCTCTCTTTGTACCGTACACGTTTTATTTTATTATTTTTTATTTATTTTTTTTTTTTTTCTAAGCCTTTTTTTGATGCTTTTTTTGTTTACAAATTTTCTTTTCTCATTATTATTATTATTATTATTATTATTATTATTTAGATCAAGATATGTATTTAGGTGGATACAAAAAATAAAAACGAAACATAATTTCACAATCGTTTAATACGCTTCGAAAAACGTGTACTATTTGCATAATTAGCTGCCACCGCGTCAACTGTGCCGGCGTCGCTAATTTTCTGAATAGATTTGAGTTATAAGAGAAATTATGATCGATCCAATCAATCTCCTGCCAATTATAATTCAACTTTTGTGATTAAGTGTACAAAAAAAAAAAAAAAAAAACTATTTAATTAAATAATACTCAAAAGGATATTCATTAACTGTGTAGACGATTTAAACCTAATCGATTAACGGGTTACCCCCACTTGCGACTTTGAAAAAATCGATTTTTTGTTAATTGCATTTTTTTTTTGAAGTATAAGTATCTGAGAATATGACCTGGAAATTTCAAGTCGATCCGAACAAAATTGACTGAGATATGAGCGTTGGAAGAGAAGAATTAACTGAAAGAATAAACTGAAATTAAAACTTTAAACGCGTTTTTCTCGAAATGGCATTTTTGAAGTCGGTGACCAAGATTACCCAAACACTAATAAATCGATCTTCTTGAAATTTTGCAGGCTTATTTAATACATAAAAATGTAGTCTTTAATCGTTCGATTTTTTTCGTTAAAATCGAACCATTAACTTTGACTGTCCGCCATTTTGTGAAAAATGAATATTTTTTTAAATCCTTTCATTAAAGACTAGTTTATACTTATATTTAACTAAATCTATCCACATTTTTTAATTCAGATGATTCACTTTGCCGCAATGTTGGTCACCGCAAACCGTATAAATAAAAACACTATTTCATTGGCGGCCATTTGCCACTTAACAATGTAATATTTTGCAATAAAAAAATTACTAAAAGTTCTTTAAGATGTATTCTTTAAGATGATATAATAATCGTTTAAAAAAGTTTTGTAGTTTTCTTTAAAAAAATTCATGAAAAAGGCCTTTTTTGTTGAGCTACAACTGGGGGTAACCCCTTAATGCTTGTGCAATTAGTGATGAATGTAGTACTATCCGAAAATATCTCTTAAGTTCAGTATAAAGTAAATAAAATTAATTCCTTTAATATTCAAATTAAAAAGAATCATATTAAATTAATCTAAAGTTTCATCTATTATTTATCTAATGCATTAGAAGATATTTTAGCCGAATTAAATGTAAAAATAAGAGGTTTAGCAATAATTATTATAAAAGAATCAATGAACAAAGAGAGATATAATTAGTTTGCCAAGTTTTAAACGAGAAAATCTATTACAATAATTTAAATTTTATCTTTGAAATGAAAAGATAGTTAAAAATTGTATAAATTTCGAAACTGCAAACACACGTGTATCTAATAATGATAATGAGATTAACAATGTTATTAAAACAAATAATTTCGTCGATCCCAATATAATAAACGAATTAAAATAAAATTTCAAACTTTGACTAATTATTAAATATTAATATCTAATATTTATGGGGTAAATAAGATTCCGAATAAAAATAATAAAAGAACTTTTAGTTTTAAAAGACTCGTAAAAAGGTATAAAAGAAAGTATTAATGCTTTTACTCTAGTTAAATTCAAAATTATATTATAATAATAAAATAAGAAAGAAAAAAAAGAAAAAAAAAAAAATTAAAATTGATAAAACAGAAAATAATAAAGAAATTAGTTCTAACAATCGTGATCGAATAAATTTAAACGAATAGTTATTTAAAAAGTAAAACTACCTTTCTAAATTACGTTCATTTTAAAATTTTACCAGATAATATAAAAGTAAATTAAAATCTAATAAATAAAATAAAAAAATACTCACAGACTCGAGAAAAATTTTCAAAGTTCATCAATCAAGTGACACGCAGAAATGTAGATAGAGCACACTTCTTAAGCATATAAGTAAGTAAGTCTACTTTAAAAACTTCATCGCAATCGACACCTGCAGCCTTGATGTAGAATTATTTTACTTTGACGTAAAACTGTAAGCAAACAATTGAAAAATTTGACAGCAAACAGTTATGCCGAAGAAAAAGAAGAAGAAGAAGAACAAGAACAAGAAATCAATATGATTTACATAAAGGAAACCCGCTTTAAAATTAAGCAACTAATGCAAATAAAACATTACGCTAGATATGAGAAAAATCGAATAGACTATACAAAAATGAGTAATGGTGTAAGTATCCATATGAAAAATAATACCTATAATAAACGATAAAAATATGTATAAAAGAAAAAAGATAAAATAAAAATAAACGACAAATAATAATCGAATAAATATTGAATAGCAACGACTTAGTACTACTAAAAGATCATTCTCCAACTTATTTCATTTAACGCAACGCATTTTAGCAGCATAAAATAAAAGAATTAGCACGATTAGACAAAAAAAAAAATAATAATAATTTTTTACCATTAAAATCATTTTAATTAAAAAAATATTTTCTTGACTCAACTCATTTTTTTCTCTTGGTTTTACATTAATGCACATCTGTAGATGTTTAAAATCAAGAGTAAAAACTTTTACTTTTGAGTTGAATAAATTTTCAAAATTATTTCTCTCGAATCAAGCGATTTTTTTCTATCGATGTAAAATCGTATACTAGGTTGTTCAAAAAGTTTTGAAAGCGACATCTATAGAGCAGTAGAAGAACCAAAATTTTTACGCCATTTTAATATTTTATCTTTCATATAAACATACCCAAAGTTTCATTCCACTCTGTCAATTCATTGTTTGTTTACAAGCCATTTGAAGTTGACGTGTCAGTGTATTTTTTTTAAAATGGAAAAAACCGAATATTGTGCAGTGATAAAATTCTTTGTTTTGGAAGGTTTATCAGCAACGGAAATTCATACAAAAATGGTGAAAGTGTTAAAGGAATCTGCTCCTTCATTTCCAACTGTGCATTGATGGGTTTTAGAGTTTAGACGTGGTCGAAAAAGCGTTGAAGACGATCCACGCTCAGGACGTCCAAAAAGTGCATCAACACCAGCATTCATAGCAAAAGTACAGGATGTGGTTTTGGAAAATCGTCGATTGACCGAGAGAGATTTAGCAGAGGCCCTAGACATCTCATTAGGCAGTGTGAGTCATATTTTAAATGAAGTTTTGGGTTTCAGAAAGCTCTGTGCACAATGGGTGCCGCATTCGCTCACAATGGAACAAAAACACGTTCGAATGCGACTTTCTGAGCAACATTTGGAGCGTTTTCGAAAGGATAAAAAGGATTTTTTGCGTCGATTTATCACTATGGATGAGACTTGGGTCTGCCATCATGACCCTGAATCAAAACAAGAGGCTAAAGAAGGTGTTAGCGTCAGTTTTTTGGGATGCAAAAGGGATTTTGTTGGTGGATTATCTCCAAACTGGCAAAACAATAAATTCTGAATATTATTGTAACCTTTTGGACCCATTGGATGAAAAAATTAGTGAAAAAAGACCCGGTTTGCACAAGAACAAAATCATTTTTCATCAAGACAATGCACCCGCTCACACAGCTCAAAAAACCATCACTAAAATAACCGAATTAAAGTACGAATTATTGCAGCATCCACCTTATTCACCTGATTTAGCTCCCTCTGACTTCTGGATGTTTCCACACCTCAAGAAATTCCTTCGTGGGAAGCATTTTTCATCAAACGAAGAGGTTATAGCCGTCGTAGAGGAGTGTTTTGCAGGCCTTGCAGAAAGTCACTTTCATGATGGGATAAACAAGTTGGAAGACCGTTGAACCAAGTGTATTGAACTTATGGGAGATTATACTGAGCAATAATAGTGATTTCACCAACAAAAAAAAGTATCTTCATTTCCGCTTTCAAAACTTTTTGAACAACCTAGTACTTTAAAAGATCTTTAGGATAACGACTATTTTTCTGTATTTGTAAATCTTACTAAAGAAGTACCGAAGTGCCGGCAAACAAATTTACGAAATCATAGAATTAATTGAAGTAATAAAAATACTAGGATTAATCTTTCATTAAATATTTTCTCGGAAAATATATAAAATAACTTAAAATGTAAATGCTCATCGAGAATCAATATTGTTATAGTAAAATCGGCAAAAAAAAAAAAAAAAAAAAAAAAAAAAGGATTCAAATCAAAATACTTTCGTTAACTTAATTTTAATGTAATAAAATTTTAATATTCAAATCAGTAAAACATATATTGTACATATTTAGTGTAATAAATTAGCGATGATTATTATAATTTATAGACTAGCTTTGACTAGCTTTAGTACGCCGTCTATATTCTCCAAGTACTTTTCAAGTGGATAAATAACATCACATTCTAACATATGATATTCGCAAAGACTTTCATAAAATCCTTTATAATATAAAACCTTTAATAGAAATTAAATAAAAAGTTAAGCATTGATAAAATACGTATATATTAGGAGAGTAGATACATATATATATCTAACGATTATTTACCTTAATATAGTGTGAACCGTATTCTTCAAAAAGTTCTATGACAACTGCACTACCGTATTCAGGTATATGAGTATTAAAAACATTCAAAGTTCGCAAAATACCAATGACATTAAAGTCATGACCGCTGTACAAATATATTTTAGGTCTTATATTCTGTGCAGTTTGATTTGCTGCTGCTTTAATGTCGGCTGTTATATTTTTCATCGGTATACCTAAAATAATCATCATAACATTATTTTAATTAAATTTTCAAATTAATAAAAAGAAAATTCATATTTTACAAAAATTTTTTTTTAGTTTTTAAATATTAATAAAAGAAATTATTTTTACCAGCAATAATGCTCGTTATGTTCTTATCGTAAGAACTTGCACGAACATGGAGCAGCGCCCCTTCAAATAACTCTCCGCTAGGAAACATTTTATTAGTCCAATTTGGGAGTGTCAGACCCAATGAAATTTCCGATTTCAATCCTCTTTATATAGATTGAACATTTGGAAACTATTGCTTATATTCTTTCCAGTATAACGACTTAGTTCTTGCATAAATTCCCGATGATCGTTAAACCATTTCTGCATATCTTTTGTGGCTTCGATTCTTTTAATTTCCTTCAAGTACCTTTTAATGAATTACTATTAGTATATAATAATTAAAAGTTAACAATTTGCAATCATATAAATATATTCATATTATTTAAAAAGTATTTATATTTATATTATTTAAAATTATCGAACCAATTCCTTAAATATCTTTAAAACTCAAAAATTTATTCTATTCGTTTGTATAATTTCAAATTGAGCTGTATGTACTCGTAATTTATGATTAATCAAGGCTTAATCAATTGCAATGAGATATTTAAGCTAAAAATGCTCGTTAACTGTGCCAAGCGTTAAATTTTACATTTATTATTGTTTATTATTATTATTTTTACGTAATTTCTTAATTTATTGATGGAAGAACTTAAAAAAAAATTAATTAAAATTTTACAAATATTTACAATTAAAATCATTTCTTCAAAAATCATAAACATTAATGTGCAAATTTTGCTTTTAAATAATTCTCATTATTTACAAAGCACAAGTTATAAATTTTAAATTTCTGCTACCTTACAAAATTTTATTTAACGATTTTATATATAATTATACCTCGCTTATTAGATTTATTCAATATATTACGTACTTCTGGAATAAGTAATCAGTCACGTTCTTAGGTATATAAGATGTAATGTTGGATGATAGTTTATCTATTGGAGTAGATAGACAAAATAGACCCTCGAGAACTAATTGCAGACTAATTTTTGTTCGATCATAATCGGTACTCTTCGCAAGCACAAGTTCTGGCAAATAAATGTCGCCGAGAAAGTTTTTGTATCTATTACAAAGAAACTCTCCCAATTTGTAACTGCGGTGTTTACCGTTCTGAAAAGTTTAACGAAAATTTAAAAAGAACTTTTTAATGAATTATTTCATTTTTAAAATCAAGTTATAAGGCATTTTTTTTAAAATGTAAAAAGGGTGAAAATTATAGATTTTGAATAAAATTTACCGATTATTATTTTCATTAAAAAATTTAATAATATACGATTGTAATAAAAAAGAAATATTTCCGTAAATATTAACTTTTATCATATATACAATATAATAATTACATTAGTTAGAGCTCCTTTGCCGTATTGATCAATAACCGAATTTGGATCATTTGGAAAGGTAGACAATTCATCAGGTGTAGTATCGCCGTGTCGGAATACCTAAAATAATAATTCGAATTAAATTCCTTTGTTGTTAAGCAATAATATACTTAAATAATACACTTAAATTCACTTACAACATTGACTAACTTCAATTTTGGTTCTGCGTCACATATACTCAAGATGTGAATAATTAATAAAATTGTATAAAAAGTTGTCATATTTTCAACGATATTTTGAAAATTTTACTCGATGATAAAAATAACTTTCGACAACTACTCTTGTAACAACTGTACAAAATAAACTTTTTACGAAAAAAAACAAAAAAAAAAAAAAAAATCTTAAAATTTCAAATTAATCAAATTTAAAGAATTGCTAAATTAAAGCGTTATTATGAAAGAAGCGTACCAACGGCCAAGAGATACGAGATTAGCTCAAGTTGCGTCGTGCGCGTTTTTATACGCTTGTTTTGCAATTATCAAAACGAGAAGAATAATAAACATAAAAAATTAATAAACATGTTACATTTAAGTCACGGATTTTTTTTTTTTTTATCAATATTCCAATAAAATATAATCTTAAAAACAGCGCGTTATGTTAATAAATAAATAAATTTTTTTAAATTCATTTATAATTAAAACTTTGGAAATTTAGCACAACGATTATTTGATCATTGAACAAGTTTATGTTAATTTTTTTCATAAAGTATATAGTTGTCATGTAGTAAATTCATTTTTTTTTTGATTATCAGGGAGTATTTCATAAAATAGCACGGTGTTACTTTATTTGATTATTAAAGTATTTTTATTTCAGATTTATTTATCGTATCAATACTTACGATTGTAAAAGAATCGATATTTTAACGTGAATTGAAATGATAAAATTAATTTTCTCTGCTACGTGTTAAATTTATAAATTACGAAAAAAAAAAAAAAAAAAAATATTATTTTATCGATTGATTAATATGAAAAGCGCTTATCAATGTCATTTTTAAGATTAAAAAAATTACAGGTGAAAATTAGTATTAAATATCAAACACGTTGTACTCATTAATTTAAATACAATTAAATTTAACTTTTTTTTTTTTCATTTATCATAATTAATAAGACTAATTGAAACTAACATAAGAAAAAAAAAAAAAAAAGAAGAAGAAAAATAACGTGTTAAATCTCACAGATAATTAAATCCAGTAAATATCCTCAAAGAAACTCGCCATTCCTCTTACTTGACGCTAACAAAACACATCGGAATTCTTTCTCTTTCTCTCTCTCTCTCTCTCTCTCTCTCCTCGCTGTAATTAAATCAAGAGGTACCGAGGAAGAAAAGAAGGCAAGCGCTCTTGCCGAGGCAAAATAAAAAAGAAACGAAGAAGGTTTAATGTGAGATTTCATCGCGCGATCGTAAGAAACATTTGCGAGTAACGCGATTTATCATGGATTCTCGTTTGTTATAACGCAAAGAGGAGAAATATTTAGTAACGTATAACTTTTTTTACCGATTTTTATGATAAGAAATGCGAAAAATGAAATCGTATAAATATAATTTATGAAAGTTCAATCGACGAATTTTTTAACATGACAATAACAATTGCGAAAAATTAAATAATCTTATAGAATTCGAAAGTTGACGATTACGCAAAGCTAATCGAAACGATGATACCGCGAGAAATAATTTTAATCCCGAATCTCCGCGCTCGCTCATCCTGTCCCATACAAAATATGCGAATAGCTTTGAGTAATCTCGAATAAACTTATCGGGAGATTTCCCTTGGCGCCGCATCCTCGTGGTACAGTTGTCGTCCTATAGTTTAATCGGTAGAAGGGCAAACGCGTCTGTCGACCGGATAAAAAAAAAAAAAAAAAAAAAAAGACTTCCTTCAGAAAGTTGGCTAACGGAATAATCGGCCGAGCGGATGCTCGCGTCGGTGCAATTAATTTTCCCCGGCTAAATTTTCCTTCCTCGATGGTATAGAATAAGAAAAATCGAATTATGGCTCGTTGCTTAAATCACTGTGATTTCGCTGTGAGTATTACACTTGTGTGCTCTTCTAGTCCTGTGCGATTTCAGATCGGTAGTTTATCGTTTTCCGATGCGTATTTATGTAATAACGCGGCGTTAAGTGGATAAATTTGTTGAGAAACACCTGCGCTTTTTTTTTTTTTCTTTCTTTTTTTTTTTTGGCAAACGTTGCGCGACGCTGGTTTCGTGCGGTAGAAACGAATCGCGACGATGGAAATACATCGATGAAGATATAAACTCATGATCTTGTTTCATTTTTTGTTATACAAGTTGTGGAGCAATTTTATATTCGCAATTTGATGGAATGAAAAAAATGTTAAGTAAAAGCGCGTTAAAAAATTGTTCAATTTATCTTATTAAAAATATCGTAATTTATAATTTTTCATTAAACAATTTATAATATCTTATTATTGAATTAATACACGAATATGCATCATTCGACAAACGAGAAGAAAAATATAAATAAATAAATAAAAGTAAAAAAATAATAGATCGGATATTACAGGTATTCAATAAACGTAATCTATTTAATAACGCGAAAAATTTTCTCATCGTTAATGCGTCATAATGATAGCTTGCGTTCAACGCGTAATATTCCTGTAAATGGCTCTAGAACAGATCTAATTAACATCTCGTTTAACTCGCTTACACGATCGCGTGTCCGGGCAATGTTTTGACAAACGGTCTTATGGTTTGGTTCGATCGATGAGAAAAAAAAGAAAAAAAAAAAATAAATAAATAAATAAATAAATAAATAAAGAAAGAGACATCCAAATTCGCTACTCGTGTACAGAATTTACGCGTTATAACTGAGCGAGCGTTTAAAGTGACGTCGTCGTGTGCCGTTACCGTTCGTTATGCAATAAAAGACGCGTTAAGCGAATGATTAAGTTTCGTGTGCGGATGTAATTAACGCTTTATGTTGGTATGATTTGAGGATTTCGCGAGGTTTCTATGTGCGTCGTAAAGTAGAAAATTTTACGGTCGGTCGGTTTTAAAATTTACGATCTCGATTTATTATTTCGGCTCGATAAATTATATCGGTTACTTTATCAGTAAGTCATATGTAACTGTACAACAATGTCTTTTTATTCATTATGTTTGCGTTTAATTTTTATTAGCCCTTAAAAGGACATAATCGTTTTTAAACGTTAAACTCGGATATGAGGTTTAATGAAGCTATACCGCGCGTTTATTTTATGGCATCGAAAATCACCGAATCAACTTTATTGAATACCTACGGTTATCAATAATTTTGATTAACTGTACTTTGTGAAATACGAGATAATTTATTTTCTAATAAATCGAACGAAAACTTTAAGATTTATGGAACGAGATTGTAATCTTCTTCATAATTTATAAATCATACCAACAATATATTCTACGCAAATATATAAAAATCGATCGGGAAAGAATTAAAAGAAATTTGAGCCTCAAGTCGTTATCACGTTATAAAGTTTTCGATAAAAATGCGAAAAGTACTTAAATTTTATATAAATCAAGATAACGTATAATAGAGTAAAAAAGAACGAACTTTCCCAAGAGAATCATATATACAAAGCTTTTAAGAGGAAATAAACGATAAGCTCGTTGGTAAATAACGATCTTCCCTATCAAAGAATTCGCGAACTCGCGATTCCTACTCGAAGCTATACCACGTAAACATGCGCATACCTGAATAACGTAATAATGGCAAATTCTTCATTAGGTGAGAGCATATGCGTGCGCTTTATTTCACGAGTGCTGGTAGAAGCATAAGAGAAAAAGAGAAATAGAGAGAGAGAATCATCGTCAGTGTATGTATAAATACACGCTAACTTAATGTAACTCAATTAATAATCCTTTTCAGGTCCAAGAAGCGAGACGAATCGATATATATATATAGAATATACCGTGAGGCTCTCACCTTTTCCCTACTCTTCATATTACTCTCTCCTCGTTCGAGCAGCCGATACTAATCGCACCAATGCAAGCTGAATAATTCATTCTTTCTTCTCAATTCAACCTTTGATGCGTAATGCGTATACATTTGTGTATGATATCGGTAAGGTATGATATATACGCTTATATACATTCGTGTCTTTTTCCCCTTACCTCGTGTGCGCGCGCGCGCGCGCGTGTGTGTGTGTGTGTGTGTGTGTGTAATTGTTATGCCGCAATGTGTATCCGCCCGCCGTCGAATTATGAAATTGGACGCTGATGCATATGTGCGGTTTTGCGATCATGATTATGATTATGATAATTATTATTACGATGATGATGATGATGATGATGATGATGATGATCATGATAAGCACGAGGAAGCGCGCGAAACTTACCTTCGATATGGCGAGGTCGCGATACTGATGGAGGTTTACCGGTGAATATTGGATTCTGTTTGAGTTTTCATAAACGTGGACTCGGATGGTTGTTTAATTGAGGAAGGATTTGCGATAGAGATAGGTATGGGTTTATCAACGTATTATTAGACTATTAATTAGATGTCTATTGGTAGCTTTTCCATTTTTTATCAGTTATGAAAATAAAATTTATTATAAATGTCCGGTTAAAAATAATTTAGATACTTTTGATAATTTTTTATCCTCTGTACAAGCTTAGATATTTTTATACACTTCAAACAAGGACTATTATCAACGATACGAAAAGAATCATCGGATTAAGTATAATCAAAATTATATTAACGAAGTGTCAGAAAATTATTCTCTTATCGCGTTAATTTATTTTATCGTCCTATCTGTTTCATTCTAATGATAAAGTATTGCTTCGCATACAAGATAGACTGATACATATTATACACTCACATTTTTCCGTAGTGCACGTTACGCGTTTTATGTTTTTTTTTTTGTTTCTTTAAATTTTTATAAAAAAAAAAAAAAAAATGCTATTAATATAAAAGGTAATTTACAATTTATATTTTGCAAATTTTTAATATTTTCAAGCACAGGAGTTACTTACAAAATGAATTGATTTGCATTCGTTTCGAAGATGACATAAATAATGATGTATAAGATTATAACATTTTTTTTTTTTTACATTTATTTATTTATTGCTTAATTAAATCAATTAAAAGTTGATATATAATTGGGTTACTAACACTTGTTACAGTTTATAAACTCATTACCCGTCGAAATTCAAAAGTAGAAAAGACAAAATTCAATTAACTGCGTAATGATATTCATGACATAGAAGTGCGGTTAAAAAAAAAAAAAAATTAAAAATGTGTTCTAAAAATTGGACATTGGCGGATAACGGGTTAAATTTTGTAATATTTTTATATAAAATGATAAACGAATATATTTGAGTTACCTAAAGCTGTGCTAATTAAAAGACTTAATTTTACATGAAATAATGGATCTCGTGCGAAAAAAATTTGAAAAAAAAAAATGAATATAAATAAGTATTTTGAATATTGAAAAAAATATACTGCAACAAAATTTGAATAAAAAATCAGAGAAATTTAATAAATCTTCCAATAAGCTTAAACAACACATAGTTTAAGATCGCAATACATTTTGCGCCCATCTCGAGCTTGCCAACAAAAAAATATATAAAAAAACAAAGTACGCATTCCTCGCAGTCAAGCTAAATATATCACAAATCAAAACCAATAGCGAAAACAAAAAGGTTAAACTACGATTACCAAGACTTTCGATATATACCATATATTAAATATTGTACTATATTAAAATTACACGCGAATGGCTGTCTTATGTAAAATATAAAAAAAGCTTCCGATTGGCTGATAATTTTTGCATTATGGCCGCCATCCTGCGAGCCAATCAAACTCGCGGAACGTACCCCTTCCAATTTCACATATCACCTCGTTATTGTGCAATTATTTAGACGTTGTTTTATCATATTTTGATTAGTCTAAAAGTTCTAATTAATTATTCGCGATTGTATTATTCTAATTTAAACACTATATTGTTCTTTTAATTACTTATTTTGAATATTTTGCTATATGGAAATTGCACGCAAATGGCTGTCTTATGTAAAATATAAAAAAAGCTTCCGATTGGCTGATAATTTTTGCATTATGGCCGCCATCCTGCGAGCCAATCAAACTCGCGGAACGTACCCCTTCCAATTCCACATATCACCTCGTTATTTTTAATTCATTTGGACATTGTTTTATCATATTTCTATCAGTCTAAAAGTTCTAATTTATTATTTGCCATTATTTTATATCAATTTAAACACTATATTGTTCTTATAATTACTTATTTTAAATATTTTGCTATATGAAAATTGCACGCGAACTATATATATGTATATATATATATATATAAATTAATAATAGTCACCGGCGTGCAAACATAACCTACTACGTATACACCATTTACATGCGTAGGCTGAAATTTATCGTTATTAACGGAGTTTAACACACCACCGCTCGTGATTATTTCATGCTCTCGCCGATCTACTTCCGTCCCATTTCCCGAGGGCGCGCACACCTACATATATATGTTATATATTAAAGTTAGTACATACCGTATGTGGATGAGCACTGCACAAAGATGTAATTATAGACGTGGAATATGTCATCTAAGGCAGATCTTTATCTCGACGTTTGTGTACGTTGGGAAAAAAAACATTTTGCGCCCGCCAGAGGAGAATTCCACGGTTGGATAATATCGTGATCGATCGTGTGACTTTTATTTTTCTTTTATTTTTCATGGTTATTGTTTTGTCTCGGGCTTCGGCTTTATCGACATGTCGTTTTGTTGAAAAACTTTAGTAATTCTGATCCTTGTTTCATGGTAACGTTTTAATCTGTGATGTCGATCGAAGCCAGTATGATATGAAGAAAAAAAAAATAGTAAACGATTATTTGAATGTTATTCGATTAGTTTTATAATTTAACGGTATCGTAATTATTCTTGTCTGGTACAGCATTCACCACCACAAGTCTTTAAACTAACTTAACTTCATTTTTATTCAATCTAGTATAACATTAGCTCGTGATATTTTACATAAGTTTATTCCGGAGGGCGAATATTAGGATAATTTTTGTTTACCCAGCAATCGTTGAAATGACCGTTTATTTGCGAATGGCAATCGCAGATCTTACATTTAATGTAAAATATCGTCGAAACATAGAAAACGATTTAAAACTGTATTCCCATGACCAAAGCGATGCATAAAAAGCGTGCCACGATATACCTCCGAGCTGTTGCATAAACGTCCGTTGTATAATTCATTTTAAATTCAATGGATCAACGCGTTTTGAGCAAATCGACGATATGCTGTGGCGGAAAGTAGAGCGTATTTATATACGCCGTGGAATTTATTTCATGAAGATTTTTATATACCTTTCGGTGTTCAATTATTTATTTGTGTAATGATGGAAAAAAAAAAGGCGAGAATCTTTATAAGATTTAACTGTAAATCAAATTCCTGGACATTGAGATGCATACAAAATTTTACGCTTAATCGTTTGTTATATATATTTTTATTTGCCTTCGTATGAATGATTATTATACTTAAGAAAATTATCTTATGAAAATATATCGCTTCTAAATTTACGTCAAATGTTATTATGATTGTAATAAAATAATTAATCTACTGTAAAGATTTCTAATTGAATTGCAACAATTTTACCAGACACTTACTTCCTAACCTGAATGCATTTAATTAAATAGTAGTAAATTTCAAAAGAAGATACATTTTGCAGTTCGATTGACTGAATTTTTCTCCCAACGAGCAAACGCTGACCTTCTTCTGCGAGTCGGTATAAACAACAATGGGATTCGAAAGATAAATCTTACCGGTATATCATAAATCCCGATACTCGCGCGCTTGTCGCTGGTATCGTTTTGCGGTAATAAAAATTTCCTCACGACGAATCTTCTTCCTATATATATATATATATACATACGGGGCCAGAGAGAAACGAAAGTATAACTGCTTTTCTGGGTATCGAAGAGACAAAACAAGCGCCAAGTGATAGAAAAGGATGAAGAAAAAATGATATATTAAAGGAATAAGAGAGAGAGAGAGAGAGAGAAATGTAAGGAAAGAAGGCCGATCCTTATTAAGTTTTATCAGTGGTGCATAAAGCAAAGTAAAGGGTTATCAGGGCCGATCAACGTGTCACCCAAGGTCCGAGACACTTCCGTCGTCGGCTTTAACGTGCGCGTGCACGTGTACATGTATACATACAAACATACACAAACGTACTGGGCAAACTCGACAAGCGCTCGCTCGCTAGCTTGCGCCCGAGAAGAAAAAGAACGAAATAAAGAATCGAGAAATAGCGAAGTAGAAGGAGGTGAAACGAGGATATAAGGAAGGAAAGAAAAAATAAAAGAAAAAAAAAAAGGGTTAAAAAAAAATTGAGGAAAAGGATCGCAATAGCGATTCGCGACAGCGACAGCAACGCGGACCGCTATATGAACGCCGAACACGTGTAACGTCCGTACGTACACCAGGAATAGAGAGAGAGAGAGAGAGACCCTCTATCTTTCTCTTTCTCGACAACGTGACTCACGACCCGGAGCAGGAGAAAGACGAAGAAGAGAAAGGCAGAGAGAGAGAGAGAAAACCTCCCTTGGGGGCATTTTTACCCAGGGGCCAACTAACGTCCGGAGCGGCTCATGAAGCTGGTAAATAGTATCGGCGCGCTCTCTTTCTATGCTACTCTCTAGCGAGAGAGAAAGATATGCATCTCCACGATTAGAGGCGGGCTCGCGCTATATATATATATATATATATATATGTGTATGTATACATACACGAGAGAAACGTTCTCTCTTTCTCTCTCTCTCTCTCTCTCTCTTAACCGATCGGCGCCAGCCGCGTGCGCGCGCTTCTATTAATACCGAGCGAGTATATATAGTAGAATCGGTCGGCGAGACTTTGTTACGGGGTGCGAGAGACGCGGCGACTCGCCTCACTCTGGGAGAAGGATAATGACACACGCGGCTACCTCTTCTCTCTCTCTTTCTCGACAATCGCAGGAAGTAGTAGTCGTGTGGTAAACGCCGTGGCAATATACGTATGTATATACTACGTTTATGTACGTAGCACGTATAGATAAACTGTTACAGTTCCGAGGGATTGAATTGTAAATGGCTGTAATTAAGGATATATCGATCGATGCGAAAAAGTTGTTTACTTTTTTAATGCGATTGTTAGCGGGCGCGGAATTTATTTAGTTTCTTTCTTTTCTCTCTCTCTCTCTCTCTCTCTCTCTCTCTCTCTCTCTCTTGTCGTTCTCCTTTTCATTTTTTTTTTTTTTTTTTTTTGTTTGTTGCTTTCTTTTCGACGTTTTTTTTAAAGAATTGAACGACGTTTCTCGGCCGATCAACGTTTGATTTTTAAGAGAGAATTGAATGTACACGCGAAAGTCGAGGTACAATATTCGTTGATAATGAAATTATACGTTCTAGTTGATATTTGTCTACTTGAAATAAAAATGAAAAAAAAACAGCTACTGTTATCGATTGATTTATCTCTTGCATTTGCCAGATAAATGTTACTTTTAAATGCATTTTTCATATACTCATTTTTACAAACATGGAATATTTATTGTTAACATAAGAATGAATATTTTTAAATGCATAGTATAGTTATATTTTTTTTCGAGAATTACTTTTGATAAATTTTTTCTTTTTTAATACACATTTGTAAGTTTTTATGTTAAATATGTGTCTGTAATTGTTTAAAAAATAATCTTTCAGCTAGAAAAAAAAAATTGTCAATAAATTAATTTTATTAATATTTAGAGAATGGAAAAACTATTATAGTGTCTCACAAAAAAAGTTTTTCAGTTTTTGTTTAATCCAGAGTATAAGGAAGATTTTTAAATTACCGATTACGAATTTCTTATCAAATGTTTATAATTTAAATATTAAAAACCTAATAATATTGATAAAAATAAGTATTTAGGAATGATAGATGATCTGTTTATTTCAAATATAAAACTAAATAAAAAATGATTCCAATTGATAATTGAAATTTTATTTGATTATATTGTTAATAATAATTTTCAAAAACATAAAAAAAAAAAAAAAAAAAAATTCACGTTTTTACCAAGATAAAAAAATTAGATTAAAAAGCATAGGTGTGCGATATAGCCGATAAAACAAATTATAGACATATATAGACATTGAATTTGATAACGTGATTAACTTTTCGACAAAACACAATCGAATCAGAAAGATTGTATATTTATCAAAAACTGTTTTACTTTTTCTATCCATCAGTGTTAATGCCTCTATAATTTAAGATATCGATGTAAAGTCAAAGTGAGATTTCATTATACTTACAGTTATAATCGAACTGAAGCAACAGCTTTTGTAATCACTGTATTTTGCTGAGATTGAAGAAAAAAAAAGAAAAAAAAAAAAAAAGAAAAAAAAAATTGTTATTGACCATTCAACCATGTTATTTCATGTATACTTAAAAAATTTACAATTGCAGATCGTGAAACGTAACAAAGAATTTTTTTGCAGCATCTCTATATAATTTTTCTAAATTGTATATCAATCAACTATTTATAAATATTGTATTCGTATCGATAAAAGCTGTAAAAAGAACTAGATTACTTTTTTTTTATGTGTATAATATATATTTTATACATAATACGTAAGTAAATATAATATAAAAGATTAGATTATAAGAACAAAAAAAAAAAAAAAACAAAAAAATAATAACAAAGAAGCTTTCAGTAAAATTTCGAATATCATTTTAAGAATAAAAGCTCATTACTCTAAGTAGCGAAAAGTTAAATATGGAAGAAACGAGAAAGAAAAATGATCTAACCATACGTTAGTTTAAAACCAAAACAAAGCCAAGAAAGCATAATTCACATGGAGCAACAGACTCGGTCCCGTCAAAATACCGAAAGCATAAAATCATACTTGTACTATTTATTAAGCGGCCTTCCGGCATAATTAGAAGCCCGAGTATAGTGCTCTCTCTCTCTCTCTCTCGTGCGCGCGTGCTCTCAATGTGCATTTGTAAAGCGTTGGCCGTGGCGCATATAAATATATCGAGAGAGAGAGAGAGAGAGAGAGAGAGATAATCGAAGCTCACGCCCGGCAGGATCCATTAAAGATACACCTCGGTTGCCCTTAGTGGATCTCTTTCTTTCCCTGTTCTCTTTCACACAACGCGCCGTGATAAAACATCATTATTCGACGTTCTCCGGACTTACGCGATGCATAAACCGTCCACTTCTGACTCGAAAACCTGCCCAAGAGAATATACGAGGGAGGTATGTATACACGTGAATGCATGTACGTATGTATGTGTGTACTTTGGCGCGCGCGCGCGCGCGCGTGTGTGTGTGTGTGTGTGTGCTTTTTCAACCTCCCAACTGACTTATAAATGAGGGGCTTATATATATATATATATATCTTCAATAGTTAGAAGGTAAAATCGTGTTCGCTAAACGAGAGGAGAAAGAGAAGAAGCAAAAAGGAAGACGAAGCTACGTGATATTACTCGACTCGTTGGAAGTGTACAAAGCAAGAGGGATGCGTTAAACGCCAAGCCGAACGATACGACCCGTCTATCCAACGAAGCTCATACACAACGCGAGCGCCTTAAACACGTCGCTTAAGACGCCGAGGGCTTACGTAATCGCGAGAGCTTTGTAAGCATCGGAGGAGGAGATGTACGCGCTACGAATGCATCGCGAGATATCGATGGCGGGTAAGAGAAAAATTCAACGACGCCTCTCTTTTACTCTTTGACTTGGATACTATATGCAACGTGCAAAAGGGAAAGGAAGAGAGAGAGAGAGAGAGAGAGAGAGAGAGAAAAGAGATGGGATTGCTGGAATGCCGACTACGTATACGTAAATTTACTTTAATTTATGCGCGATTAGATGTATAAAAGTGTACGTTTCGCTTTTAAACGTAAAGCAACCCGTGTAAAAATAATTCTATGTATCCCGTATATACGAGACATACCTATATGGGATTTATACAATTATTTTTACATGGGGAATGAATTTTTTTTTTTTTTTTAAGATTTTTTTATTAAAATTTATTCATTTTTTTTTAAGATATTTTTTATATTAATTCGTTTATTTATTTTATCATTGCGATAAAATGATGAAATTATACCGATTATTTGACTTTGATGAGAAATTATCCCGTTTGCTTAAAAAAAAAACAATAAAACAAAAAAAAAAAAAAAAAAAAACGTAATACATCCAAATATATATAGATGCAATAAATTTTTCGCACCAAAGTAACGGACGCATATTACTTTTAAAACTTTTTATCTCTTAACAAAACGTAAAGAAGTAAAGAAGTAAAGAAGTAAAAAAAAAAAAAAAAAAAAAAAAAAGAGTATTAAAACTTAACCAAGGTCGATCGCACATAGAACAAGTGTACACACGAGTATATACATATACATGTGTATATGTAACCCTCATTTATCTTCTCCTTTCTTTAGACGGATAACGGATGAATTTTTTTAAAAATTTACCCGAGCAAGGATAGATACAAATTATAGTAAACAGTAGGCATACTCGCCATCAAAGGTAATTGCATTTCCCTCGAAAAATAATTGCGGCCCGATTAATCGAATACATTATTAAGCGCGCATTATTATTATCATTTAAGCTCTTTTTATTCCTGTTTTCTTTTCTTTTCTTTTCTTTTCTTTTTTTTATCATTTCTTCATTATTTTTGTGAATGAGTTACCATCGCATTTACATGGGTATACACGCGTAACGTAGTTTTATGAAATCTTCTTTCTCGATTTTTTTTTTTTTTTTTTTTTTTTTTTGTTGACGAAACAGTGTACATAAGTCTCATTATTACGAACCCGCTCGTAGCAACTCCATCGCGTCAATTTATAGGCTCGAGCTTTGTTTCTCCATTATCGTTTTTTTTTTCTTCTTTCCTTTATCTTTTTTCATAAGAGCGTTTAAACTTTCTTTAATTAATCGGCAATTAACGTTTTGCATTATAAACGGATTAAGATAAATTGTATAGGTCGGTTTACGTTTAAGACGCGAAAAAAATTCGCGCGAGGTTATGGCATAAGTGTGTCTCGAGGTTCGAATGCTTCCTCTTATACCCTCGACGTTAATAGCCGGTATTACCGAGAATACTCGCCGATAATCAATCGTTTTATTTGCTACTTTTTTTTTTTTTTTTTGTTTTTATTCTTTATTTTCTCATCCGCGTTACTTTACGATAGCAATAATCTCGCGCCTCTTGCTCCATTTGGATTTTTTTTTTTTTTTTTTTTTTTTTTTTTATTTATATTCGGTCTTGTATATCTCGGCTTTGTACTGTTATGCGATGGTCCTGCATCCTGTACTTGAATTTATTTTTGATTAATTTTCGTAGTTGATTCTTCTTTTTTTTTTTTTTTGTCTTTCGTTCTTTTGTTTACTTTTTCTTCTTCGAGCGGGTCGTTGTTTGCAAAAAAAGAAAAAGTAAAACGAAGGACGATTCGAATTCTCGTTCGTCTTTTTGCGATCGCGGAAATCTCGCTCGAGGATAGCTTTTCCGCGTCGTTCTAAAACAAACTGTAATGTTACAAAGGTGTAAGCAATTTTCGTGGCGATTTTGCGCTCGTATACACATGAACATATACGTGATAAATCGTCCCGAACTGGTGTATACGCAAGTTTTTTCCCCGTCTTTCGCAGCATGCAAATGACGATGAATTTCTTGCGCGGCGACTCCACCTTTGGACTCTTCTTCTTCCGTCTTTCCTTTTTTTTTTTTTTTTTGTATTTACTTCGTATTTTCTTCTTCCCGGAATTCTGTACACGCTCTAACCCCTTGGTACAGGCAATTTACAAATAATCGGGATAACGAGGAAGTTCCCTGATACAAGGATGGAATATTATTGTTGCGGTATATTTGTAGAATCATATCGGTGATTTTCGAGCGAGTAAAAAAGAGTTACTAATCGCCGTTAATCATTCCCTTATGTCTTGAAAAATATTTCCCCAATCGTTGCCGTATTATTTTAATTGAGAATGATGAAAATAAAAATTTTTATTATCGATATAAATGTGTCTACTTGATAAACCGATAAATTTTTTAAACGTTAAAAATTTATGAATTTTATTAATTTGGATAAAAATTTACTAATGATTACCGTATGAAAGATCGTATTAATCTATTTTAGGTCGTATAGCTACTATAATTTAAACAGCAGTAAACTATTAAATTCAAAGCATGAGGTAAAAATAATATTTATTTAATTTTTTTTTTTTTTTTTATCTATATAACACTTTGTATACTAAAGTCCTGAATTAAATGTTTCATTAAAATAATGCTTCATATAATTTAAACTAATAAGATCGTTAGCGAAAATAACATTTATGATTTTTAATAATTTTATGAGACTTCGAAAAACATTTATAAATTCTTAGCCTAAATTTGTCAATGTCAACTAAAAATTAATTCTATAAAATACGTTTGGATCATTAAACGTCACTTACATATAATATAAATTGAAGAAAAGAAGGAAACAAAATCTCATACGAGCCTCTCCATCGTTAATGCATCACGGATATTTAACGACGTACATTCAAATTTTTTCTTTTTCTTCTTTCTTCTAAAATTTAAATATACCTATAATTATAAGAAAGGATCTAAGTATACATATAACCAATACGAGCGCATTTGTAAAGTTGATAGACTCATTTTTCCATTGAATTTTATCGTCCAACCATTACGCGTTTCCTCCGCGCCCGACGAGTAAGCATAACGAGAGTAAACTTTGTTATAATATAATCTAAGCTCATTAAGCCGGCATTCATCTTCAAACGGTGCAGTCTCTCGCGTCGAAAACAAAAAAAAAAAAAAAAAAAAAAAAAAAAAAAAAATGAAAAAAAAAAAACACCGCATCGATAACTCAAATTTCCAGGATCAATAAGTCGTCCCCATCGATCTCCTTCACCTGTCCATCTAACGATTTCATTCTCTCAATCACTTTCCACGCTTTTACATAATCGATAGCGTGCTGACTCGTTGCGTGCCCGCAGCTTGCAATTCGCTCGAGAGAAGAGATAGAGAGAGAGAGAGAGAGAGAGAGAGAGAGAGAGAGAAACAGAGGGAGAAGGGAAAGGGGAGAGTGAGGAAAAAAAACATCGAACTATATAGACATGCAGGATCTTTTCTCTCTTTCTCTCTCATCAACGAGAACGACCAATTGATTTTCCGCTCGCGATAAGCCTCCTCTATCTCTCTCTTTTTCAAAGGAAGAGTGTGTATATATACACACACACACGCACACACACACACACACATGTCGATTGGCATTTTCCTCCTTCTCCTCTACTTATAATTGAGCTCGTTTTTTTTTTCTCTCCTCCTCCTCCTTCTCCTTCTCGTTCGTCGTCGCCCACGAAACCTTAGCGAAGGATCGATGAAGCCGGTGATTACACGCGTGCGCGTCCACTCGCGTTAACGTCGGAGGGGCTCAGGCGCAATCATCGCGACCGATATAATAAGAGCTCAACGCGTGCGTGTAATGAACCCGCCTCGAGAATGCGCTATATCTTCTCTCTTAAAGCGCCCGATGAAAGTGCGTACGAGTGTGCGTGAGCGATGGAACGCTCTTGTTTCTTCTTTCTTTCTTTTTTTTTTTTTCTTTTTTTTTTTTGTTTTACTTTATTTTCATTCTTATGGATAACCGCATGCATAGAGACGAAGGCTTGGGATTTTTCGCGACCCGTTACGTATACTTTACTCGTGCGAGACTCTTTGCGAGATATTGGATTTATGGACTGATTGATGGGACCGAGATAGTCGTTTCTTTGTCGTTCGTAATTGAGTGGCCTTCGGTTATTGGGATACGACTGATGTTTACGCACGATACGACGCGCGTTTTCTAATCTCGAATTTAATATTCATTTGTTTCTGCTTCCACGCGACAAGATTCATACAAATATATCTTTAATCTTATTTCCATTTGAATTAAGAGAAAAAGAGTACTTGTGTTTATTTTTTACGTTAATTATGGTTATTTTATCGCTTATGATGATGTATTTTAAAATAAGCATGCATTCTAAACTATAGCACATATTATACAGCAAAATCGTATAAGGTTTTATATTAAAACAAAATAAATAATTAAATTTTTTCATTAAATATATCTGAATATTGAATTAACCTATTTATAATGCATTGTTACAATCATCATAATGAACGCAAGTATGAAGGTAATCCTGTTTAAATAAATAAAGCAAATATTGTTAAATAATTTATTATCGATTCAACTTAAACAGTACAAACGATCATAATTTTAAATAATATTGTACATTATTTTTTATTATTTTATAGAAATTTATTTATATCTATATATAAGTTTATACTGACAATATTAAGACACCATCGAAGCAAGTGTTTCGCAGCTTGTATAAATAGCTTTGCCCGAGGTTGTTTGAGCTCAAGATTGAGTTTGCCAAGGATATGACGTGCGTTTAAGTTTTATTCCCTGCATACAACGTCCCGACATATGATGTTTTTTTTTTTCTCTCTTTATCATTCAACGTTTCCTTTTTCCTTTATTTTTCATTAGCCGTAATGTATGTTACCTTGATGAATTTTACGCACTTTTCTCGACTAAAGCTTCATCGTTCATATGTTACAGATTCATTATCGTCTGGATGCTGACGGCACTCTCGACAAGTTCACGGGTGAGTTGCTTGCGCGAATTATTGCGTTTTATTATTTTAGTATGCGTTGTTGATAAAGAGCTCGCGGAATTCGTTGATATTTCGCGCGATTTTTTGCTACGCGCTTTATCGGAATTACACGGTTATCGAGATGATATTAATTTGTGAAATTTGCTATTTAATAAACATATTAGATAAACATTTTATTTTGATCTTTTTAATCTTTTAATGCATAAAGAGAAATTTTTCACTTTATTTTTGATAAAACAATAATTTTTTAATAAAATTTTTTTTCACGATAATTGCGTTTAATCAATTTTTTTTTTTTTTTTTTTTTTTTTTTTTTTTTTTTTTTTTTGTATTAACGGAAACGTTATTTTTTACAATAAGACAGGAAGGAGATGTATTTTTTCAGAACGTGTGCTAAAATATATTAAAAATGACTGCAATCAATAATAAACCCTCCAAGAATTAATTACGTTCTATCAGAATTTACATCCGATATTTTGATATTAATCAGAAGCACTAAACAATTTCATTTTAATGGTTTGTTTAGCCGATATAAAATCTTATAATTATCTTATAAATATGGAAAATTGAAACAACAAATTTTTATCGAGTGTTTAACGTGGTAGCCGCTTACATCGCCATTAACTTTCTTAAATGAGATTTTCCGCAATTAACTATAAACTGCGTATAATATCAAATGCATACATTAAATTTTAATTTATTTTAATTCCTTTAAAAATTATTTCGTCAATATTAAAAGTACATTTAATAAGTATAACACTTGTAAATTTAACATTATAAAAAGGATAGAAGAAAATCGAAAATTTTGTACAAAATAAACGTGTTAAAAAGTCATATTTCAACAAAATTAATTGTAAATTTTATTAAGAAAACGTAAAAATATTCCTCTTGACAGAAGCGTTTTTTATTATGTTCTAAAATTGTCGATTGATTCTTATTATTCAGTGGATTTTTGTAGTATATTAAATAAAATTAAACTAGTCGGTAACGCAGTTAATTTTTTAATAAAATTTGATAAACAATTTGAGATGATAACATTAATAGCGGTATGTAACAACCGTAAAAGAAGCATAAATCGCACTCAATAACCGTTAGAGTATATACTTGAAAATTACAAGTTATAAAATAAACGTAAAATCAAAAGAACGTTATCTATATAAAACAAAAATAAAACAAAACAAAAAAAAAATACTAATAAAACAACAGGTAGCGAACGCAGAAGCAGCCGACCTCGAATCAACGGCCGAGGAGTCATCGGTCGAGGAGGCGACGGAGGATTACTGGACCGGAAGCGGATCTGGTCCCGACGAGGACGACAACAACAACAACAACAACAACAACGCTCGAAACGAGACGCGCGAGGCTCTCGCTCACGAGGCAAGCGATCACGAAGCCGTAAGTATCCCTATACATGAACGACGTACAAACGACCTTGACCTTATCTAATTGTCGTAAAGAAAACAAAAAAAAAAAAAAAAAAAAGGAAAAAAAAAATTCAATAAAATAAGAAAAATTCCGTACAAGCTAAGCCCCCGAGCGAGCCGTATAATATCGCAATTTCAGCTGAAATTAAAAGGATGCAGATCCGATGCACTGCATCAGTCGCTGAACGGCTCGATAAGCCGTCGAGCGATATATCGTCCTCGAAAGAGAGATGCAATTACCAGAGTCGAATCAAAATAGACGCATAAAAGCCGACGTTAAAAAAATTAAATAAAACGAATAAGGTAGAGAGAGGAATCGAGGAAAAGTTTCATCGCTCTTACGCGTTCGTTAATCGGTGTATATGCAGAGTAGACGGTATACTTACGTTAGTATATAGCGAAAAATGCGCGGTTTATAACAGTTACCATAACCTTTTGTTTGGATAATCTGTGCCAAGTATTTATTCGCGATATTTTCGAGATTTCTATACATAAAGCGTGAATGAAAAGTGCAGATTTAATCGTCGTCGACATGCTTTGAATAGACGTTATACCTTTATATATATTTATATATATTTCAAGCGATATGCGGTTAAAATTCATCCCCAGTTTTTATTTTCCTCTCTCTCTCTCTCTCTCTCTCTCTCTCTGTCTCTCTCTCTTTCTCTCTGTCTCACTTTTTATACCCATCCGTCTTACATCTATCCGTTTAATATAATGAGAAACGAGGTTTTCATAAGCCGGACGAAAGGCTTCGGCACGATAACTAGTTTACGGGTAATAATCGATGTATACATATAGAGGCGTACTATACATAGTCGCGCAGATATACCTCGTCGCGCGAACGAAACGGATCGACTTGTCGATGTGTTATAAACGCGAGAGAGAGAGAGAGAGAGAACGCGCGTGGCGTCAATTATGATTTTATGTATTTATCTTGTGCCGCGTAGGAAGTTTTATACGTTTACACCGCGAGCTTTGATTAATATCTCGCGAAACGCTTTACCTTTCAGCAATAACTCAAACGATCGCTTTTTTTTTTTTTTTATTCTTTTTTGTTTTATTTATTTACTTTATTTTTGCGTTAGTTATTCTATGTATTTATATATACAAGTAGGTACTTATCGGGGATATAATGAATTATTTGATTCTATTAGATGGAAATTCTTTTCAGTTTCAAAGTAGCCGAACACTTTCGAGATGGCTTTTTATTTTGTATTTTTTTATTATTGTGCTTTTTAAGCGTAATTTATATAAATATATCGCAATATATCGGTAACAAATATGAATTACGAATGCAAACTTTTAAATGCAGGAAGTGAATAAACAACGAACTTGTTAAACGCGCGAAATCGTCGCCTCGTCATTATTCAATGCGCTGTTACTCTCAATTGTCCTTTTATCTTTTTTTTTTTTTTTCCTTTCGCAATTTTCAAAACGTTTACATCGCGCATAAAAATTTTTAGCGTCACGGGAGCACAAGAAAATAAAGAAGATATTTTTTCAAAGCGAAATTTCGTAGTCCTTAGAAACCTGTTACCGATCTAAGGGCCTAGCTATTATCCGCATCAAAGAAAAGATTGCACAAATGGTTCAATTACTAAATGAAAAATTGTTCGTATGCTTCTCTCTTTTGAAAGAGAGGAAAAGATGGAGAAAGAGAGAGAGAGAGAGAAAGCGTAAGCGAGATTAAGAAGCAAATTTTCCAACGACGTCAATTTCGAGGTATCTTGGCGACTGGCATAAATTATCGGCGCATCCGCATAGTTTCATGCGGCTTCGATTTTCTCGACTCTCGCGAAAAGCCAACACCAATAACGATTATTGAAAAAAGATCCTTGAGCGAGTAAGAGAAAAATCAGAGGGAGAGAAGGAAAGTTAACGTAGATCTCTCGTACGCAGAATTACGTTGAAAGAGAGAGGATGAAAGTTGAAAGACGACGAAAACGCGGAGGAGGAAGAGAAAGATCGCGCGTGATGGAATGATGAACGGAGAAAACTTTAATAATGACCGAAGAAGTTTGTCGATACGGATGAGCAAATTGATTGCCTAATTAAAATTTACTATTTGTATATTTTTAAAAATTTTAAACAGTATAGTTTTATACGCAATTAAAAATAATTTCAATAATAAACCAAATACCGCAACTGAAACTATCTGTACCGTACAAATGCATTTTTTTTTTTTTCTGCGTCCTAATTAAACATCATTTAAACTCTTATCTATCTTAAAGAAAGAAAGAAAGAAAAAAAAAAAAGAAACAAAAAAAGATAAAAATTAAGAAAAGAGCCACGATTCAAATTCGAAAAAAAAAAAAAAAAAAAGAATTCTCGAGCGAAAAAAATCAAGAATAATGGGTACATTGTACGCGAACGGCACAACGAAGCGAGAGTATAGTCAAACGGAGAAAAATACGACGCAGGAAGATTGGGAAATAGAGAAAGGAACGCCGAGATAGCCACTGGTACACGCGTATAGAATCGGAGAAACCACGGGTGCATGTACATACACACACATACACACACGTTAACGTCGACACTTAATGATTTATTCGCCAGCGAATGTCTCTCTCTCTTTTTCACTGTGCCTCACATGTATATACATTATCAGTTTGAGATCCTTGGACGAGATAAAGATCGGGCAGGCTTATTAACCAATATGCTTCCTTCGCTCCGTTTTGTCGCCTTTCCTTCTTCGTCATTTCGCGCGCGCACGCGCGTGTTTATGTGTGTGTGTGTGTGTGTGTGTGTGTGTGTACGTGTACGTGTTTATACCCTGTTATCTTATCGCGTGGATATACAACGATGACGAATATGCTTCATCTCGTACGCGCCCGACGATATATTATAGTTAACTCACCGAGATCTTACCCGAGACATTTTTATCGAGGATGGCAATGTTTTGATGTTTTACCAGTGCGCACGGGTATTAAACTAATTTAGAAGAGACTTTCTTACGATAATGATAATTTTAACCTCGACGTGAGAGAGAGAGATAGAGAGAGAGAGCTGCGTGTGAGAAATGGTTCGATGATTTGTTTTTGCAATCTGATTTGTAACGGAGGTGTGGCGAGAGGTGTTATAATTGAATTTATCGAGACTGGTTATGATAAAGCTTTTATTCGCCTGCAATAGATTGTAATTGAATTTGACTTGGGTTTATTATTCGCGATTCTTAAGATCGTATCTCGTATTGTTAACGCGTCCGGTGTTCTTGTTGTTTCGCTTGAATATTAAACAGATCGAAGGAGGAATTTGATGAAATATCGATCGTTTGTTATTTTTTACTTTTATTTCTTTCGTTCTTTAAACAACAAACACGGTATAATTATTTTAGTATATCGATTGTCGTCGTGTGACTTTCTTCTTTTCATATGTCAGCTTGTGTTCGTATTGAGTGCGTCATTTTTTAAAGCTGAATTTAATGACGTTGCTTAAATTATTTCGCTTACTTTTCGTCGAAGCTCGTAAAATCGTTTACCAGTAAGTAACATCGACGAGGTGTATGCGTTATTTTAAAACTCGAGTGTTAATTAAATTTTACGACGTATTTATTATTTAAAAATTATACAATCTTTGATTAAACTCTTTTCTTCGGAACTGTATTTACTTTGAGTATTATTTTACTTTACAATTCGAAGAACAATAAAATTTTTATAAGTAAATTAATATACATTTATATTGCACATTCATCGTTTATTATTTCACTTGAAATTCATTTCAATGTTTACATCAATCAGATTTTTTTTTTTTTTTTATATTACGAACAAACAATTGAAGATTACACCGGCATAAATATCATTTATATATTCCACATCAGATAAATCAATAACTATCGTACGATAAACGTCCAGCGTACATCAATTCGTGTCTTCGATCCAAAGGGTCAAAACGCGACCCTTAACATGCGCTCTTCCTATAAAAAATTCCCCGAAAGAAAAAAGAAGAATTTCAAACAGTTATCCCGAGTCCGCGATAACGCTTCCTGCTTTCCCCCTCCCCCCCCCCTCTTTTTATCATTGTACACATATGCACAAACTTGTACATATATATATATATATATGTATGTATGTATGCACGCGCACGTTCTCGATATGTTCAGAGAGAGAGAGAGAGAGAGAGCAATATCTCGATAAAATTCTCTAAAAAGAAGAAGAACACGATCGATGCTTTTCATCGCCTCGCGTGCTTATCTCATCGAGCTTGCTCGCAGAGAAAGAAAGAGAGAGAGAGAGAGTGAGATAGAGAAGGAAAGAAGTTTGCTCGCGATGGTTAAAAAAACAAAAGCCGGTATTTTTTACGAACGAGTCACGCACGTACGTGACGCGTTAGACTCGAACGATCGACTTTTTGATAATCGTGGAAATAAAAACGTTTAATAGCGCCGTGAATGTTCCGAGCCCGCGCTGCACTTGTGTACACCATCCGATACGTGAACGCGGGCGTGTTTACTTTTTCGACGAATTATCATCGAAAGGGGGACTAACGTATCTCTCCTATCTTATAATAATCGCGCAAGTTCGACGACGTTTGGCGCTTCATTTTTCAAAAGTTACGACACTTGCGCGTCGACGACGACGGCGCAGAGAGAGAGAGAGAGAGAGAGAGCGAGTTTGGATCGAATAATAACGGTTGCGGTGGATGCGATGTACGCGCGCGATAAAAGCGAGCGCGATGATGTACAACGCGAAATGTGTTTTCGCGATGCGGTGAAAGCTCGCCGTTCTGTCTTTAATAATGCCGAGGGCTCATTTGTAGTTAAATAAATTTTACGATATGTTATATTTAGGTTTTGTCTTCTCGTTCGTTTACTTCTCGTACTCTTATTAAAAATCTCGACTTGTTTTACTGTTAATTTTACCAATTCACTTTGACCGATTTATTTTCGATATTTTAATTCAACGTATGCTTATTTAAACAATCGTTGCTTAATATTTATTGTTTTGCCGATACTGATTCAAATATTTTAAATCAGAGTTGGATAATTTAAATGATATTTATGCGGCTTTTATTTTATTTTATTGATTAAGCATCAAAATTAAATTGTTTTCTATCTCCGTTACTGTAATTTTATATTTGATATAAATACTTTTCGATTTTATTTTAATTACTATGCTAAGTATTTATAAATTTTTTTTTTACAACAATTAATTCAACAATTTATTTTAAAATTTTCTTTTATTTCAAAAATTTTAATTCGAAAAATTGTATCGCCTTAGAATCTTTTTAAATTAACAATAAAATTATTATTTAAAATTAATGAGATGTAATATATTATTATGATACAAGTGTCTGACTTAAGAATAGATATTACTATTTTTTATAAGCATTACAGCGCTAATCAATATTTCAATTAATTATTATACATATGCTTATTAATATTCATTTATTTTAAAATATACGATAACTATACGTATTTACTTAACAATGTACTTAGTCTGATGTAAAGGCCTAAGAGTAGTACATACATAATGTGTAGTAATAATTTATTCATTTTTCATGTAAATTAATCGGCATCGATATTCTTTATCTCGATGTTTTTAAAATCAAGTAGCTTAACTTATCTATAAATAGACAATAATGAGACCGGTCTAAATGATACTACTAAATGGAAACCAGTTTTTACGTAATCAGTCACACAGAAAGTTATTTAGTGAATATGCTTAATAAATAGACGCGAAATAGAAACGATTACATATGTACGTCACACCATGCGGTTAATGAGTTTTTTTTTTTTTTTTTTTTTTTTTTTTTTATTTCGTAATAAGTTACATTATAGGAAGTTATTCATCGGATATTCGTTATTTCGAGCAAAATTTATTGTTACGCGTTCAAGAAAATGAGTATACATATATATATATATATATACATGAGAAGAGTAAAGATAGATAGTCAAGAAAAAAAAGAAAGAAAGAACAAGACGAAAAAAGATAATGATGGAAATCGCAAGCTCGCCATGGCGCTTGTTAATAGCTTTATTAGAAGAGAAAGAGAAAAAGGGACGGAACGGAGTGTGGCAAAGTCGAGTAGCAAAGTAAGCAAAACGATTAGAGAGCCGATGAGAGAACGTAAACGTGACGAGGCTCTCTCTCTCTCTCTCTCTCTCTCTCTCTCTTTCCTTCTTTTTCTATCCAAGTCGAACCGGACTTCCTTCAAGTTCGCCGTATAGTCAACTGCTACTATTGCCTTGCAAGGTCTCTCCTTAAACGGATATTCGTGCGGTTTCGCTTTTCTATGGCTGCAGGCCTTTAAAGCACGTCGTTAGTCCTAAACTTGAACGATTAACTTAATTAGTGCTTCTTCTCTTTTTTTTTTTTTATTTTTTATTTTTTTTGAGGTTCGTTGTTTGTGTATACACAAGTTGTCGTTACGAATTAAGAATGTGATTATTCTATATATTGGTTGAAGCGATGATTTTTTTTTTTTTTTTTATAAATTCATGGATAATATTCTTAAGTTACAATCGCGATGAAATTGAGGACGTGTGAAAAAAAAAAAGAAAATATTGAAATTGAAGAAAAAATTGTAGTTGTTATCAATTTTTTTGTTATCTTGACAATCATTTTTACAAGATAAGGAACATTAATTAAACTCAATAGAAAGCTCTTTGTTCATACTTTTGTTATCAATAATCTAGATTCTGAAATATTTTTCAAAGTGTACATTAATTACAAAGTTACTTGAATAATAGACACTTTGAAAAAAAAATTTTACAAAGAAGAAATTTTTCATCTTACTTTGCTTGGTCGACAAAGTTTAAAATTACAGTATAGATAACAGTAAATTAATAAGATATTTCAAAATCAATTTTCCAGTGTGAAATTCACAGCTGCGAGCGGTGAAACCGTGAAATTCGATGTATCGCAAACAAGTAATCAATCAAGCGATCGTTACACAAAGTTCGATATAAAAATTCATCGATTCCATTAGCCGACGCTCGATTAATAATTTCTCGAGGCGCGCGTGCATTCATCTTTTTTAATAATCGCGATGTAAAAATTTTATTCTAAAACATTCGCGCGAAACTTTAACGATCGAGCTAATTTTTCTTAAAAAATTTTTATCGCCAAAGTCGTTAAAATGTTCCAAAGAACTCTATTTTCTCGACGTAAAAGCATCGAGTCCACCGAAAAGCCGAGAAAGAATAAGAAACGAATGTAATAAAAAATAACAGGTAAAGTACGCCGGAAAGGGTTCGAGTTAAAGTTCCAATACGACGAAAAAAAGAAAAAAAGAATCAAGGAAAGACAGAAACAGCAAAATTGACGAGCGAATCCACCATCGTCGATGCGTCTCATTCTCTCTCTCTCTCTCTTTCTCTTTCTCTTTCTCTGAGTCGCGATGGTATGCGGAAGTAAACGCACCAAGTGTATTCTCGAAGAAGAGAGAGAGAAAGAGAGAGAGAGAGAGAGATGCTTAAAGCGAAGAAGCGTGCGATTTCTTCCATTTCTTCTCGTGCGCGCGTCCTTCGACAATCCAGACGCATCGAACTTGCGCGCGCGCGCGCGTCTCGCCAAACTCGACATCACTCTACTTAATACCCGATGTCCGCGTATTCAGCCGTATGCGCGCGTGTGCGTATACATGCGTTAGATCCACTGCAACGTC
This sequence comes from Chalcis sispes, assembly GCA_949987625.1. NCBI lineage: Eukaryota > Metazoa > Arthropoda > Insecta > Hymenoptera > Chalcididae > Chalcis > Chalcis sispes. Next base: position 24,554,337 of record OX465099.1, read on the forward strand.
ACGCTACTCTATCTCTCTCTCTCTCTTTTCTCTCTGCATTCCAGCAAAACCCTAGTGCATGGCAATAAGAGTTTGACGTTGTTATTTTTTTTTTTTCTTTTTCATTTTTGCTTTTTCCCCTTTTCTTAGATTCTTGCAAAGATGCGGTTACACGCAATGTATTGATTTCCATTCGTGTTATAGGGAATTGCTGGATAGAGGCACTTTTTTTTTGCGCTCATGCGTGTTTAATTGAAATTTCGTACATGTTTTTAATTAATGGCTTTTGCTTTTACGATACATTCCGTAATCACTTTTCGTGTTTGATGTGTTTACAATGGATACGCTGTCCTTTTCTTGTCAATTAAATTCTAACCAAGTCTTAACCAAGTACGCGTTTTTCGTAAATAAGAAATCCTGAATTTTTTTTTTGTTATTATAAAATTTATAAAGTGACGAAACGTTTAATTCTTATAATATATATATATAAATATGTGAATTTAACGAAAATAAAATGCATCAATAAGATGAGCAAAAATCAAGTAATTTCATTAGATTATATAATAAATAAACGCAATATTCCGAAAATTTCACATGCAAACTTCAACATGTAACATCCTCTCTGCTCGAAGAAACAGCTTTACCGCGATGCCGTAACAAAAAAATTATCTTCCTCGACGTGAATTTTAACGCATCACGCGATAAACTTCTACGCGGACTTTTTTTTTAAATACAAAACGCGCGACGGAACGTTTTTTTTTTTCTTTTTTTTTTTTTTTCACCCTTTCGTTTCTACTCGCAATCGTACAAAATGCCGTGGTATCTGCGTCGTCATTCGTCGGGTACTAAAGAGCGCAAACACGTGGAGATGTTAAAAAAAAAAAAAAGTAATAATAAATAAAAGCGAAAAGAAGTTGAAAAAGAGGAATGACACGAGCGGATACAAACGGCGTATCACGAGTAATCCTCGAGGAAATATAATTTGTTAGTCACGGGCGAGTGTCTTACGACTTCTTTTTCCTCGGTCGCTTCGCACTGTAACACGTCGTATTACCATTTGTTTTTTTTTTTTTTTTTTATTTATCTTTTTTTCGTGTGTTTGTTTTTTTTTTTTTGTTTCGTTTTTCTATTCCTTTCGATTGCAGCGACAAAGGGATGTCGTAGCAAACGGCAGAGTTAATGCGAAAAATGCGCGAGGTGGAGCAAGAAAGGGAAGAAAGAGAGCTAGAGAGTGGAAGTGCATTAGCCTCGGAGAGGATGAAAAAAAGAATGAAACCGAGATTGAACGCGCGAGCACGAGAGAGAGAGAGAGAGAGAGAGAGAGTCGATGGAGTAGTAGCGAGCAAACTCATCTCACTCAACGTGGGAGAGGTCAGGGTCTGAGAAAGTAAACGTTCTCTTTCTTTCTCTCTCTCTCTCTCTCTCTCTCTTTCTAGCTGTCGGGTACTTCGACCTCGAGGGCTCGTGATTCGCACGGCTCGCACGGTGTATAGGAAAACCGAAAGAAAGCATCGCTCCTCGTTAAAAGGGAAGAGAAACGGTGCACGCGCTTGCGTATACTTCTTTTCATCGACGCGCCCGTTTCTCTCTCTCTCTCTCTCTCTCTTTCTCTCTTTCTCACCCTCTTTATCTCTCTTTCTCTCTTACTCTTTCGAGCGTAGTTTGATTGATGCGCACACGCGATGATGACGGTTACAAGAAGAATCGAGTAGATACATAAGCTTTGACTTTAACGTAAAGGAGAGAGAACGAATATCGTGTCGAATGACACGCATGCGTTAAGAGAGATTAGAGGTTCAATGGTGATTGGTACTTTGATCGACAATGAGCGTGCAAGTGCAAGTTGTTATATCTTTTCTCGATCGTGAGCGCATTAATAATTTTGTTTATTTATTTTTGCTTAAACGCAAGTTTGACGCGTAGCGTCGGGGTTTTTTATTTTTATTTTTATTTCAAAATGGCGAGCGAGAAAGGAATGAATTGATGAAAGAAAAATTTAAAATCGCGTGTACGTGACGATGATTTTTTAATAAAAAAAATGATGTATATATATATGTTTATTGACGCAGTTGACATATTATAATACATTTTTTAATTTTAGATACGTAGTTTATTATTAATTTCTAAATTTATGCGTAGAAACTTTTATTTATCATAAAAAAAAAAAAAAAAATTAATTAAAATACTTTGTGTCATAATTATACCGTTAGATATTTATTTTTTAAAATCAGTAAACAAAAGAACAAAATGTTTAAAGTACGTAAAGTTGAATAAAGATTTTTTTTTTTTTTTTTTCCTACTTTATCGAAATACAAAGTATACAACATAGCACCTAATTACTTGCAAAATTGACGTTATTAATGTTATGAGAAATGATTATTAAAATGAGATAGCAGTGAAATTTCAAACCATATAATTATTTATCCGGTTAATCTTTCAACGCAACGCTCTCTCATCAATCATGTAAATCTAAACAACATCCAACTCTAATTATACATTTCAAATCGAATTTTTTTATTCCAGTGAATTCTATCCAAACGGTTTGTGTATATTACGTGCTTCACGTTTATGCGAAAAGTCATTAAAGTCATATTTACTATACGATTTTACGGTGTGTGATTTATCGCATGTTTATTGAAACTAAGCAGAAAAATCTAGTTTCTACAAAGTTTTTTTCCTTTTTCTTTTTTTTCATTTTTCCCTTTTGTTTTTTTTTTTTTTTTTGTATAAAAATCTTTGTAATTATCGAAAAAAAAATTTTTATAGATTAGTTTTACCGCTAATAATAATGCTAGAGTTATTAACGCTCGAGTTTGATTACCAGTTGTATACCTGTGAAGACATAAATTTTCCTTCGACGTTTCTCTTATTTTTCTTAGAACGAAAGAGAATACTATGTGAGTTCTTGGTCGTCAAATTTATCCCACTCGTAAAAAAAAAAAAAAAAAAAAAAAAAAAATAATGTTCTCCTAAAGCATCGACAGTGACAGAATCTACGTTTCACATAGATTCTCGTTCTATTCTGACAGAGCCCGCAAGTTGTGTTCTTGTGGCCCGTTACGATGCCCACCGAATTCTTTGCGTTTTTCCCGATCAATTCCCGATGAGCATTTAAAAGTTTCAGTTTCTCATAGTTTGTGGCTTGATAAAAAACCATAGGCTACTCGATAGCCTATGGGGTTTGTACGAACTTTCTCATATTTTCTGTCAATTACCTTATCAATCTTGTTGGTTATAAAATTACCGGCCATTGCGTAAACTAATATAAAACGTTCATTCTTCGACATTAATTGACAAAACAATAATAAATAAATGTTACTCACTTTTCACTTAAATAATTTAGCGACTATTCCAGGTGAAAAAAAAATTTAGTTGCATCTAAACGGGTTATATGAAACATAAGCAGCTAGTGTGTGTGTGTGTGTGTGTAAAAAAAAAAAAAAAAAAAAGATTTCCAATAAATAAATGAATATTTTTCAAAATTTCAAATGATAAACTTCTCATTCTAAATTCCAACAACAACAATAAAAAAAAAAAAAAAAAAACAAAAAAAAAACAAAATCGTCAACGCGACAACAAGCTCATATAACTCTGTCACGCTTCACAGGTGGTTTACGTGGGCGAGGGTGGCGCGGGTGGAGCGTCTTACGTTCCGGTACCGTCTCTCAAGAATCGTCCGCTGAGTCCCAATCTCCAAGCGCTTCAGACCCTCCAAGGCTTGCAAGGCTTAGCCAGCGGAGGAGCCGGTACCGGGATAGGTGGCGCCGGTACCGGCCTCGCTACCGAGGAAGACTGGCGCAGACATCCCGAGTCCTGGGATCGTGAACATCGACGCTACAGACCTAACACTACGAGGGTTCAACGTGAGTACACGTTTATTATCCTATTCCATTATTCGTTGAGTTTATTTTTTTATTTATTTATTTATTTATTTTTTTTTTTTTTTTTTTTGTGATCATTGCGACAAATTTTTTGTATCATTATAATCATGTATTAAGTTAATTTTATGCACAGTAGCTTCGAAGATTTTTAAACGTGTGTAATGTCCTTTTTGCCTTGAAATAATTAGCGACAAATGTTTTGTTATTAAAAATTCAATCATAATTAATTTGTGAGTAAGTTTGCATGTAAAAGTTTATTAGAATAAAGAATAATTGTTTGAAAAAAATAAAATTATTTAATGAATAATAAATACATTTTTGTAAAAAAAAAAAAATCGGTTATATTTAAGGTTGTATAATATTTATATTTAACACCAATACCTCATATTCAGCGTAAGTAAGTTACCTAATGAATAATTAAGATAAAAGTTACACCAATTATAATAAACGACGGCATAAAAAACTTTCAATTTCCTTTATCAAAATACTAATGAATCGCGTTGTTTATTATTAAAGTATAAAATAATCCAAATTTATCACCATATATATATATCTTTTTTTGTGGTTTTTTTTTTTTTACAACGCGTTATACAACCCCGACGAACAACGGATATAATTTTTTTATAGAAACAATCCGGCAGACAGAAACAAGGTGCATCGAATTTATTATTAAATCGAGAAAAAGCGTAAAAACAGCGAGAGAGATAGCAAAAAAAAAAAAAAACAAAAACAAAAAACAAAAAAAAAAAAACAAAAAAAAAGAAAGAAAACGATTAAGATGAAAAAAAAAAAAAAAAAAAAATGGTCACGACGACGATTTAAGCCGTTACAAGCAGGATATTCATTGTCGATATTATCGTATCATATACCGGGTATTATAAGCATAGTCAGATACTCATTAAAACCGTCGATGTAAAAAAATGATCAATGACGGGTTATTGAAAAATATATCTTCGAATTATAAAAACCTTTTTCCGCGCGATAGTTTGCGCTACCGATGAGGTTTTAGTTTGGTATTAGATGAGAAATTGGGTCATTTTTTTTTTTTTTTTTTGTTAACATTTAATTAAACTTCTAAGGGTTTTTAAATATTCTTTGAAACGAAGATGAAAATTTATTAGCTCCTTAAGATTTTAAAACAGCTGCCGATGGTTAGTTTTTTTTTTTTTTTTTTTTTTTTTTTTAAAGGAAATCGAAAAGTTTTTAAATCGTAAGTTAATGAACGCAATGAAAAGTAAATATAGCGGATTTTGAATCGAAGCGCTATTTTATAAATTACTCGGCTTTTTTTTTTAACATCGCTCACGACGATAATTAAAATTTTAAGCGTATTTTTTAAAAACAGTCTTTCTCTATTTTCGTTATCATAGGATACCGAAACCTCGTACACGAAGCTACGAAAAAAAGTCGCAAACAACTAAAGAAAAAAAAAGAAAAAAAAAAAAAAAAACTAAACAAGAAGGATAAAAAGACGAAGAAGAAGAAGAAGAAGAAAAAGAAAAAAGTATAATAATAAAGAGAGGAAATAATAGCTGGAATTCATTTTCATGAAGTAATTTAATTAAAACCATTAACGTTCTTCATCCAATCTGAAATAACCAACGAACTCGTGAGAACGTAATCACACGGGGTAAATAGTCGAGAGAGAAAGAAAGAGAGAAAGAGAGAGAGAGCGCAGCGAGGAAAAAGAAGGTACAAAAATAAACTGCCGTGACTCGTCATACCTCCGCTCAGCGCTCAGGAAGATAAAGTACAGAGTCGCGCATCGAATGCACCCGCAATCATCCGTGCGCATATAATCCGCGATGTCATACTATGTTTGCATAGCTTCGTCTAGCGTTAATACTTATTCTCTTCGTTTATGTGTGTGTTTGTGTGTTTGTGTGTGTGTGTGCATGTATATATGTACTCTCTTGCACCGTTTATCGCTTCGACGGTTGATTCCTCGACTCGTTAAATTTTTAGCTCACGATGCTGTTGTTGCGCGAAGAATAAGAATACAATACGATTGGAAATTTTTCGATTGAAAAGTTTAATCCGTTGATTCGGAGAATTATTTTTATAGGGATGTATAACGTATAAAAATTTTTTTTTTTTTCTTTTTTTTTTTTCTTTTTTTTATTGATGATCATTTTAAAAGATCTTCAATAAATTTATAATAGATTATTCTAAATTTATGTTCTTAAAATTCAAATAAATAATTCCCAATGATCAGTAATTTGATAGTTTATTTAATCATCTTCCCTTGAATCCATACAAACAATAAAATCTAAATTTAATCAATTTCAAAATAATAAAATACATCAATTAAATTATTACAACGAACAAACGCTTACTTATACCAACTTCGAGCACCTTATCTTCAACTTTCACCTTTCTCCTTATTATCGCGCGCGAAAAGAAAAAGAAAAAGAAAAAGAAAAAGAAAAGGAAAAAAAGATTAATCCAGCGCGGTAGATCGTAAACTTCATCGTATCGTTCGCGCGTGAAATTCCAAAGGTGCGATCGGTACATAGCGCAAGTATAGCAGTAGCAACAAAGCAGCTGGAGAGCAAAAGATATATATTACCGTTAGTTAAGCAATTAAAACGGTGTCGGAAGTCGTATATATATATATATATATATATATATATGTATACACACACGTTGGCGAACTCGACGCCTTGCTTCGTTCTCCTATCTCTCTCTCTCTCTCTTTCTCTCTCAGGCACGTTTGAATGGCCTGTTCGTCATTATCGTCATCAGCCGTCATCAACTTCATTATCGTCGCGGATGGGGGTTATAAAATGTATATAAATATATATATATATATATATATATATATATATATATATATATATATATATATATGTATATAACCTCGCTCGATCTTCCGTAACACGACGTTGCAACGGCCCGACAAACGCCACGTGAGGTTAATTAGGCGCAACGCGAGTATATAGGCTACTTTTACGTTCCGTATGAGCTTATTCGATTTTTATAAATGTTTTTGTGTGTGTGTGTGTGTCTCGTCCTCTTTTGCCAAGTATAATCTCGACAAAAGAATCGAAATCGGCATGACAAAACCGTTCCGTTCGTTTGTATTCAATTCTTATGGAATCGGATTCGTTTTTCTTCTTCTTCTTTATTTTTTTTTTTTTTTTTGAGCGACAACGAATCGAGATTGGCCCGATTAGAAGACGATTTTAGGATTTTCTTTTTCGATTATATCCTTTTGTTTCGTTGTTACACTTGGATTGCATGTATACGTTGCCGTAGTGCCAAATAATTAATGGGCCTTAATTTTCTAAGCAGTGAAAGTGTTGTAACGATGACGTAAGGTATTATACACTCCCTCGCTATTAAGTCGATAAAAAAAAAAATAAAAAAAAAAAAATCACCGCATGGAAAATCGTTTCCATTGTATTCTAATTTCGACTGGAGAAGGTTAAACAAATAGCCGAGAGCCGACGGCATTTTTGGACGGTAAAGTCAATGTTAAAATCGTGCGTTCGGCTTGAGAAAGAAAAAGAGAGAGAGAGAGAGAGAGCGAGAGAGAGAGAGAGAGAAACGTGTACTACATCCACTCATTGTACACTTACGAAAAATCACGTATACGCTCGTACTTATCTCGATTACAAGTAGTGTTAAACGATCGTGTGAAATGTTTTATAAGCAACAGAAAATCATTGCATTTAGCTACTCGAGCGATAACGCATCGGTATGAACGTAAAAAAGCAATGAAATTCTCTCCCTATTAATATTTAGTTAAAACGAAAAAAAAAAAGCATCCAACATCTAATCTCTATAACCTTGACGGTGTACACATTTGCAAAAGTCATTTTGTTCAGATGGACAGTCCCGCGATTATAGCACAAGAGATACGTCGGCTCGCGAATGTCGTACAATACACGCGCTGCGCTCGAGGAGAGAAGTTCAATGAAGCCGTAAAACCGTTCCGTATAGTAACGTCTCTTCTGGAGGTTTATATATATACATGTATATGTGTGTACGTGTGTGTATGTGTGTGTGTGTATGTGCACATATATACTGCAGCCCACCCGTGCAATCATCGATTACCGTACACAAAAGAAGGAGAGAGAGAGAGAGAGAGAGAGAGAGGGAAGGACTATTATCTCATAATGCGTTTCCCGATGCGCGGCATGTACGAGTGCGCGTGCTTGCTGTCGATTTTCATGCGCCTCACCGTATTTACGCTTTACATACATTTTATATATATATATATATATATATATGTCTGCATTTCTTTTTTTCTCTTCTTTCTCTTTCACTTTTTCCTTCGTATAAGCTGCGGTATCCCTTGTTAGAAGGACGAGACGATTAACTTTACATGTCGCGGGTCGAGGCTTTGTGCTTTTCGTTGATTTGTCGTCGCGGTTTTATGTCCAAATAAAGGTTTTTTTAACTTCTTTTATTAAATATTAAATTTTGTCTCTCAGAAGCTTTTTATTAACTTATTTATGCGATTAGTATATGAGTATTTGAAAATCACAGCGAAATATGACATGATTTCATTTGATACATAGTTTGTTACGCGTTAAATAAAATAAACGTCATGATGTAAATACATTTGAATGTTTTTTCATCGAAAATTTTTCAACGCAAATTGTAAAAATATTAAGTCTGCATAGTTTGCGAAAAGTTAAGAAAAATATAAATAAATGACGAATAATCGGAACAAGTTTAATATAAAGATATCACTTGATAAAAAAATTAAGTAGGTATATAACTTCAAATATTAAAATTTAGCCGAATTTATGAAAAATGTATGAATTTAATAAAAAGTAGTAAAGTTATTGTATTTAACGTAACTACTGTACGTAAACTTATTTCAACCTTTACGAACGTATAATTTCGTAACTTGCATCAAAGTAAAGCTTGCTATAAATCTCATTAACAAAAATAAAACGACAATTTATTGCTTCAACGCAAAAGCAAAAAATAAAAAAAAAATCAAAAAAAAAAAAAAAAGAAAATCATCGCGATCCACAAAGGAAAAAAGGAGCAAACAAAATTCTTCGGCCTAGTTTGCTTCGCCGCAAGAAACATCTATATAATATACTTTTTATATACGCCTATATAATAAACGTCTCTCTTTCTCTTTCTCTCTCTCTCTCTCTCCCTTTATATTTCCATGGGCAAGAGTACGAAACCCGATCACTCGGCGCACATTTTCATAATAACACAGTGTGCACGAGCGCATCATAACTGTAACGCTCTTGTATTGCGCAATACCACAAACCTTCCGCTATATAATATACGCATGTAGAGGTATATATACGAATCGCGGCGGCACATCTTCTGTATTAGTTATTTATGTACCATAGGCGAGCCTCGCGTCATTACAGCTTGAGGCAAAATATGTTGTGGATGGATAGTAGGGCCGCCGTCGCGAGCGCAGCGAGCGACTAAGGCGCCTCTATCCATCCACAAAATATGAGCCGAAAGCTTTAATGACGCGAGGTTCACTCATGGTGCTTAAAAAATTTTTCAGCCTTGTAACCCGTACGAAGACTCTTACTTAGCTAACAGAATAATTAATTTCATTTCGTTGCATATCAATGAAATGCAATTTCGGACCCGTACTGACAGTTCGTAAACTACAGATATCGTCTGCTAACACATGCGCATTTTGTACACACACGCATACATGTAGATGTAGTGTCAAAAAGTGACAGACAACATAATGTAAATATAAATATAAATTATGAAATTAAAAAAAATAGTAAATGGATTCATATTTAAAAACAAAATTAATTCTTGAACAATTATTATTTATTGAAAATTATAAATTTCTTGAGTATATTTAGTAAATATTTATACAAAATAACATTTTTAACAAAAGTTTTTTTTATAAGATTTGAAGGCTTATTAATAATATTAATACTATTATAATTAATATAAATACTTTCTTATGTTATTTTTATCATAACAATACAATATTTGTTAAACACATTTTTTGTATAATCAATGAATTTTAGTCTCTTATTTAACATGAAAAAACAGTAACTTTTTTAAATATTTTAAATTTAATTTCTTCACACAAAAAACTTTTAAATCATTTATCTAAATCACAAACAAAATTATAAACTACATATTTTAACATTTTTGACAATTGTGATTAAGTATGTAGATTAAAAATTATTAAAGAACAATTTTCGTTTTTGTAAAATAATTTGTAATTAATTCAATTGAAATACATTATAAATCCATTTATAAAATATAAATTTATAACAAGATCAAGAAAAACAGAAGATCGCAAAATAACATATTAATGAAATAACATGAAACATTTTGATAATTGCTAAATTAAATGAAAAACTTATTTATTATAGATACATGTAGTTTTCTTTTAAAAAAAAAAAACACGCATATTACCGAGAATTTAAAGTTTATCGGTGCAACAAAGTTGCGGGGATAGGGGTGGGGATGGTGGCTAGGCGCAGATGGAACAAGTTTTCCTATAAATAGCCTTGTCGATAGCAAAAAGATCATTCGGTCTTCGATTGTCTTAAGATTTACACAAGAATGGAATCACTACAGCAAATAATATCGGTTATGGACAAACGTCCGAAATGCGTTAATTTCATTCGAGACCTGCCGGTCGAAATATCGCAACTAATTTTGCTTAAATTAGACGGCGAATCTTTAATGAATGCTTCTCTTGTATCTCGCAAATGGCTCTCCGTTTGCAAATCGTCTTCGAAATTGAGAAAAACTGTTAGAATCGTTATACGTCGTAAAAATCGTTCGCTTTACGGCTATTTTCGTTCTAATCCACCAAATATCGAAAATTGTTATTCTACTAATAGTCATACAAGCAATATTACATCGGACAAAGTTTATACTCCGAATCGATTATCAAATTCGACGACTCCGCGCAAAGTCAAAAACAAATCTACATTATTGAAAAAATCTCTAAGATTATAATTGTACTAGTATTAAGTCCTTATTTATATATATATATGTACTATATGTTTGACTTGTTTGCAGAGAAGCAATATACTTATAAAGTTATTGTGAATTTGTTTTTTTTTTTTGTAAATATATATTTATTCGACTGACATGAGATTTACGTCTATAAACATTAAATAAAGCAAACAAATGTTTAATTTCATGACTCTTTATGCAACCTTTTAATATTTTTAATATTCTACGCATCTGGTTTCTAAAAATAATTTTATAATGCAAGCTATATAATTAATGTTAATAATTAACTTTAAGTTCTTTAAGATTTTTTTTTTTTTTTTCTTTTTTCGCTCGCTTTATATACATTTTTATTATTTTCTCGATCTTTTATTAGGATGCGAATATACATTTTCAGCCTACTAACCCGTACGGCGACTCTTACCTACGGAGCATCGTCAGCGTGTAAATGGTTTCCATACGCGCAAGCGCCTTCTCGATCGTATTAACATTTTTCTATACGTCCTCCTAGGCTGTATGTCATTCTATACGTCCTCCTAGGCTGTATACGTCCCAGTAGAAAAAAAAGTTAACAGCGCCACTGCTATGTATTTGTCGCTTCATATAGCCTAGCATGTGAGTCTTCATCGAAACTTATATTTTCGAAACGCGTAATAAGACTTATGTATGTTGAGCGAAGGAGAGAGAACGAGATAGCGATAAGAGCGCGCGCACCATTGCTCCCACGTGACCACCCTATCTCTGTCTCGCTCTCTCCTTCGCTCAGTATGTACATTCAAGCGACCACGGGGCTCTGCTGTCTTTTGTTTTCTTTCAGTATAGTGTATCGTTGTGTCGGTAATATTCGTTCTTAATATGTGATAAGAAGAATAAAAATGGACAATTTATTAAATAATGAAAATAAGACGAGTGATAGTGACAGTGATGAAGAATGCAAACGTGAATTAAATAAACTAATAGAAAAAGCAAAATCTAATATAATCCCGCAAAATTAAAAAATTTAATAATAAGTGATTTTAAAGTGATAATTTTTTACAGTCTGTCAAGTAAGAGCGTGGTCGACTTCACCGACAGGTAATAAAAGATTTCGCTCTAATTCTTTCGCGAGCCGATAGAAGGAAGCTTTGTCCTTAATGCATTGTCAACAAAGATTCGGTTGTCGTTGATCTTTTAAAAGAGAATCACGTTAAGCGCCATGAGTCCTAAGTACGCGTCGCGCTACGAGGCTGTGTTCCTTTGCATCCACCCGAAAGGTCCCAAAATGTCGCAATCAGCGGCTGCTAAATATATGAGAAAGTCGAAGGCATTTGTACAGAAGTGGATACAGCGATATAAAGTGGCTAAAAATACCGATGATTTACCAGAACGTGGCTCGATAGGAAAAGTGAACAAAAAAGATGAAAAAAGAGTAGTGAATCTGTTTTCGCGGAATCCTGCTTTAACACTGCGGTAAGGACAAACAAAATTAATGGCAAAAGGTTTAGATATATCCTACGAAACTATCCGAACCCATCTTCGTACTCATCATCTGAAATGGCGCAACACAATGAAGAAGCCTCTGTTGACTGAAAAACATGTAACAAAGCGACTCGCTTAGGCGCATGAGAATATAGATAGAGATTTTGAAAATGTCATTTTTACTGATGAATGTTCTATATGGGCACGTTCTGTCCTCACGCGAGCCTGGTCAACTTCCACCAATAGGCTTGTTCAGCGGACCGTAAAACATGGAATAAGGGTGCATCTTTGGGGCTGCTTCTCAAAGCAGGGATTCGGCACTTTGCACCTCTTTACTGACTACCTAAATTCCGACAAAATGATAAAAATTTACAAAAAGGCCTTACTGCCATCTGCCAAACGATGGTTCATCACAAAAAATGAAGATTGGATTCTGCAGGAGGATAAAGATCCTAAACACCGCAGCAAGCTCTGTACTCAGTGGAAGACTCAATCTGGCATCGTTACATTGGATTGGCCGTCGCAGTCGCCCGATGCAAACCCTATTGAAAATGTGTGGGCATATATTAAACGGAAGCTTCGTAAAAGACGCACAGACACTTTGAAGCAGTTGTCTTACGAAATTCGTCGGATCTGGAGATCTTTGCCACTAGAATACGCCGTCAAATTAGTAGAAAGCATGCCTCGGAGATGCCAGGCAATTATCGACGCCGGTGGTGACTGGACACATTATTGACCGAATTGCATCATTGTTTGTAATGTGTACAATGTATATATAAATATGAAAGTTTCATCAAATAAATTTTTTTATAAATTAACACGACCACGCTCTTACTTAACAGACTGTACTACATTGACGCTTTAATTTTATTAAATATAAAAAATAAAATCATTATTCATGACTCGATAAAGCAATTATAAATAAATAATATTTTTATAAACCCGTAAGCTAGTACAATAGCAAAGAGTCATAATTTACGGATAATATAGAATAAAATGAATCTAAAAGAATAATTCTCGTCCAATCTCTTATAAATCAAAGATACAGGAAATACCCGAGCAGAAAATCGCACGATGACCCATTTAGGTAATATACCCGGAGTCTATACTCCGACTAATGAGTCGAACTACGTAGACACAACCGCCACCACAACTACGCTACAATATCAGCAACAGCGGCAGCAGCAGCAACGGCAGCAGCGGCAGCATCTCGGCATATGAAACGCGCTGTATAAAGTAGTCGCAATAACTCTGCCGATTTCTACCGTCCGTTAATACGCACGCAATACATCCCGTATGTACATACGTATATGTATATTCGCATCCTAATAAAAGATCGAGAAAATAATAAAAATGTATATAAAGCGAGCGAAAAAACAAAAAAAAAAAAAAAAAAATCTAAAAGAACTTAAAGTTAATTATTAACATTAATTATATAGCTTGCATTATAAAATTATTTTCAGAAACTAGATGCGTAGAATATTAAAAATATTAAAAGGTTGCATAAAGAGTCATGAAATTAAACATTTGTTTGCTTTATTTAATGTTTATAGACGTAAATCTCATGTCAGTCAAATAAATATATATTTACAAAAAAAAAAAAACAAATTCACAATAACTTTATAAGTATATTGCTTCTCTGCAAACAAGTCAAACATATAGTACATATATATATATATAAATAAGGACTTAATACTAGTACAATTATAATCTTAGAGATTTTTTCAATAATGTAGATTTGTTTTTGACTTTGCGCGGAGTCGTCGAATTTGATAATCGATTCGGAGTATAAACTTTGTCCGATGTAATATTGCTTGTATGACTATTAGTAGAATAACAATTTTCGATATTTGGTGGATTAGAACGAAAATAGCCGTAAAGCGAACGATTTTTACGACGTATAACGATTCTAACAGTTTTTCTCAATTTCGAAGACGATTTGCAAACGGAGAGCCATTTGCGAGATACGAGAGAAGCATTCATTAAAGATTCGCCGTCTAATTTAAGCAAAATTAGTTGCGATATTTCGACCGGCAGGTCTCGAATGAAATTAACGCATTTCGGACGTTTGTCCATAACCGATATTATTTGCTGTAGTGATTCCATTCTTGTGTAAATCTTAAGACAATCGAAGACCGAATGATCTTTTCGCTATCGACAAGGCTATTTATAGGAAAACTTGTTCCATCTGCGCCTAGCCACCATCCCCACCCCTATCCCCGCAACTTTGTTGCACCGATAAACTTTAAATTCTCGGTAATATGCGTGTTTTTTTTTTTTTTTAAAGAAAACTACATATATCTATAATAAATAAGTTTTTCATTTAATTTAGCAATTATCAAAATGTTTCATGTTATTTCATTAATATGTTATTTTGTGATCTTCTGTTTTTCTTGATCTTGTTATAAATTTATATTTTATAAATGGATTAATAATGTATTTCAATTGAATTAATTACAAATTATTTTACAAAAACGAAAATTGTTCTTTAATAATTTTTATTCTACATACTTAATCACAATTGTCAAAAATGTTAAAATACTACATTGACGCTTTAATTTTATTAAATATAAAAAATAAAATCATTATTCATGACTCGATAAAGCAATTATAAATAAAAAATATTTTTATAAACCCGTAAGCTAGTACAATGGCAAAGAGTCATAATTTACGGATAATATAGAATAATATGAATCTAAAAGAATAATTCTCGTCCAATCTCTTATAAATCAAAGATACAGGAAATACCCGAGCAGAAAATCGCACAATGACCCATTTAGGTAATATAACCGGAGTCTATACTCTGACTAATGAGTCGAACTACGTAGACACAACCGCCACCACAACTACGCTACAATATCAGCAACAGCGGCAGCAGCAGCAACGGCAGCAGCGGCAGCATCTCGGCATATGAAACGCGCTGTATAAAGTAGTCGCAATAAATCTGCCGATTTCTACCGTGCGTTAATACGCACGCAATACATCCCGTATGTACATACGTATATGTATATATATATATATGTGTACAGACGACGACGAATTGCGCAACGTTCCGCATTGTGTGTATATGTATGCAGAAACGTTTTGCCGGACGATGAACACAAACGCGGCGAGCTAATATAAGTCGACGTTAAGGCCGCGAGGTAGGTGTGTAAATGTATATACGTATATATGTGTATATACGCGCGATAACGAAGAAGAAGAGAAAGAGAGAGAGAGAGAGAGAGAGAGAAGGGACGACGCATTGTATCATCGCGACGAGGCCAAGTGTGACTATCTCGTGCGGGCCATCGGCTTAGCCGCTGAGGCGTTACGCGTATACCCCCCCCCCCGGAAACCCTGGCTCATATACTACCACCAAGTGCGCCTAAGGGACTCGCGGAAAGATTACGAGAGACTTTCACTTACTCGGCTTTTATCGTCGTGTATATGTATATTTTACGTATATATCTCAACTTTGGCTTATACACAACGCGTCGCTTGTGTGTGTGTGTACGCGTATATCTGTATATTCGCCTCGAGGCGAATCTTTCATCTCGCGTCGGCGCGCGATTCGGAAAATTTCGTAAAAGGCGCCGAGGCGTTTTGATTGTTCGGTATATATGTTTGGATGCAACTTTTGTTGTAAGCGTTTTAATTAACGCTTTTAAAGCTTTTCGAATGATTATTTTATTTCTTTTTCTTTTTCTTTTTTTTTCTTTTGTTTTGTTTTTTGTTTGTAGAATATTGTATATAATGGAATGTGTGACTTGATACAAGACGCTTAGAAAGTTTGTATGTTTTTTTTTTCTTCGGATATAATATATGTAACAAAGCGATGCTATGATTTTATATTCGTTTTATTGTGTTAAATGCATACGATAACTAATGGTTTTGTAATCGAGAGTTTATGCACTTCGTACCGTCGATTATAATGGTTAAATTCGTTGTTATTAATATTGTTAAAAGAATAATCGTTGATTTAAAAATAAAGCTAAAATTTTCAAAGTAACGGATACTCATTGAGTATTAAAATATTTAAGCAATTAATTTTCAAATTAACGAATTTCATAAACGAAAGATTATAAGAAATGAATACTTTCGTAAAAAATCATAAGTTTCGTTATGTAAAATAGCTGTAAATGTAAAACTAATACTACAGTTATTGAAATTTTTGTTGAAAATTTTTAAAATAAGCAATTAAAATTATACTTGTCAAAATTTTCTGTCATAAAAGAAGTTAATAACTGTCTCAAAATCTCGTATATAAAATAATTCATATAATATAAAGTTCCTTTTATAATAAAGACATGATCTCGTTTCGCTTCTATACGTAAGGAGTAATTTACGCTCGCCGATCATCAATCGATTTTCATTGCTTATTACAAGTAAATCACGTTTTACAACCTTTGTCTATTATCGTTACGCGTATTTTCGTTAAATTACGAGCGCAACATAAACCGATTCACGAAATACGATTATTTAAATTACAATTCACGCTATATCTAACAAAATCCCTTCTTCTTCATGTTCGCAGATATCGAAGCCGAGTGCCAAGATGACTATATGAAAATCCGCATTGGATTTAATGGATCTTTCAACGGCTTGTTATACTCAGCGGGTGAGTTATGATTAACCAAAATTTTACGGCCATTGTTAGATGAAACATCGGCTCTGAATTCAAACTCGATTTTGAGCTCCGTAAAGTTTATTTATTTATTTATTTATTTATTTTTTTTTTTAAATAAAATGTAATAACATGTAATGTCGATATAATCATAGAAATATCAAATGGAAGATTTTTATGAAAAGAAAAATATATTTATAAATAATACCATTCGTTATAATTTATTTAATTACAAAATTAAAACGTTGTCGATATAAAATATACAGGATTAATATTTTTTTTACTCATACGATTTATAGTAAATGTCAAATTCAAGATTTTACTTGTCGATTTTAATCGATCTTGTCGATTTAAAATACTTATAAAGATTTTTAACGTAGATAAAACTCGATGATCGGCATTAAATTATTTTTATTAACATGAAAAAAAAAGAGAATCGAAAAAGAATCAAACGCGGATAAAACGGGAATCGTAATCCTCTCTTTATTTTTAGTCAATATGAATATCCGGTGTATACATCAAAACGAGGGACAGAGAGTGAGAGAGAGAGAGAGAGATATATAGAGTTTGTTTTACATTTCTTTTAATTATTAAAACGCGCATTAAATCAAAATCAACGCTCTCCCATTTCGCGCACATACGCGCAAGATAAATCATAATTAAAAATATATACAAGTATTCCACGTACCATGAATAATAAGAACGAAAGCGAACGCGAGTACACGTATATATCGTTATAAAAGCTATGTAGTATATATAATGCACACGAGAGAAACGCGAGTGAGTAGTTTTGCGAAAATCACATTTCTTCGACTCGTCACAAATTATACGGACGATCGCGATATATATATATATATATATATATATATATATTCTCGTTCTCTCTTTCTCGGGCTTACACTTCTCTATCGTCGGCACGTGAAATATTGCTTTAGTTTCGAGCCTCGTCGCGATCACGAATTCAATCCAATCGAGAGCGTCTCGTCTTCTTCTTTCGATCCTTTTTTTTTCTTCTTCTTCTTCGTCTCTTTTTCTCGTATACCTTTCCTCTTCTTCTTCTTCTTCTTCTTCTTCTTTTTCTTTTTTGATCGCGCGAATAATAAAAATAAATGAGCCGATGAATTATAGGATATGTACCTTGGCGATAGCGCGAATAAACGAAGATTCATAATCGGCCGTGTTAACTTGCACCAAGACCAAATCATCCCTAAATGAAATTCGACGATTTAAAAGAAGCGCCGCAATTTTTTTTTTTTTTTTCTATCTTTCCGTTTTTATTTACTCTCGCAAATCATTTCTTCTTCCTTTTTTCATTATTTCGCGAGAATGCAAATGTTAACGATTCAATGGTATCGGAATTTATTTTTTTTATACATATTATGTATAGCGCTTGTGAAAAATATAAATTTTCTTGATAATTTCATTGCTAAAAAAAAATGAATAAAAATTTTCTTATCAAATGAGCGAAAAATAAATATTATTATTTGAGAAACTCCTCTTGGCGTTGAAATTTTACCGTTATATTGTTTTTATTATTGTTATGCATTTCCATCGATAAAAGCATAACATTTTTTTATCCAAGAAACAATGGTTAAAAAGTTGCAAATTCAGCGTCGTCAGAGATCTCTCAGCATTCTTAGTATCCTGCCGCGATATTCTCATTCAATACATATCTACATATCAGTTATCTACTCTGTACTGATTTACCCTTTATATCGTATATTTATCTTTCGTTTTGATGAAATTTTTTTACGCTTTCGCGCATCGAGTTATATTGTAACGATAATCAGATTCTCGTTTATTTATTTTTTTTTTTTTTTTTTTTGTTTTTTTCCGTCTTTGCTATGAAAATATATGATTGTAAAATTTTAAATAAACAATTCCTATAAAAAAAAAAAGAAAAAAGATTTTCGATAGTACGCAAACGGAATTTTTTTATTTTTATATATATATGTATAAAGAAAAACAAACGCGCGTTATAGAAACATTAGGCATATACGTTTACGCGAATTCATACTGGTATAAAAGCACGGTAAAATTAATTCCCATGACAAATATTGCCGGTAATCAGTAATAACGAATATTGAAAATTCACCCGAATAACGTACATAAGAGCGTAAGAAATAGGAAAGATAAAATGTTTACGTATACGCAAGCTCGCAATGTAAATCGGCTGCTCATTGATTACAGGTTACTCTTACGATCCGGACTGCATGTACGTTAACGGAACAGGCCGCGACTACTACGAATTCTTCATACAATTGAACCGATGCGGCACCCTCGGCGAGAACACCCATCATCAGGACAGTAGGAAAAATCCCACGGTAGGTTTAACCTTGAAAATTGTGTCCATTTATCCTTTGGCCCCCTCCCCTTCCTTCCCTCCCCCCTCCCCTTTATTCTTATTAAATTCTCTTGGTCTCGTGAGCGTTTCGATAATCTTTTTGATAACGTAACGCTTATATCTTGTGCTTTCTGCTTTGTTGTTTGCAGAAGAATCTCATGTGGAACACCGTTACCGTCCAGTACAATCCTCTCATCGAGGAAGAATTCGATGAACATTTCAAGGTTACGTGCGAGTACGGATACGATTTTTGGAAGACCGTCACCTTTCCCTTTCTCGACGTCGAGTAAGTTTTATCTTATTTCTTTTCTTTTTTTTTTTTTTTTTTCTTCACTTTTTAAGTATTATAAAAATTTTTATCGATCGAAATTTATAAATAAACAAAGCCAATGTGTATAATTTGTTGATATTATTACGTACCGATGTCGAACAATTTTCAACACATTATATTTGCATTAAAGATTTAATGTGCTTCGATACAGTGTATAATAAACATATGTGCAGGATTGTGAAATTTTTGCTTTTTTTCTATTAAAATTTTATTACCTGAATCGTTAATCGCGCTTGTAATAAATTAAAATTAAAAATATTAAAAATGGCAAGATATTTTGAATTAATCGTTAAACTCCAAAGTGAAATTTCAACGCGCAAATTTCAATTAAAGTGCAAAGACGCGCAACGTGAATCGACACGTTTGCTTCACGGTGTAAATGTGCATCGATGAGCGTTTCAAATCACGAACGCGGATTTTCTATAAAAATTAACGAAAAAAAAAAAAAAAAAAGCTATATATATATATATATATATATATATATATATATATATATATATATATATATTTTTTTTTTTTTTGTTTTGTTTTGTTTCGTTTTCATTCGTTTATTTTCTACATTATCAATAACGTCAACGGCCATTATTTTCAGAGTCGCGACGGGTAATCCCGTAGTGTTTACCTTGCAACCGCCCGAGTGTTACATGGAGATTAGATATGGTTACGGAACGACGGGCACCAGAGTAGCTGGACCAGTACGAGTCGGCGATCCCCTCACGTTAATAATCTACATGCGCAGTAAATACGGTATGTCTTATTAAGATTAACGCCTATTTATTAATTATGTCTTTTTATTTTATAGATATACGTTAAATATAATACGCAAAAATAATCATCGTAATGATTAATTTATTCGAATTACGTTTTTCTTCAGTTGTTTTTTTTTTTTTCAACTAATTTATACGCGTAATATTTATAAACAAATGGGTAAAATTTTGAAATTTTTTTTTATTCTTTTAGACGCCCAATGAAGCAAAATTGATTTGCATAAAAAGGTAGATGGAGTAAAGATTTATGAAAATTCAATTAAAGCATTGTTTTTTGCAATTTAAGAGTCTTAAATAATTTACGTAATTATTTTTATAAATTTTTCATTTATACCGTTTAGACTTTACACAAAAATAATATTAATTTTGTTATAAACATAATATATTATAATGTTGCTCGTAATTAATTAATAAATATTACTGTTATTAATACGTAACCGCAAAACTTGTTACGTATTTATTACAAAATCTTTAAAACAATAATATAGTATAAACAAAGTTTCGTAGTTTCGATTAACTTACTTAGATACTTTTATATTAAATATAAAATATATATATATATATATCTGACTAAACTATCTTTAATTCAGCAGACGGTTTTGACATCGTGGTGAACGATTGCTACGCACACAACGGGGGTAACAAGCGCATCCAACTCATCGATCAATACGGCTGCCCGGTAGACGACAAATTGATCAGCCGTTTTCGTGGCTCCTGGTCCGAGAGCGGATTGTTCGAGACGCAAGTTTTCGCTTACATGAAAACATTTAGGTTCACCGGCTCGCCCGCCCTTTACATCGAGTGCGACGTGCGCATGTGTCACGGTCGTTGTCCGGTGAGCAGTGTATAGTACTAGTAGTATTATTTAAAAATTATACAAAAAAAAAAAAATAAAAAAAATAAAAAAAAAAAAAACATAAATAAATAAATAAATAAATAAAATATTTATCCTACTAATAATACGATTATTTCGCAGAGTCAACCATGTCATTGGAGGAACGCTAAAACCGTTGTAAAACGTTCCGTGACTGACGCGATTGCAGGCCCATCGACCCCGGCAACGAGTTTGTCCGAGAACGTGAACCTCTTCCAATCCCTTAGGGTTTTGCAAGAAGGAGAAGCCGACACGGAACTTTTTCAAAACGTCACGACGCCTTCTCGTAGCAGTCAGTTTGATTTTTTTTTTTGCTTATTTTTGCTTAATTTTTTTTATTTTTTTATTTATTTATTCGACGTTTATGTTAATATCCGTTAATAAACGCTTATTACGGTACATACTTAATAATAAAATAAATACGAAAACGTGTTTATTTTATTTGTTTTTATAATTGTTTAAAAAAAATTCATAACGATTAATATTATCAACAATGTTTTTTATTCATCTTGCGATATTAATTTATCAATCGCACTTTATCCATCGATTCAGGTACGAACGACCCGAACGCCGATCGAGTATGCCTACGTCCAACGCTGCTGAGTACATTCGTGGGTCTTGGCTGCGGTCTTCTTTGCATAATGGCGGGCACAATGTTGGCCATGTGCTCGAGGATGCGACGAGTCGCCCGCGAGAAGCTCCTCTCCGACAGCATTAGCTACATGACCCACAAAGGCCGAATAAATTGAAAGCGAGCGACGAGACGCTAACGACGACGACGACGACGACGACGACGACGTTAAGAGATTCCTTCATTCACGGGACGTTTATCCAGTCGTTCCTTTTTCTTCGCTCGCCGCCATCATTTATTTGACATCAGCGATTTATGCACGACGCAGCCGTTCTATGCTCGCTCTTTCTCTTCCTTTCTTAATCTTTCTCATTCTGTCTCTCTTGCTGCAGCTCGGAAATTCGTTTTATTTTACGATTTTTATCCACGATATTTCATCTATTGATGCGTCTTGATTTTTTGCTCGACGAACATATTTAAAATCACTCCTAATTATATTCAAACATTACGATTGCTTTTGGACATGTAATCTTACGAGATTTAAGATTATGGCACTAAAGTTAATTGAATTAACATTTAAATTTTTATACGTTAAAGATTTGTCAAATTTTAAATGAATGTTCGTCACAAAATTTTAATGATCAATTAAAATTAATAAGTTTAGACTCGTAAGGGAAAAAAAAAATGACAATAAAAATGACAGTTTCATACCAATCTAACTTAATTCAATTTTTTTTTTTATAAAATTACAAGCTAACGCATATTTTTTAAAGCGTCAGCTAAAAACGATAAAGCGAATGCGTAAAGTTAAAATTTCACCTAAAATGAATAATATTATAACGAAAGAGCAGGTGAAAGCTATTTTTTTTTTTTTTTTTTTTAAATATGCTTAATTAAAATAAACTATATAGTAAATAAACAAGAGAAATTCGCCGTAGTATAAAAGCGTTGTTTAAAGTGCGCGTAAATCAACGCGCGCACGTTTTACGATTAAAAATGTAGACTGAAAAAAAATTGCCTGAGAAAACTTTCGAGGATATTTTCCTGCCACGATATTTTCCGAACTTAAGCGACTAATTATTAGTTACTCTTATTATCAATGAAATAAATAGTTACGTAGGAATTTTAAATGCAATAAAAATTATTCATATGTATTGACGTTATCCGTTACGTATATTTAAATTTATAAAAGTATAAATTTTGCTTATCGAATAGTTTTTTAAATGATTTTAATCTTTGTTATATATTCTTCAAAATAAATTACTAACTAATAAATTACATTGAATTTAATACTGAAAAATAATAGACCAGATTATGACGTAATATAACAGAGATAACTCATTTTATATGATTACACGTGAAATAATTTTTATTAAATCTTTACTAATTAGTCATAAAATAGTTTATCAATAGTAGAAAAATATTCAACGATTTTTTCAGCATTAAAAAATGTTTTTTTTACTCTTTTATACCGCTTAACTTTTTATAAGTATTCTATGTATTTTTTTTTTTTTCTTTTTTTTCTTTTTTTTCTTTTTTTACCAACACAATTAAAAAACATAAAACCGAAAAATAATATCGAAATATTATTTCAAACGAAAACAATAAAAAGTTCAAAGCTTTACATCAGGGTAGAAACTAGATCAGAGTAATTAATAACTTTTGATTGAGCAGGCGATTTTTCACCGTGACTGCAACATTTTTTTCTTTTTTTTTTTTTTCTTTTTTTAACGTTTAAAATGCTATATATATATATATATATATATATATATATATATATATATATATATATATATATATATATATATATATATATATAAGCAGTTGCAGTGCCTTATTATTATAAAGCAAAAAAAAAAAAAAAAAAAAAAACAAAAACAAAAAAAAATCGATAATTCATACGAAATTCATTCTTTATCAAGAATTATATCGTAGTACTTAAATCACGTAGCATTTAATATAAGCATTGTCATTGTAATCCACCGTTATTTGGCATATTCAGAATCATTGTTCGTGCGTTAAATATCAATTAATTATTATACATCGTTTATTTTAATGAAGTTGCGCATTTAATTTTAAAAGCTAAACAATAAAAGTTTTAATGTCTTTGAATATATCTACCGAAATATAATTTTTAAATATTAAAGGTAAAATAAATTAATTATACTTAAATTTTACTTTAATATTCATTCAACGATCGTAACATGAAAACATTTTTATCAAATCAATCACGAACGAACAATTTTAATATTATGCATAATTTTTTCATGATATTAAAACTCGTTATGATTCTGAATGTTCGCAAATAATGATAATATAATTAAAAAAAATGATTTTATTCTATAAGATAGACAATTATCGCATTATATAATATACTATGAATTAACCATAGAATAAATAAAAAGCATCTCTTAATTTAAACATCGAAAGTTAATTTGTACGGTTAGAGAGGATTAAATAATATTTTTGCAGCGTCTGACTAAAAAAAAAAAAATAAAAAAAAAATCTTGTTAAATTATTTCGTGAAAAAAAGAAAGAAAAAAAAGAGAGAAAAAAGAAAAAAGAAAAAACTTGTAACAAAAGTGATGTTTGAGAAAATACACTTAGTATATAAAACTTTGATTTTTTTTTTTTTTTTTTTTTTTGTTTTTTTTTTTTTTTTGTTTAACATTCATCACTCATTACTCGAACTTAATAAATTCGTTTATGATAACGCACAAAATATTAGTTTCCCCTCCTGATCGTGCTAAAATAAATCATTCATTTTTGCATATTTATATTAATAGAAGACTTGGGTTACGCCGTATCAGTATCCCTTTGTTTGATAATGTACTTGTAAATATACTGTATGATGTTTAGCAATAGTATTATATATATATATATATATATATATATATAAACAGACACATCGAATGTATCGAGGTATCCAATAAATACAAAAAAAAAAAAAAAAAAAAAAAAAATACATGTGTGTGTAAACTTTTATTTTATTATTACATAAACCATAAACATATTTTGTACAATTTTATTTAAACAAAAAAATAATTATTAAATAAACAATTATATTTAAATATGTAATATGTTGGATATATATATATATAAGTATATACATCTATACTTAAATTTATCTTCCAACAGTTTTGATAGAATTTTGATTAATTTTATATACTTTTAAAGTGAAATAAAAAATATTTATAATACGCATGGCTATATACTACGATAATATGAAAAAAAATATGTTAAAATATCATGAGGTAAAACGATGAATGAAAATAATTTTTTTTTTTTTTTTTTTGTTTTTCTTTCCAACTATAATAACCTTACAATTTTATCATAATTATTCTAAACAAGTTCTCAATTCGCGATTATTTTTTTTGTGCAGTACACCCGTAAGGAGCAAGAATTTTAAAGTATTAATTCCGCGTTGCTTTAACCGATGGAACGACAGAAGCTTCGAGTACGCAGCGCAACGAGTTAAAAACAAATCTGTCTACGCGTCGAGCGGAGCTTATGCTTACATCCTACGGAAAGATTATGAAAAAAAAAAAAAAAAAAAAAAAAAAAAAAAGAGATATTTAGGGGCTACGACAATGGTGCATCGATGAAAGGATTGCTTTTATCATCTGTCAAACTTTCACATCGGCTAAGCGATTGGGATTCCTTATTGAAAAGATGCATTTTCTAATTTTAACATTAAATATTCATTGTAATGGAGTTTTAACATTTAGACTTTTGACTTTTATCGTAATTAATTGTAAAAATATTTTATAAATTATCTTATAATAACGAATTTTCAATTCAGTTTGAATATAATTATGAATTGAAAAGTTTATTCTTGTTTTCGTTTCCACTTGTCGAGCTTTAAAATTCGAATAGCCTAAAAGTCGAATTTTTATTTTCAAAAATTTATTCGACAAACATTCCAACGTCGTAAAATAAGCGGCAAAAGCTTTGATTAATCGATTAATTGGCACCCAAAGAATTAAATTTTTATATTATGCTAAATTTACTTTAGATGTATCGCGTGCGCGTAAAAAATGATGAAAAAAATCTCAATATCTTTCATTAGAGGAAACTTGTGTTTTTGAGATACGCGAAAAATAAAAATTGTATGCTGTTTAGCGAGCGCTCGTAAATAAAAATCATTCTTCTTGTTAAAACAATGAATAAATATCTTTTTGCAATCCAAACCACAGGCGCAAACGGCACCCGAAAGGTTTCTTAAGATACATCAATTATATTCTCCGCTATTTCAACAGTACGGAGTAATATGTATATGGCTTATCATCGGTACGTAAAAATCAGTAAAGATAATATAAGTTTAAACTAATGTAAGATTGTCTTTTTCTTAACCTATTTTAAAATACTATTTGAAGGTAAAATTTATTATAATAATAGTTTACTGAAAAATATTTAAATAAAATCTTCGTTTAATTTCATAATGTGTATCGAAATTTTCGAAAAATACGTTAACTAGTAAAGGATTCGGTAGAAGAATTCCAAAAAAGCAAAAAAAAAAAAAAAAAAAAAAAAACAGGCACGGTAATAAAAATTAAACAGTTGTTGGTAAACTAGATTAGATAGTTATATATATATATTAAAACATCCGATTAATAGAACAATTATCAAGAAAAAATATATAAAATTTTCATTCCGAGTTAATATTTATTTCGTATATGCGAAATATCTAATAATACATATCCATATTATAAAAAAATAATTGGTTTAAAATCATAAGATAATGGTTTAGTTATTAATACTTATTATACATATTAATGTCTATCTTTATAAGTAATCAGCCAGGTGCGTGCTGCTCGTGTGCTGTTTAATAATTAAAAAAATATGAAATTTTTTAAAATAAATTTATATTTTTAATAAATAATTTATTTAAAACGATAAGGAAATTGTTTAATTACACTGGCACACGAGTATAAAAGAGGTCAAATTCCAGAGACTAAACCTATAGTATCATTTCTTATGTATTTTACGGGTAAAAAAAACACCCTTAAAAGCGGAAAGTATACGAAAACTTTACCGTTCATGCAAATGGAATTAGGAAATAGAATGAATGTGACTGTTATGCCAAACATTTATGTGTATCGACGTGCTTAAAATCTAAATCCGAGGTTGAATTAGCGCTTCTCTTCTTTTCATTTATCAGTTTTGTTTGATTTGTCAATAATGAAGGAAGGACGATCAAATGAAAGTGATCAAAAGTGTTAAAATCTATGTCTTTGAATGCAACGATGCTGAATTTGAAATTTCGAAAAGTTCTTTTATTGCTTTTTCTTTTTTTGTAACGTATCGTTTTGCCTACAAACTACATACAAAGCAATGGCGCAACTATAGCAATGTCTGATGAAAAGTATTTTAATTTAGAGTTTGTAAAATAATGATTTTTATTATTTGCATTTACACTAATAATTTAATATTTAGAACAATAATTGTTTATATTGAGTAAACAAATTAATAGACCATGAGAATTATTAAACAATTAACATTTTTATAAATAATAAATAACATAGTAGTAGAATAAAATGATAACTATAATATTTGATAACTTATATTATTATACATTCAATTTTAAATAATTAAGATGTTGAATAATAAAGAACATAAAGCTTTTATAAGTAAGCAAGTCAAATTTTTTATTATAATTAAGTGCATTATTTAACTAATTAAAGTTTGATAAACATTGTTTTTAATTTTTAATGCCGTATATTACTTTATAAGTTGTACAACGAAAATTCTTTTCAATAGTTAATATATGTATGTATTGTTACATTAAATATTACGCATTTTCAATGATATACGTATTTTAATTTTACCAGTGACATTGCGCAAAATGTTGCTTTAAGCCTTAGAAAATAAGCAAAATCTTTAATCCATATTATTGTTTATACACCCGTTAACGAATCTCCAAATCGTTGATCCATAAATTCTTATAAATTAAATTCTATTCAATTGATTAGCAAGAAATAAGTACGATAATCTGTTTGTATCTTAAAACTAAATATATATTTTTTTTTTTTTCTAATAAGTCTAAGTTATTGCATTTTACTATACTTTTTAACTACACACTGTTTATTTTACATATTTACCATTTATATAAAATGCAATGTTTATTTAATTATTTTTAAACACAACATTTTAGACAGTACATAATTAAAATGTAAAAGCAAACATTTTCTAAAAATAAAATTACAAACTTTTTTATAGTATAATCTTATAACAATATAATTATGTTTGTTTACGAATTTTTTCTCTTATAAATTAATACAATATAAATGTAAATAATATTGAAATAAATGTAACTGCGTCATACCTATAATAATCTTAATTCTATTGAATATTTTCTAAAAAAAAATATATCCATGTGATGAGATACACACGCGTGCATGATATAAAAAAAGTTATTAATTATTTTGTTCAACAAAAATGCATTACCGATTGCTCGTAAGTATAAATTTTACCTTACCAATTGTAGGTACACAAATTGTTTAATCTACAGTCGGTAAGAAAGAGTACTACAATATTTAGTTGCGGAATTGAAGTCTACGGAGCGAATATATCACGTTGTTAAAGCCGTTTTTCACAATAATATGAAAAAAATTACTCTTTTAATATTTACATAATTATTTGCTCCATTATAGATAATGCACAAAAATGCTTCACCGTTTTTTCTACACTTTAAAATAGCTAGAAGGGTTAATACAATATATTTGATGTAAAGTATTTGTTCGAACGGTTAAATGTGGAAATGTTGGTAAATGAAAAAAAGAAAAAAAATTAATTTTTCCTTTTTTTATTATACTTTTTCTAAATTTAGAGTCTTAAGCGGTATAAAACGTGTTTATTAAGTTTTTTATGCATAATTAACTTCAAAAAAAGAT
Source organism: Chalcis sispes (assembly GCA_949987625.1). Lineage (NCBI taxonomy): Eukaryota > Metazoa > Arthropoda > Insecta > Hymenoptera > Chalcididae > Chalcis > Chalcis sispes. The sequence continues at coordinate 24,582,968 of OX465099.1, forward strand.
ACAAAATTTTACGGCTCGTGATTTATAGGTCATCATAATACGTTTAAAGCATTATCATCTATTTTATCTATATTAACTATTTATGAATTATGATTTAATGTTAAATTAATGATGCTTTGAATCAACTACAAGAATATTTTTTAAATATTTTCATTTTCATTCTTTTATGTTATAATACTCAATAATATATAGTATTTCAGATTGGTACATTTTTTTAAATTTAAAGAAAAATCTAAAATTTTTGTTTACAACACAAAACATGCCTCTATGTTTGATACTCGTTACATCTTTATTTACAATAGTTTTTGTTAATATAATTAAACTATAATTTCTTAAATTAAAAAAAAAAAACCAAATATTGTATGCATTTATTAAATAATAATCAAATATAATTTGTCTTTTGCTTGTATCATTCTCTGTTAATTTAAAAATTTTTTTCAATCACAATAATATTTGTTATTGCAAAAAACGACTGCAAGATAAAATTTATCTGAGACCACATTTATAAACTTTATTATTTACATTTGCGATGGAAAAGTTTTAATTTTTTGATCGAAATAAAATTTTTTTTTTAACAAAATCAAATAAACGAACGATATGTATGTTTAAAAGATAATAATATTATTAACAGAATATTAAAGAGATTATATAAGCTTGAATTTTTTTTTATGTAAGTAAAAATGTTACAACTTTTGTTGATTTTTTATGATCTTTTATGTGAATTTTAGTAGTATTTTTTTGTAATATGAGATTTTATTACAACGTAAGCTACATTAACTGCCATAACTATTCAGAACTTTAGGTTTTATTTTTTATTTAGACTAAGTGGGTATAATAATACAGATCAATGGTCTTTATATATATATATATATATATATATATATATATATTTTTTTTTTTTTAATTTAGCTTTTTTTTATTTGAACTATCGTAGTAATAAAATTATTTGATTAAAAAACAATTAAAAACTTAAAATAAAAATAGTGTACGTATACAAAGAACATAAAAATAAGTATCATTCGTGGAAAAATCACGAATTCTTGTTTTAATACAGTTTAAGGTACAAAAATGTTTGACTACCGAAAACTTACAAGAGTTAGCTTTATTTTTATTTATATTGAAAACTATTAATAAAAGCACTTTTTCATCGTAATAATAATTATAGCATAAATTTTAAAATTATCGACGACAGTTTGCAAATACTCTACGCGATGTAAAATAAAAAATAAAATTATTTAATATTAAAACTGCGTATATAATTCGTTTAAAAAGAAAATAGCACGCCATGGTTATCCGAGTTTATATATATATATATACGCAACATTAGCTTAAAACCCAACGGTTCAAGCGTAACAATTCGCATTTAGCTAATAGCTTACAATAGACAAGAATGAGCTACAGTGATAGATTACAAAAAAAAAAAAAAAAAAAAAAAAAAAAAGAAAGAAAGAAAGAAAATAAAAAAGAAAAAAAAAAAAAAAAAGGCAAAAAAATAATAAGAAGAGAAAAAGTATAAATTCTCGCTTAAGACGAGGCGAGTAGTTTGGCGGCAGCGGTGACGTGGTGTTGATGATGATAGGGCGCTTCCTGAGCCGTGTAATAATTTGCCTGCTGATGCTCGCTCGTAGGCGCGCCGAGTTGATGAGGATGTTGATAGTACGCCGAATACGGCTGACCTATCACCCCGGCGTCGCAGCTACGTGGCTCGGTTTTTACCGTCGGTATAACGGTTGTGCTGCTCGAACCGCCGCTCGACGATAAGAGCGAGGTGTGACCGAGGTAAACCGGACGTTCCGTCGACGACGACGTCGAGTTTGCCGACGATGATTTAACGTCGAGTTGATGTTGATGCTGTTGTTGTTGTTGTTGTTGTTGTTGTTGCTGCTGCTGTTGTTGTTGTTGTTGTTGATGTGATTGGTGATGATTGCTCTTAAGTTCTGCAATTGAGACGGTTTTCGTTAAAACGAGGAGAATCGACAGAATAATACGCTTGTATATATTATTTATTGACTTGATTCGAGAAAAATAGTTTTGAACCAAGAAAATTTAACCATTTTAGAAAAAAATGTTTTTTTTTCCCTCAAGAATTTCCGTTCTTATATTGTACATATTCTACAGGTTTTCTTTTCCTATATAAGAGTATATGACAGCACTTGTTATATACATATATACATATAGCTAATAAATTTTTTTTTTTATTTTATAAATTATTTATTAAATTATTAAAATAAAAATTATTAAAAACCGAATAAAAAAATGATTAACTTTATTTAACTTATTGATTTTCTTGAGATATATAAATATATATGTACATGTATATTTATCATTGAAAAGAATAAAATACTCATATTAAGTTCTTGGATGAAGAATTGGTATCTTGAATTAAGAAAACTGAAGCGTTTGAAACAAGAAAGTCATTTTGGAGAGTATATTTTTTTTTTTTTTTTTTTTTGATTCAAGTAAATTCTTCTATCGTTGTGATATTTGAAATGCGGCATTTAAAAAAAAAAAAACCCCAAAAAATAATAAAGTCTAATTACCATTAGATGGCGAGGAGGCGGTGGAGGTGCTGTTATCGTGTTCTACTGCTGCTTGTCGGGCATTGGGTTCCGGCGTCTTTTTGGGTTTGCGTTTGCGAGTCTGTATGCCGTCCTTCCTCATTGCCAATGGTCGATTGACGCCGTGTAATTTGAAGTAAAGACCGCAGGCGTTACAAACGGGCTCGCCTTCGTTGTTGCGCCTCCATAGGGTCGTAGTGCGCGTACCGCAATTCGTGCAGCAGAGACCGAGTCGTCTCGTTGCCGTCTGGAATTCAGAGATCTGTCCCCATTTGCTTACGTATACCGATTGTTACTGATTCAATTGTTGATTTATTATTATTTTTCTTTTTTTTTCTTTCTTTCTTTTTTTTTTTTTTTTTTCTTTGTAATTATACACGAAGGTCTTAATGGATTATTTCGTTAGTTTTAATTTTTATTTATCAAGATATTCTATAGGTTTGATAAACTAATTATATCAAATGCAAAGATAAATGATTTTCTTAAACACGATAAATGCGATTAAAGGGCATCTTAAGAAAAATATAAAAATTCACTAATATTTCACTTCAAAATTGTTTAGCTTCTAAATTTTGAGATATTTCACAATAATCAAAATAATGACGATGCTCAAGTCATAAATATTTTTAATCTCGTAAGTTTAAAATTTCTTTATAATAATTATGCTATTAATTTCAATTATCTGTTTACAATAAGATAATAATAATAATAAATAAAAAAAAAAAAAAACGAAAGAATTTGATTCAGCTAAGATTGATAAAGCATCGTATTTATAGCGTTAAATTTTGGTTAACTTACCAATCGCTTCGTAGGTTTAATGAGAGGACGATTCATGCCGTTAATTTTGTGATAGAGACCGCATGCATTGCAAAGATAATGACCGGTACCGTCGCGTCGCCACAGCGGAGTCGAAATCGCTCCGCAATTAACGCATTCTCGGCCTTCGCTAAATTGAAAATCCATTGCCGTGTCTGGAAAATTAATAATTTTTTTTTTACTCAAGATCAATTTTTATGTAATATTTAGTAATATACTACGAAAATTTTTGGTTAAGAATAAAAAAAAAAAAAAAGAAAACAACGATTATTTCACATTGGCATTATTAACGTTTTTCTCATATCTTATGCGATAACAATTATTACGATGTATCTTATCGTTCATTCTTACCGAGTAACGAATAATACAAAGGAAACAATGCACAACAATGAAATGCGATAATGAAAATTATGTAAATTTATTGTAAAATTATATATACAAAATTATCCGATTAATCAAAAATCTCGAATTATTATTTTTTAACATGATTTAAATTAAGCGCTAAGAAAATTGCATCAATTAAACTTTGAATGATTTATTTTTAAAAAGCCTTTATCATAGTACATAAACATTCATGACTAATAATTCGATATGCTGCACGCAATCATGCCGATATTGTAAATTTCATATGTAAAAATTTGTATGCATGGCGACTAATAAAGAAAAGGTGGCATTTTAAAAAATTTATTTTTAGCGGCATTTAAATAACAATATTGATTATCTTAATGTAAAAATAGAATAAATTTTAAAAAATGACGTGTACAAAATAATTTTAACATAATAAGTATCATTAATTTTAATTTCAATTAAAGAAGTTTGCATATTAATTAAAAAAAAAAAAAAAAAACTATAGATAGAGAATCATGTAATAATATACGATTGTTGTAAAGATAAATTAATTATGTGAAATAAATTAAAAAGACTTTTTTATAGTTCATAGATAAGTATACAATGATTGCTAAATTTATAATTTATTAAAAGAATTATGTGATAATTTTAATATTATGTATGTATTATAAAATCAACACATTTGTGTCAACAACGTGTAAGTGTTAAAATTAATACATTACTTCTCTTTAATTAGCATTTATTTTCTTAAGCAAATTCAGTTAATGTTACTATTCGAGTTTGTTGACAATTGAGTTTGGTTAAATTTTCTATTAAATCTATCGAAAGAAAAAAAAAATAATAGTTTATAGTTTTCTGGAAGCAAATGCATTTTTTTTTTTTTTTTTTTTTTTCTTTTGTATTTAATAAAGATTTAATGTATATTTAAAAAATTAAATTTCGATTACTTTATCTTTCGAAGTAAAAAAAATTTCTATCAAATTTAATTGATAAAATTCTAAATCATATATCATATAAATGTGCTTTACGCGCAATAAAAAATCAATAATGTGTGTCTATGCTTTATAAAAAATTTCAAAATATAATCAGTTTACCAATGAATTTCGATAAAATAAAAGTAAAGTCATTAAAGAGAAAATTCATCTTTTGAAAAATTAAATTGTATTAATCTTAATTGAAAGCTTAAAGAAAATGATTGAAAGATATTTTCGCTTACAAAATTTCATTTCAAAAATTATAAAATAATAATTCACACAGTATTGAATGAAATTTTCAGCGCGTGATAAAAAATTCAACAAGTTTAATTTTTCAATCACAATATCCCAATAAATATAATTGAAATGCACACCAATTGCAATACTTATTTTCAAAAATCTTTTCAACTTCGTATCGTCTCCCTTCTACAATACAATCTATATTCATCCCTTTATTCATAATCAAACCACATGCACACAACAACTCGATAAGAAAAAAAAAAAAAAAAAAAAAAAAAAAGGGAACGAAGTTAACCACAGAAGCTGACTTATGGAGCTTCCATAAAATCTAGCCACTGGGTGGAGAGGGGAAACGATGATCTATGAGAGAAAAGAGAGAGAGAGAGAGAGACCGAGTCAAGGACTTGGAAGAAGATCTTTGAGTCTTACCGAGACGGGCGTCTGCGTTTTATCTCGCCGTATATACTCGCGCTAAACAGTGCGGCCTTTCTTATATATAATATACGCTTAATCTACGTCTTTACAGAGGCCAAAGCGCGAGAGATTTATATTGAGCTCGTCGTTTATTTATTTATATATATACATATATATATATATATATTTTTTTTTTCTTCTATTTTGGCTTTTAAATAGAAAAGTTTTCCTGTTATTAGCGAGAACATTCACCGAGTTTTAACGCTTGAATCGATAAATCAGATAATAATGTTATGCGGGAGAGATTTTTACCGCGCGGAATTTGCAAGTTTCACTTTTGCGCGCGGTGAAATTTATTTTTTGTACATTAGCGTTAAAATATTCAAAAAATAATGTTGGGTGAGAAGAAATTTGTATGCGTTATGCAAAAGTGTATAATATGTTGTTGTTGTTGTTGTTGAAATGTATCGATGATTTGAAGTGCGCAAATAAACCGCAATTAAAATTTTAAATTTGACAAAGTCGAAAATTAATTAATGTCGGAGTTTTTAAATATAACAAATTCGTTAAATTTTAAATCTATTTTATTTTTTATTTTTTTTTTTTTTTTTTTTTGTAACAACAATGAAGGGGTCTTCTTATAGAATAATGGTGTGCAAACATATTGATTATTCATTCTGAGAATTCTGAAAAAACAGTTATGAGCATTAAATCAGAAATCCGATATTAATGTCCAATCACCTCGATACATTACTATACGATTAGACTTTGTAATTTATCTTTTATTTCTATTACCATAAAAAAAAAAAAAAAAAAAAAAAAATAACAAAAAAAAAATAATGGATAATTCGTCAAACAAATTTCTAATCTCGTAATTCGCTTCCTCGGCGTAGATTAAAAAGTCAGGCGTTAAGTGAAACCGTAAATTTATTTACAATCCAAGCCAAAGATAAATAACACGAAGATTGTTAGCGGAGGAGAAAGAAATTAATCACCGGGGCACTTTTTAAGCCACTCAAAAAGCCCAAAACAAACGAGATAAAGTTGTAAATGCGATACATGTATATATATATATATATATATATATGTATTCTAAGAAAACAAATAAAAGCCTTTTTAATATAAAAGTGCAAAGTGGCGAATTGGATGGGAGGAGAAAGAAGAGCAGCAAAGGAGACGAGGTCGACGGTAAGAAGAAATGGATATATATGAAATGAAAGAAAAAGAAAGGATGAAAGCGAGTAACAGAGGGAGAGGGAGAGGGAGGGAAGCGAGTGGATATGTGAACGCGAAAAGCAGAGTCGTAGAGAGAGAGAGAGAGAGAGAGAGAGTGAGGGAAAAGAGCAGCATGGAGCGAGTGATGGGTAGTAATGACGCCAGAAGAGGAGAAACACTTGACCAGAGCTTGGATGGGATTCCTTCTTCAAAGGGGCGCCGCTATCACTTATTTCTTGCACATGGCCCACGCGGCTTCCAGAGTGCACCAACGGCAGCAGTCACGACTCTCTTTCTCTCTCTCTTTTTTGACGACTGTACTTTTCGTGCCTTCCGACGGGAAAGGAATAATTTTTTTCTCTCTCTCTCTTTTGATCCTTCTCGCGCTTCTGCGCTAACCAAATTTATCTTTTCTTTTTTTTTCCTTTTTTTTTTTTACTTTGTCCTCGACTTCTCTCTTTCTCTCTCTCTCTCTACCTTTCTCTTTATCTCTTTTAATTTTTTTTTAATTTTCTTATATCGTGAGATAGCGGCGCTGATTTAGATGCGATACAGTCGTGAAACCTCAAAATTGACTCGTTAATTTTTTTACTATATGCATAATTTTTTCATTATTCTCAAAGACTGAGTTTTGGATTCCTTTATTTGAAAGGAATTTTTTCAAGTTTAATAATATGCTTTTAAAATAATGCCGATGTTTAATTATTTATATTCAAAGTATAAAAGTTTTATTAAAGCTATTATAAAGTTTTGAATGCCGCGGTTTATTGCCGATATAAGTATCGATGTAAGTAATTTTCCAATCTTAAATTTAACAAATTAAAAGTGCTCGTGTGATAAAAGAAAATGTTCAGGACTTTGAAGTGTTCTTTTTGAATGTTTTTTTTTTTTTTTTTTTTTTTTTTTTTTTTTACATTTTAACGATATTTATTATTAAAAACATTATTATATCCGTTAAAATTTGTATAAGTAAAAATTATTTGAAAAAAATTAAAATGTTAATAAAAAATTTTACGCTATAAAAGTAAAATATTAACAAATTCTCTTATTAATTTTTTTTTTCCATATTACGTTCGATTGTTTATTATTTTATTTATTTATTTATTTTTTTTCGAAATAATTGAAGTTTTATTTGCATGATGCTCAACAATGGCTGAACTTTGTTGAATCGGAAACCTAATTTTATAGAATTAAAATCTTTCTTTTCGATACCTGTAGTACACATGAGCATTATTTTTTTGTTTGAATTACGAATAGTAGCAATATGTTACATTAATTTTCTAATGCTATCTTTCTTATAAATCAGTATTATTAAATGCAATTGTAATATACTTTTAAAATTGCATTTTTATAATTTATTAAATACTCAAATAATATAAGGAGTTGTTTTTTTATCAATAAAAAATCATTTTTAATTATTAATTAAATTTCGGCTTATTTTTTATTTAATAATAATGAAAAGTAGTAAAAAAAAATTGTTTTGGTATTGGTATAATTTTGTTATAATAATAATAAATTAATAATTTTTGCGTTTTATTTAAGTTAAAAAAATTTATCTTCATCTTAAGAATTTTTAGATTGAAACTAAAATTGGTATCTTCTTCGATAATTGATAATTTATATTCATTAAATTAGTATGAAAAACATATATTACAATACAATATGTTTCATCAATTAAATAAGCGATAACATTTTACTTTATTATTGATATTAGAAAGTTTCTTTTCATCGCCGATGAAAATTAACGTTTACTATAAGTGAATTCAAACATTTTCTGCATCATAAAATTCTGCAATCTTTATCGGACAATTTATAATCGATACAAATTTTAACGTCCAATGAGTAATTAACATTGCTATATTTCTTGGAATGCCACGTAAAAAGTTTCGATAATAGTTTGATTACGTAACGAATGCATTAAATATTTGTTTACATGGATAAAATTGTTCTTACGGCTTAACGTAACTGCACATTTTTTTTTTTTTTTGTTTTTTTTTTTTTTTCAATCTATTCATTTTGATATATTTAATTTAAGCTTCGTGAATTCTACAGATTATTAAAAGCAACGTTCGCGTGTTTTAAATAATTTTCTTTGAAGCAAATATAAGCAAAAGATAATGTTGAAATAATAGTTTGATTCAATAGTTTCGCAAAATACCAAAATTCCATCGATAATCGTATCTCGCAAGCTATCTCCGGCATTAAAGAAACTTGGAACAAACTAAACGGCCTGGCTGCAAAAAAAAAAAAAACCTAGTAAATCGCAAGTAAGAAAGTCTGGATATACTGACCGTAAGGCGAGGCGCGTTGAAAGCCAGCGCCGTCGTAAGCTCGCCACGAGGACATCATCGCGACGTTCTGGGCGTAGAACGGCGAGGCGGCGGCGGCGGCGAGGCTCGTGTGCGGATGCGCCCCATGGGGATGACCGGCGTGGGGATGCGCGTGAGTCGCGTGCGGCGCCATACCGCCCGTCGAACTCCCCGTGTGACTAGCTAGCGCATGGTGCGCGTAAGTGTCGACACCGTGCTGCCAAGACGCCGTCTTTTCCCTATGGGGAAAAAATTTTTTTCGTTTTTTCTTTATTTTCTTTATTTTGGTTAAGATTATGGTTAGATTTTTTTTTTTTTTTTTTTTTTTTCATGGCTGTTTGATTTTCTCGCCGATTGTGCGTTCGTGCGCTATTGGATTGACTCGTATGTTTTAAAAAATTGCGTTAATTTGGATAAAAAAAAAATTTCCGTTTGAATAAATATGCGTATACATTTTTTTTTTAATAATTACATCGAATTTAAAACAAGAAAAAAAAAAAAAACATAGTACTTTATCGAAACTTGAAAAGAATTGCTATTCGAAATATTTTGTAATATTGGAGATAGAGTTTGTGAAAAATTTTAACAAACAGCGATATCGGCTCTATTTAACATTATTATTTTTTTCGTGCAATATTTATCTTCGTGTTATACAAAAATTTTTAATAATTTTAAACAAGAAAAAATAAAAGTGCAAGCATAAAAAAAGAAAATCAAACTACTTACCAAGCCGGCGAAGCAGAACCGGGAAACGAATGATATTGGGCCGCCGTTGTGGATGATGGTATGGTGGGCCTGGATGAAGGCACATAGACGGGAGCTTGTAACTGTTGGGCGTGTTGTTGCTGTTGCTGTTGTTGCTGCTGCTGCTGGGCCTGCTGCGCGGTCTGCTGTTGGTAGTCGGTACTAGCGCCGTAGCCGCCGCTACCGCTCCCGTGGAACATTATCCCTCCACGAAAACTATCGTCGCAACATTTGCTATAAATTTTATATGTATATATATATATATATATATATTTTTTTTTTTTTCAATTAACGAATATTTATATAACCGTAAAGATTTGCTTTGTAAATTTAAAGATAATCGTAACGATTGTTAGTTTTTAAAGGAGTTTGATGCGTTAATTTTGTTAAAAATTTGGTTGAAAACTGAAGCGAGAACTGTCCGATAAATCAAAGAAAGTGTACAGAATAATTCTTTTTTTTTTTATAATAATGCATTGTAAATTAAACAAATGGAATTTAATTTCAAAGTTTTTGCAAAGATTTTTTTCAATACAAGTACTTAGTTCAAATAAAAAATGATTACATGTATGTCATAAAATTAAAAAAAAAAAATAAATAAATAATAATAAAATTATAATAAAAGCAAAAAATTAATTTTAACATTTTTAAATAAAACATTTCATTAAAGTGTATGGAGTACAACAACAAGAATATTCAACGCTTTAAATTTTGTAAGAAAACAATAAATTTTTTAATAATACATGTAGATTATGGTAAACGTTTAAATTAAAATTAAATTTCTTTGATTAATTAAAGTTATTTCCATGAATGAAGGAAACGATGATAAAATTGTATACATTTAATGTTTATCTAGCTTGTATATAACCCTCAAAAAAGCTGTGTATAATAGATTGAATGAACTTAACTTCTTTGTTCTTATTTGTATGAATATTAACAAAGAGAGCGTTTATTTGTGTAAGTTTACAACTCTTTTAACTCTAATTAAACAATAAAATATAAAATAACAATAAAGTTCATCGGTAATATAAAATCTTTAAAAAATGCTTAAACCATTCAACCGACGATCGTACCTTTTCGTATGCAGATATTTATTCCGAAATCGATTTCTCGAAGCGTTAGCCAAGCCGTTAAGTATAAGCTTTTTTTCACGATAACAAAAACTACGTTGTAAATTATTACCTAAAGAGATAAAACAAAAAGCTCTACAACGCGTGTATTTATGTATATGCGTATATCCCTGTAAAAAAGTATATAAATTCACAAAAGTCAAGCAGCTCGAAGCAGTAAAACAACGGACGTCGACTTTTAAACGCAATAAAAAACAAAAAAACAAAAAAAAAAAAAGTTGAAAAAAAAAAAAAAAAAAATATAGAGGAAAGATAAAAGAAAAATAAATATAAAGAAAAATCGAAGTAAAAAATATCGTTCAAAAATATACGACGAAAATTCGCGAAAGAAAAAAAAAAAGAATAAAAAGAAGAAGGAAGGTGGCAACGAGTTGTGAGGACAGCCGCGATAAATTCAACCACGAGTCGACAGCGAGAGACAAAAGATTTTACACGCGTGTCGTGGTCCAGCGCAAGACGACGTCTCACACACACACACACACACACACACACCTGGGAGACAAAGGCTCGCACACCACGTATATAACATAGAAAGAGAACTTTGTCAACGAGAGAGAGAGAGAGAGAGAGAGAGAGAGAGGACGCACCCATCGTAGCAATCACAAGAGGATGGTTTAACGCCCACGGAGGGCCGTTCCACCGTAAATATAGAATTAAGAACCGCCATGGTCCGCCTCGTAGAGGATAGAGGAGATCCGCTTGTGAATTTTTTCTTTCCCACCTCCGTCGAGGCACGCGCTCGAGAAAGAATCGCCGTAATTTACTGCCGATTAAAATGGAAAGAAAGAGTTAAAGAGCGAAAGAGCGAAAGAGCGAGAGAGAGAGAGGGGGGGGGAGGGAAAACGAAAGGTTACAGCTGCAAGAGTGGAAGGGAGACGGAACGATAGAATGAGGCGTGGGCGGGCTTCCGCCTCCGCAAGATAGCGGCCATCGCTGCGAGCGTGGACGTCGATACGCGCGCGTGGGCGGGACCTAACGACTCTCTCTCCCTCTCTCTTTCCCTCGTTCTTTCTACATCCTCCCCTCTCCATTGCCGTTCGCCCGATGGAGCATCCGTGTAAAGGAAAGAGAGAGAGAGAGAGAGAGAGATAGGGCATCGAAAACCAGTTTGAGAAAGAAAGAGAGAGCCGAAAGACTCGCGCATTTTTTTTTTTTTTTCTTTTCTTTTGTATACATTATAGCTTGGAGAATATTTTGTCTTTCTCTTCGCAGAGGGCAGAGCGAGAGTCGCTCGACCAATGGCTGATTTCATGCTCCTTTACGTACATATATTATTCAGGGTTTGCTTTGAAACTTTTTTTTTTTCACTCTCTCTCTCTCTCTCTCATTCTCGTATACCTTTTTTTGCGTACTTCTCTCGTTTTACGTTTTATTTTTCTTTTACCTTTTGCGTTCTTGTCTTGTGCACCGTACTAATTCGTGTGTGCTCTTTGCGGGGTGGTACTTTTCTGAGAAAACCTTTTTATCGCGCGCGCGCTCGCTCGCGACTGTGTTTAAACGAGATTTTTAGGTAGTATTTTTCGTGGCAAGGGTGAAGCATGACTTTTTTTTCCTTTTTTTTATTGCCACGGCGATAAAACGTTAACGTGCACGAGTAATTTACCTTATTTTTTTAACGATTAAACTGGAGAAAAATTTATATAAAAATTAAATGTCTTTTTATTAAACGGTTCTACTCATAATTAACGTATTTATAGTTTCGTTGATATTATTTAATATTTTTTCTAAAAATTATTTATTTATATAGTTTTTAAATGTTGATTATATACCTAAATGTAATAACTGCTCCTTATAATAATTTCTGCCTTGTTTCATTGTGCTTTATTAACATCTATTTCTTGAAAATAATTTATACATACAAATGAATATATTTTAAAGTTATTTTAAATTAAGATTATGATGCACATTATCAATAGTAATTGTCAATTGTAATATTTGTAAAAATTATAAAATCATTCGTTAAAATATGATAATCTGGAAATAGCTAACATTTCCTTACTGTATTTTCTGAAATTCATTGTCAATATACTCGTATTGTTCTGTAATGCTAATAAAATAATGAAATCGTATCTTTTCTCACTTTTTTTTTTTTTTTTTTATTAGAAGCTTTAGAATCTTTATTAAAGATTTTAATTGCTATACAGAGTAGGTAACAGATAATATACAATATTTACATTTTTAATATAAGGTTAATAAGCAGAGATTGAACATTAAACATTAAGATTACAAGATTGAAAGAATGAAACTATGAAAGCGCACGCTGGTATGTTTGGTTTAACTAGTAGCATAGCAAAGTTAATCGGAAAATATATATGAAGTGTATACAACTGATTTAGTAGTTTTGTTCTTTGTGTTTGGTATAAAGGGCAGCGCCAGATGACATGATCAAGATCTTGTTCTTCAATACCGCATTCGCATTTAGGATCACTTACAATATTTACTTTAGCAAGAGATGCAGCTAAATTATAGTGGTTGGATCTACAACGATTGATCGTGACTAGAAGTTCACGCGGAATATGTTTATTAAAGAACCAAGGCTTGCTTTGTTTAGCATAAAAGTTTTGAAAATATAATTTGGCTTTGTGTGCACTTGCTTCTTCAATAAATGTGGTAGATCTGAGAAACATGTTTTTTTTGTAGTGTTCTCGAAAATCCGTAAAGGGGGTTTTAAATGAGTGACAGAAGGCTTCAGAGAGACTTGAATTTTTTGCTAGTTGATCTGCTTCATCATTACCTTGAAAACCTGTATGAGAAGGAACCCAGCAGAAGTGAATGGAGCCTGAGTCAGTTTTGGAGTTGATAAATTCAAGATATTTTTTTTTAATTTCTAATATGTATGGGTTGACTCTGACAGTGATTTTCGTGTTTTGTAGGCTATTTAGAACGCTTAATGCATCTGTAAAAATGTAATTTGCTGCGTTGGGGTTTGAAAGTGCAATATCTAGAGCGTCATTTAATGCTATACTTTCAGCGGTAAAAATTGAGGTGTTTTTACTTAAAGATCTAGTAACTGTAATATTAAGTTTTGGGCATAAACATGCGGTGCCTACGGAAGGGGATAGAGGACTCTTACTACCATCTGTGAAGATATTAATGGTATTATTATGATTGGTGTTGGTGAAAGCTTCATGAGGAAGAGCTGCTGGGTTGTCGTTAGAGAGTTTAGTGAGTTTGTAATAGGGGATAGAGCATGTGAGTGTTTTGTAATCATGAGTATATAGATTAAATTTCTTGGTTTTATATAAATGAGGGATGGTGTCTTTATATTCATGAATACATTCTTCTATAAGCCTTTTTCGTTTATTGTTCCATTTTGAGGATTTTTTAAGGTGGTTAATAATGGTTTTGTGACTAGATAAGTTTTCATTAGATAGAGCTTTAGATAAGTACGAGAGGCAGATGAATTTAGTTCTCTCAGCAATAAAGGGTAGCTTGGATTCGGCAATTAAGATATTGGTGGGAGTAGTTTTGCGAAAACCGAGAGCTAGTCGTATGGCAGCAAATTGAATTTGTTCAAGTTTATATGCAATATTTTTTCGAGTAGGGAAGTAAATGAAACTGGCGTATTCTATGATACTCCGTATGAGACTCTTATAAACAGTGATGAGCGACTGGGGGTCTGCGCCCCACCAAATACCTTGTAAGTATTTTAAAATATTTAGAGATTTACAACATTTATTTTGCAGCTTATTGATATGGGTAGAAAATGATAGCTTATAATCAAAAAATACACCCAAGAATCGGGTATATTCGCTGGATTTAATGTTGTAGTTACTGATTGTGATTTCGGATTGTCCTGGAAGAATATTTCTATTGTTGAAGTGAATAAATACAGATTTGTGGGGGGCAATGTCAAGACCTAGGGACTTTAAGTTGACTTGAAGTGTGTGAGTTGATTTTTCGAGAGAGGATTTATTTGTTGAAAATAGAGCGATGTCGTCAGCAAATTGGGAAACAGAAATCCGAGATGAAGTTTTATGTAATATATTAGAGACATAAATAGTATATAGCAAAGGGCTAAGAACACCGCCTTGTGGGACCCCTTTATAGGCCAGTCTTATAGCATTGTCTACGCTGGAGTGAATGCATCTTTCGTAGGTAAGGAATTTCACGAATTTAGTAAATCGAAAAGGACAGCCGATATCCGCCAGTTTTTCGATGAGGATTTCGATATTAACATTGTCAAAGGCAGAAGAAATATCTAAAAATATAGCGTACATTTCTTTATTATTTTTAAAAGCATTTAATACATTAAGGGTGAGATTGGTTAGATTGTCATAGCAAGATTGGCCCTTGCGGAATCCGCTTTGACTGGTGGGTAAGATGTTTGTTGTTTCAATCCACCACTCGAACTTATTTTTGACCATAGTTTCAAATATTTTGCTAAGGGCGGAGGTTAGGGCGATAGGGCGATAAGTTTTACCATCGGGCTTTTTGATAAGATGAACATATGAGTGTTTCCAGGACGGAGGAAAGTCGCTGGTACGATACATTTCATTAAATATATCTAGTAAGACAAGCTTATACTGAATAGGCAGATTTTTAATTACAAGGTAGTCAATACCATCCAGACCGGGGGAAGATTGTGATTTCCGGGCGTTTAAAGCCACGTTGAACTCAGTGAAATTGAATTCCATTTCTAAAAAAGCATTGGGTTTGCATTCTGGGAGTATGTCGGGGTTAGTAGGTACCCAAGGGGGACAAATTTTATTTAAGGTAAGAATTTGATTATCTGTTTGTAGATGTTCCGGTGTATGCGATGCGTCGATTTTAACCCATTTATTCTTGAGAATTTTAAGCGTGTTCCATACATACCGAGGGTCAGTGTTAAAATTTATACTTTTTACAAAGTCTTTGTATTTGTGTTTTTTTTTAGACTTAAAAATTTTCCTAGATATGGCGACAAGTTTTTTGTAGTCAATGAAGTCATGGAGACTGAGAGTGTTTTTCCATTTTTGGAAGGCAATCTTTCTTTGCAGTATGATAGCATTACACTCTTCATCCCACCATGGGGTGGGGTTTCTGTGTATATTAGGATGAACGTTTTTTTTTGCTGGAGTGTTATAAGAAATAGCTTCTGTAATAGTATTAATAAATACATTGTATTTTGCGCTAGAGGAAAGGCTATCATATTCCATAGAAAGAAATCGTGAGTAGTTTAATTCAAGATAAGATGCAACCGAGGGCCATTCAGTTTTTTTGGAGTAGAGTCTAAGAGATTTTTTTCTAAAGACAGTTTTATCAGCATTAAGATCGATAAAAAAAGGATAGTGGTCGGATCCCCATGTTTCTTCACCGATTTTGATATTAATTTTATCAGCAATTCTACTTGTTGAAAGAATAAGATCAATGTTTGAAAAAGTGTTTTTGTCAAAACGAGAGTAAGAGTCGGTGTTATGAATAAACAATTGGTGATCTTGAATACAATCGTATAAATGTCTTCCATTAGTATCAGTAATATTGCAATTCCAAGCAGAATTGTGCGCGTTAAAGTCGCCAACAAATATATAATCATTATGGGGATTGAAGTTAGAAAAGATAGAGTTCCACTGATTAAGAGACAGTGTTAATCCAGGTGCTCTATAGCAAACAAAAAAATCAAAACTTGGAGTTATGTTAGTAAAGTGTAAACCATAAATTTCGACAGAGGGATCCGGAGATAGAATGTTTGTAATCTCCGTATATGCAATATCATTACGTATAAATAAAATGATGCCTCCACCAGTGGAATATTTTCTATCTTTTCTATAACATTTAAAACCTGGAATATTAAATACAGCTGTGGAGTTATTGAGCCATGTTTCAACACATGCAATAATGTCAACCGTTGATGAGATACGTAGAATTTCCTCTTTGCGCAGACGAATGCTTCTTGGATTCCAATAAAATAATTTTATTTTTGATGTGTGTCTTGAGGTCATTGTAGAATGTGAGGTGTGGAGGTGGCTATATATCTAATTCTTCGGTCGATGTTTCTATGGAACTGGAGTCAGCAGTGCTGGGGTTGTCCAATTTTTTAATAATTCTTGTAACGCGGTGTTTAAGCCTTTTGTGTTCTAGATGATCGTAAATTTTCCTCAGTGTGTCAATAAGTGAATCAACAGAGAGAGAGTATTCTTGTGCGATGGTATACAAATCAGATTTGCCAAAAGAATTAGTTAAAAATTTAGCTAAACAGTGAAAGTCAACGTCAGTAAATGTTTTGTTTTCTTTAAAAAATTTTACAGCAGGTTGGAGTTGAATGATGATATCTTCTAAAGTGTCTCGTGTCTGGGATTTAACTTTCTTTTTGGGTTGTTTGAACGTTCTGAGATCATGTGTAGGAGGAAGAGTTTCGTCCTTTTGTTGAACTGTGTAGAGTGAAGATTTATCTAAATTTGCTAAAGGCTCGCTAGTCGACGAAGATGGAGGTAAAGGACGTTTTCTATTGACGTGTGTGTCGGAAGTATCCATAGTTTGTTCTTGAATGTTGTCGGAGCATTGATTATTATTTTCTATAGGTGGAAAGTCAGTGGTTGTAGTTTGTTTGGCTGGAGATAGAATAGTGGGGATTTCATCATTTTGCGATAGATTTGCAGAAGAGACTCGTTCGGTATTGTTAATATTTTTGCAAAATTTAGCCAAGTGTCCTTCTTCTTTGCAGAGGAAGCAAGAAAGCTTTTCACTTGAAAAGTAAATCCAATAAGTAACTTTATCGTGTACAAGTTGACAAGATTGAGGAATTTTGTTTACATCGTCGGAATCGATATAGAATTGTCGTCTATGACTAAGTAAGTGTGTATATCCGGGATCATACAAGCCTGTTTTCAAACATGTGATTTGAGATTTTAGCGAAACATTATATTTTTCTAGTAACGATTCTATAGCTGTGTTGGGTATAGAAGTATGTACATTGGAAATTAAAATTCGTTTTGTTTTAGAATTAAGAGGTCTGATTTCTAAAGAAAAGTTCTTAATATTTACATGTTTATGATTGTTCACTATTTCGTCCGCTTTTTCCTCCGAATTTAAATATATACAAACTCTATTGTGCGAAATTCGTGATATAGAAAGCATGTTGACAGGATTAATAATTCCACCTATGGCCAGTGCATAATCCCTAATGGTGAGACCTTCTATAGAATCCAATATAATAGCTTGATTCCTTGTAGGACACGTTTCTTTTTGCACTGCTTTAGAATAGCTAAGACGTTGTGACGTGGGCGTAGATTGAGTCATGTTGTTGGAACTTTGAATTTGAATGTCCCTGCTACCAGAAACACTCATGATTTTTTATTTTTTTTATGGGGAGAAACTCCCCTTAGATTGAACTACACGAGTTATGATTCTCGCGTATGTCACTTGATTCACTTGATTTTGAGCGAAATTGCGAAATTGCGAAAAGGCACAACACTGTGTCGAAATCAAAGCCAACTCGCGAGCGATCGAGAGACCGTGTTTACAAATACGTCCGAACTCTACGAAGACTCATTGAAGACTGATCTTTTCTCACTTCTAACGGAAAATTAAATTTAAATTTCAATCGATTCCAGCAGAATAATTCAATTTTTAACGCCTTACGTATTTTTATTATTTACGTATTACGTACACAATATAACAATACATTTTACTAATTAACAAACTGCAATTATTTATCTTTAATTAAAAACTTACCTAATCAACATTAATATTACACGCGATAATAACAACATAAAAAAAAAAAAGAACAGAATTTTTTTTTACAATTTCTCAACGCTAACGATATACACGTGTACGTACATCAATCGCCTTTTATTCATAAATTCATCTTAATAATAATCAATAAAAATAAAAAAAAAAAAAAAAAAAAAAACAAGTTTTAAAAATGGCTTAATTAACAATTTATTTTCATCTGGAAATTTACATAACGTTATCGTGCGCTACTATCATCGAAACTCGAGACGCATAAAACAGCCGATAACAATGAAGCTACCGTTCTCGTTAAATCCGAACGAATAAAACACGTTCGCGCGCATTTACACATAAATTTATACATACATATATATATATATATATGTATATATATATATATATATGTACACGCGTAAGCGTACATAATTGAAGATTTAGCAATAAAATTCTTCAAGCGAATAATAACTCGACGACAGTATCATAAATTCGATATCGCTCCTCTAATTATTCCCCCGGGCGTTTATACAGTCGAAACTCGTTTACACGCTCGCACAAGCATCGCGTACACATAAGAAAATCCTTATTAAATACACCGTCTAGAGATATATAAGCAGATATTTTCATTTTACTGCGGGTGTAAGATTAGATAATGCCGACGCTATATCCTCGTCTCGCTTGTTCGTCTCTCCGCTTGTGTACGCGTACGTATACTATTTTATATATAATACGCGATGTACGATATTATACGTAATATACGCCGCCGATGCCGCAGCTAAAGCGTTTACACGTCGCTAAGGAGAGTATAATAATAATAATAATAATAATAGCGCGCAACCCACGAATTATGCCAGTTTTTTCTTTCTATTTTTTTTTTTTTTTTTTTTTTTTTTTTTTTTATCTTTTTTTTTTGTTGTCGTTTTTACATTTAAGCCCGGTAGTAAGAGAATAACGACGAGATTTATACATACGTATTAATATACGCGTTTACACGATTTTGTGAAAAAATGCGGGTTCGCGTTGATAAAGGCGAGCGTGCATCGGTTACTTGAAACCGTTAAGAAACGATGAAAATGCGCGAAGGGAGCGAGCTAGATGAGGAAATTTTAATAAATTTTTATTAATAATTGTTTATTGTAGATTCAAAATGATTGTTTTTTTTTTTTTTTTTTTTTTTTTTTTTATTTTTACGCTCAGTTTATCGATTCAATTTTCCGTAAACTTTTTGTAAATTAAAAATAAAGTTGACCAAGCATTTTAGTATTTAAGAGTTATATTTGTTTAAAGTATTTAAAAGTCACATTACTTTTCGAATTGTTAAAAAAATTTCATTTTTTATATTTACTCTTTTATATTAATGATTTTATAGAAAAATGATTCATACGAAACAAAAACAAAAAAAAAAAAAAAAAAAAAAAAAGAAAGAAAATTTATGAAAAAAATCATAAGGAAATATCTTATTTGAAATGCAATGTTGTGAATTTTATAAAAATTTATTTAAATGCAAACAGTTGAATAATTATTTAAAAAACTATACGTTTTATTTTTAAAAGAAATTTTATCGTACAATTGCTTTAAATAGTGACATAAGATAAAACAATACCTATGCATATATTATTTTTAATTTCGATAAATTTTCTATTTTACGGTTTTATAAAACTTTACACTTGAAAAAAGTAACTTGAGCGATAAATTATAAATAAAACTGTAAACTATTTGCTTAAAATAACTCGAATAAATTCTTTAAAAATCATCTTAAAATCAATTAACATTATAATTTAAATATTTATAATTTACATAACGACACTTTTAATCATAATTATCTAGTTTTAAGCTATCGTCGAATAAATTTCTCATCGAATTTAACATAAAATCATTTAAAATTACATAATTATCAACGCAAAATTTGAAAACTATATAAATCATTAAAAATTTCTACGCGAACATAAAATTCGTCCTTATAAGAGAATATCCCATTAGGCTTCATGCATACACACACACACACACTTACAAAACCTTAAATCCTCACAACTCCTATATAAATATCCTAGTAAAACAATTCTATTGTAGATCTAAAACGAAATCATAAAAATATCTATTTCTTTTTCGGGCAACTCTTATCGTAATCGGGGATCGTCGGTAGACTGGCGTGATTAAGGGGATTCATTACACCTCGAATGGCTGCGCGTCGTTGAGTGTTGCACTGGCGCCAACCCATGGTCCCTGTACGATGCTTTTACTCCGTCTTTACTTTCGGTATTCTTCCCTTGTATACACATATACAAGTATACGTGTGTACGGCCGAGTAATCAAAACTCCTGTCATAAATCCGATTTTTTTTCTTCCAATACTTCTACTACTACTTCTATTTTTCCGATCTTTCTCAAAAGTAAATATAATTGAGAGGTAAACCTTGGGCTATTAGAAAAATGACGTCAGAAAAAATATGGTCGAAGGACGGTACTTTAAAATCGATTAAGAGTTCCAAAATGCTTTTTGGTTTTCGTCGAGAACGTTTAAGGAACTTGTGTTGAATTTTTTCGTTGCTTGGTAAAGATTTTTTATTTATTTATTTATTTATTTATTTATTTTTTGAGTAATCTTGAAAAATCAATCTTTACGTATAAGCATTGATAATAAGCGAGTTATATTGTAATTCTAGAAACGTTTATAAATTATATAAACTGAACATCCAGTCTACAAGTTTGACTGATAAAAAGTTTAACTATTTGTTGTAACACAAATTATGAAATTTCGAAGACGAAGTTTATAAAGGGCGTAACTTAATGTATTGCAAATTAGCAATTAAATGATTCTTTTTTTCTTTGTTATACTTTTATAGTGAATCCATGTATTTCTTATATTATTATTAATACTCTTATATTATATTACTGTTATGCATGAATAATTTATTTATTTTTCAGCATTTTTCTTTTAAAATTTGTTGTTTATCCATTTATGTTGTTAATCTATTTATGTGTTATAATATAACATTCGAATAGATATTTATATTGTATTAAATACTTGAACTATAAAGGAATTTAATTCTTCATAATAATTAAAAAAAAAATTAACACGCTTATAATTTTACTAAAAATTCAGACTTTTTCCAAACACTACATTTTTATTTATAAAAATAACGAATAACACTTCGATTGCTGTTATATACAATTGTCAACGATTGAGCAGGTGCAATAAACTTAAAAAAATTCGTACCTGCCCAAGTACACATTAAATCCGAATGATCCTTTCTTTAACGCAACTTTAACGCTTATTTTCCAAATAACGTACTCGTTGTTATCGGAATCCTTATTTACCTGAGAATTGCGCACCGATTCTTCGCTTGTATAAAAGTACGGTGTAAAGTACAAGCTGCTGTCAATTTACTTTGCAAAAGCAGTTTGCAAAAGTGTCAGAGTAGACGACTTTATTCTTAAGCTAACGGTCGAGTTGTCGCTAATTATTTTACTCAATTTGTTGGATAGTTATTCTTTACGTAACGCATCGTCGATGACCAATCGGCTTGTTGGTCGTTTTCAAATCGACTCGGAACTTCGGACGTCGAATCCGACGGCAAATACAGAAACATAAGTGTCAAATCCAACGAATCGAGAATATATTTTTTATAGCAATCTTTGCCATAAATCAGTTAATATTTTAATCCTGGACAACGTCAAACGCGTTTGCGGTGCACGTATTTGCGTGAAAAAGCGTAAAGTGAAAGATGGACAAAGACAAAATTATAGCCATTTCCAATATGATTCGTTATATCGTCCGTAAAATCGCATAAAAAATTTTTTATCTATTCGTACTCATGCTGTGCGCCGGCTTAAAGCGAGCTTTTTTTTTTTTTTTTTTTAATAAGGATAACGCGAGAATCACTTGGAAAAAAAAGAGAAATCGATTTAAAATTATAACGTTCGTTGTTTATTCCGAGCTCAAACGATGTCCACGTTGCGACAATTTTAATTATACTATCGAAGATATTCTTGGATTAACGAAATTATTAATTGTAATTTTAGATGTTAGATTAGCTTAGTTTGTAATCGTATAATCGAATAAATGTTTATTTATTTATTTGTTTATTTTTTGTTAATCACGTTATACTGAATATAAATAAAAAAATTTTCTTTGCTTATTGAAAATTAGTTTATTGGTTAACATAAAACATTTAACCATTATGTTTCCTTCGTTTAAAAAATTACAGAATTATTTTGATTTTAAAAATGCTTTAAAGATATAGTATTTCAAATAAAATTATTAATTCCAAGTTAAAATGTAAAGTATGCCATCTGTTTTCAAATATGTGATATTTTACACATTTTTTTAAATCAAATTACTCAAAATAATGTAAAATTATTAAGCGATAATTAAAATTTTATACTTAACAAGTTGTTGTACTTTAATTTTATTTTGCAATTTATATATTTAACACAATACCTACATTAATTTATATATACTTTAGTTTTTAAAGTATCGCCTACTGCCTCTCAGAAATATTTCTTGACTATAGATAAAGCAAGTAAATAATTTATCAAAAATTCATAATTATATTTTTGATCACGTAAGTCAGAAATTTTAATCAATATTTTTTTATTCGTGTTTTTTTAAACTTTTACTCCACAAAATCTGCACATCAATAAGTCTAAAAACTTCCGAATAACAAATTTTTTTCTTACTAATTAAACTACTTGCTAATTAAATAAACTCGTAATTAAAAATATTAGCTACAACCTATACACATGCAATTCCACATTCTCAACATTCAATTTCGATACATTAACAACAAAAGCAAACAACATTTAACAATGTATACATGTATACACGAAGATGCATTCTAGCGCATCCAAGCAAACACACACACACACACACACACACCTTCCATATCTCAACAACGTTTTAGCGAGTCCGACGGTAACGACAGTGTCGGCATCGGCAAGGCATACACGCATAAGCTAAGCCAAGGGGAGCCCGTGAATCCATATTATCGGCTTTGTTTTATTGCCGTAAATCCCGGCGCGCATCCACGCTCGCGTCGCGCCGTCGCGGGACCGAGAAATCGTCCTTACGCACACGCGCACACGTATACATGAGCCGTGTACGCGCGTACATGCACGGACACGTCAACGCGTACACACACACACACACATATACATATATATATAGACAAGAGGGAGGAGAGAAGGACAAGGAATAAGGGGAAGGAGCGCGAGCGTTAGTCGCGCCGAGGCGCCATGGCGCCGTGATCGTAGAAGGGTTTCCTTGTCGCGATCGCACACACTCTCGTCCTCCTAGTGTATACGTGTGAGCGCGACCGCGCCTCGTCGCTCGAAAACTTTTAGCGCGCGCGCCTGTGTGCGTCGCATGGGTTATACACGATGGATATATAGGCTGGATACGGCACGCTTGATATGACCGAAGCCTCCTCGTCTTTATTTCACCCGATCGAAAGAGAAAGAGAGCTAAAGTGGACGGATATTCCTTTTTTTTTGTCTTTCTTTTTTTTTTTTCTTTTAGTTTTTACGCGCGCGCGCGCGCGAGCTTGGAATTTATTTTTCGTTTATTTCGTATTTTCTTCGTTTTGTTTTTCGGTGCAATTAAGAACGATATTTCTTTGCAGGTTGGAGAACTTGATTTTTTTTTAAATTATCTTTACAGATATGTGGGAATTACGATTTGTTGGTTAGATTAGAAAGAAAGGCAAACATTCATTTTTTAATGATTATGTAAAAAATTTTTAAATAATATTGGGAATAAGAATAAAAATTATTATTTAAGAATATGGAAAGTTTAGAAATAAACTACTCAACTTTCTGTTAATAATTTCATTATTCACGTTTATAAATTTAACCTTTGCATTAAGGAAAATAACAAATTGATTAAATAATTAAGATATAAAACAGAAAAACAAAAACGTTTTTAGTATATTTCTCAAACATATTTCAATAAATTTATGTATGCACTTAAATATATTCTCGTTTCTATTTACGATTACGTAACTATACCATTAATTACTTGAGCTATGGAACTAGAAAAAAGTCTCATCGTTGATCTTCGAAGCATAATCGGATTGAAGAAAAGAATGTCGTGTGATTTTACAAAAAAGATTAAAGCGACGTTATACAAATAGCTATTAAATAATTTAGTACTGAAAACGCTTCGTTTAGAACCAAAAATAAATCTGATAATAGCGGAAAATTTAAGTTTTTAAATATATATATATATATTAGGCTTTTTATTTTAAAGATTTAAAAATTTCTTCGTGAACTTGCTTTTCTTACTTGAATATTAAACAATGATTAAACAATATTGTCAGATAAAAACTATATTAAAAATTATTTGAATTTAAATAATTTTTCAACGAACACATATAAATAATGATAATAAATAAATTAAAATTTTCTTCGAGTAATTTAATTTAAAATAAACGATTCAAAATGCTAATACGTCAAATACATTAACGCTCGAACGTATCTTAAAATGTATAAGCTCGCAATGAGTAGATAAAAAAAAAAAAAAAAAAGAAAAAACATGCATTTCTCGATCCCGATCCCGTAATCACCACGACGACGTCGATGCGGACACCACCACAAAAATCACCTTATTCATCTCTCAATGCGTCGCTCGCTCTCTTTTTATCTCCGTCTCTTAAACCGCCCTAGAAATGGAAAAGCTAACACGTATATATATATATATATATATATATATAAATCAGAATCTCATACGCGGGCGTTCAATAAATTAACGGAAAAACCAATAAATCAGCGCTTAAACACAAATCCAGCGGCCGTCGGTGCTCGTAAATTATTGCAAACTTGCACGAAAGAGCTAGAGTTAGAGAGAGATAGAGAGAGAGAGGAGAGAGAAAGGGGAAAATAAACCAACGCTCGGCGTTTGCAAAGACTCTTTGCACGCGCACATATCTACGTCTTCTTCTGTAAATGTACACATACAAATGCATCGAAATGTAGCTATACATAAAACTTCCATGATGAAAGAAAAAAAGTTTCTCTCACCGTCTCTCTTTCACATGCGGTAGCAAAAGTCGCTCATACATACACCGCATATATATATATATACAAAACTACATCACAGCGGCGCTCGCGAGTGCTTCTCCGTGTAATCGATGTAAAGAACCGATGACGCGCGAGAGTCCCGGTAAATTGAGGTCGGAGGCAGCGGGAGGTCGCGCGCGCGCGAGAGAGAGAGAAATGCATATATACGCACACTCTTTACACTCGGGTACGTATATATCTCGATTTCATTGCACTTATCTAGCGTATATACGTGAGATAAAGCGGGAGAAAAAGAGAGAGAGAGAGAGACAGAGAGAGAGAGAGTATGTGATCGGTCAGGTTTTGGTTGATTTGCTCATTATGGGTAGACGACGACGGCGACTATGATGCGTTAATTGGAATATTAAAATCGTTGTAAATTATTATTTTTATCGATATTTTAAGCTAAGGTTGTTAATCGTTTAATGAGCTGTATATTTTTTGTTTTTACTGTTTATTTTATTATTTTTTTTTTTTTTTGTTTTTTAGTTTAATTAATGGATACTTTAATGGCAATTTGAATAGATACGTTCGATATTTTCTTTTAATCGCTGTATAGTTAAATCAGTGTTGCAATTTACAATTTTGAAAAGGCAATTCGCCCATAACACCCAGTTTATTTATAAATCATGATGCATAAAAGTGCGTGACACTTTTGAATTTTTATATTTATTTACGAAACCTCGCGTCGCTCGTCGATGCCGAGAAGCATTCTTAAATTATGTATACATAACAAAGAGCGAACAACGGTTTAGTTGCTTGCACCTGCGTTGAAAAGTGCGCGCGAAAGAATAAGAAAAAAAAAAAAAAAAAACAGAGAATAAATATTATTTGAATAAAACTTCGCGCGCAGTTTGATTTATAACGATACGTCGTAGATTATTATTAATCGAAAGCGAGCGGTTAATTTATTGAAAATAGTTACATTAGTCACTTATAAAATTAGCAATATTATCAGAAAGTGTATTTATATTAGGTGTGAACAGAGAGTGTCTCTTTGGCAATTTGAATTTGTTTAAAAAGTAATCGTCAAGTCGCGCTCGTTTTATATACGTATTCTCATAATTAACCAACTTACGAGAATATATCAATCATTCGTGCTTATAAAAATAATTAACAAAATGAGCCGTGTTCATACATATGTATAAAAACTTATTCCTTATTTCAATAAAGGATAAATTAATCGGTATACAGCGCGAGACAGAGCGATTCGTTATTTTATTGCAATATTTATTATCGCCGAATGATCGATTGTGATTTAAAGAAAATTACACCGACCTACAATGAAAGATTGACGATGTTAAGCGCTACGCGATAAATAAAATCGTTTGAAGCAATAACGATTTAAAAAAATAAAATTCTCCCATAGGTATGTACGAAAATAGTAAAACGAGCGATGATTACACCATTAAGTCGAACTAAAGTCGAAAAAAAAAAAAAAAAAAATTTCCCCGGCGCGTAAGAAGAAAATTAACTTGTAACTTATCATAATGGTACGTAATTAACGCTATGTACACACGATACTACTCTACGCCCAGCCATAATATGAATATCTGTATATTTCTCGACAATAATTTTCACTTAAAAGGATAAAAAAGAAAAAGAAAAAGAAAAAGAAAAAGAAAAAAATAATAATAATAATGATAATAATAAACAGGTAAACGTATAGTCCAAAGGTAGAAGTAGAAGTATAGCGAGGTCATGAGCGGACGATTTCAACGAAGGAGAGTCGCTCGATAATAGAGGTATAGCGTGATACAAAGTACTCGCGCGGCGTAATAATTCACCTTGTAATTAATTCGGCCACCCCTTGGCGCAATCTTATTCTCTCCCTTCGCTTCCTTCGTCGTTCCGTCTCTCTCTCTCTCTATATATATATTTCTTTTTCACTTTTCCTACCCGTTTGTATGTATATAATGCGAGTGCCTAGCTCGTAGAGAGGTTTCTTTTCTTTCTTTATATTTATTTTTTTTTCTTTTTTTCTTTTTTTTTTTTTTTTTTTTGTTTTCGTTTTGTTTTCTTTTTTATCGAACGTCACGGAATCCTGAAGTGACTTATCGTGTAAAAATAGAAAGAGAAATACCGCCGTTATCATCGGACGCGGGCAAGCGTGCGTTGAATACGTTAGATAACTCTCTCTCTCTCTCTCTCTCTCTCTCTCTTTCTCTAGGGCAGGATTTACGATGCTTTTTCTAAACAATCGACTCGTACTGCTTTTCGAGTTCATAAAATTGCGTTTTAATTATTCGTGTCGCACGCTTGTTTTTCTTTCTCTTCTCTCTCTCTCTCTCTCTCTCTCTCTCTCTCTCTCTCTTTCTCTCTCTGGCTTTCTTCTAGTGCAACTTTGTTGCCGTAATCGTCGACTTAGTTTAATTGAAAAAAGCGGCCTTTGGGGAAATTTTTCTAATTGTTAGGTTGAATTGAATAATTATAACATATATAACCTTTAAGTGGAAAGTTATATACGATTGCTTATTAACTTTTAAATATTGATAAAGTTTAATCGACGTTGCAAAAATTAGTCGTATATGCCCAAAGTCCAAAGTATGAACGTTGAGCTTTTATGCGTTATTTGAATTTTCGATTTTATGTTACTATATTTTAAGTCTATAACTTTTATAAAATTATATTTTTTAAGTACTATAATATTAAAAATAAAAATATAATTTAAAAGTAGAATTTATGAATTTTTTTAGATTTTTTAATGAAATTTCACATAATACAATAGTTTTCAAAACTTCTTACATGCAATACAATTGTAATACACTATAATCAAACTAAATAAAATTTTTTTTTTCACCCATCGAATCGTTAACAATTTTTTCGTTTATACTCGTCTCTAAAATACTTATACGAAATCACTACGTTCAATCTAATCTAGCATTTCGTCTATTTTTAACAATCGGCAAGCATTCCTTAAAAAAAAAAAAAAAAAAAAAAAAAAAAGAAAAGTAGAAATACGTAAAAGCATGCTTAAGTAGTCATGAAAGGTGCCGCTGTAGTTTTGCGCTCACCCGCATTTTGATTAATGCTCATAGAATGCACAACGACTAAGCGAAATAAAATAAGCAAAACCAAAACAAAAAAAAAAAAATAATCAGACAACAAAAAATACACCTCGAGATAGCGGAATAAGCTAAACTTGTCGGGGTGAGAGATAGAAAGAGAGAGAGAATATATATATATATATAAGCACACACATATATATATATATATATGTTTATACAGAGAGCGGAATTTTTCGGTGCCGGTTAGAAACACGCGACTATATGCTAATTTTGCGGCATATACGCGAGGACTCGTGAAGAAAATGTCTTTTGGATATCGTTCGCCTTTTCCGCTATTTATTTGCGGAGAGACGTTTCTCTATTGCCCGCGTCTGTCTCTGTGTCCGTGTGTAAGAAAGCTGAGAAGAGATAAATACTTTGTGGTGACTAATTTTTTTTTTTTTTTTTTTTTTTACCGCGTGGGTTATTCTTCTTTTTTTGGATGTAGTTTTGAGATGCTATGTTGTTTAAAAAAAAAAAAAAAAAGAAATGTGCACTCAAGGTGATCGCGTTTCTCGTTCTTTCGGTTTCTTTGTTAAAAACTTTAGTCTACTAGCAATTTTTAAAGCTTCGGAAGTATAGTTTTGTTATTTTCGTAAATGAGAATATTTTTCTCTTCAATTTATGCTTTAATGGTTTGCAATTATTTGAAAATCTATATTATGAATTAAATTATCCTTCTTAAATTTATAATTGAATTTCTATTTTTCAATTTTTATTATCGTTTGTATTTTTAAATTGAAAATTTTTTAATTTATAATTATTATACATAAAATAGCTTAGTTTTCAATTTAAAAAAATGAAACATTCACAATATTAATAAGAAATCAATTTAAAAATGAGATTTTAGTATTTAATTTAACGATTAATTTACAGATTGTATCTTGTAAATAATATACTTTCTAAGATTTTTATAAAACCTTAAATGTTATTGATAAAATTAACAATATTGGTGAATCTAACATATTTCTTGAAAGCCTCCTCTATTTTCAAGATTTTTTCTTGCTTTTGAGTTTCAAGAAAATATTGTAGATGTAATAAACGTTTTTATTATCAAAAAAAAAAAAACAATGAGTTATGTTAATTCTGTTAAATTATTTTGCTACACCTTTTAATTTTATTAAAAAGAAAATAATGCGATTTTAAGAATGTTCTTAAATGACACGTTATATTCACAGTAATACAGCTGTGCATTATCTTTTGACACATGAAATGAATTTTTAGCAAACCTGCATTGTTATAGATTAATTGATTGTCATTGCACATTATAGTAAACATACTATGGAACGAGTGATAAATATATTAATAATTTATTTTATGATAATTCATCTGTCAAATCAAAGACAAACTTAAGATTTCACTGATCGATTATTTCGACGTTAAATTTTAACAACTGAATCGACAATAAAAAAATATTCTAAACATTTTATTTATAATTCATTTGAATAAAAATTCTTAGTTTTTTTTTTTTCAATAACTATTTTATATTGCAAAGCTTTGTCGAGTTTAACACAGCTTTGTATGAGTTATTAACGGTAAGTGAATTTCAGTTTTTTATTTTATTAAACGGTAATGCACGATAAAAAACCAGAATACTTAATTGTAAAATATATTTTAGTCTCAAAGTTAGTACCTAATTCAAGCAAATGTCAACATTTAAACGGAATCGTTTAAAAGCTGGTAATTACGTATTTTTAACGAAAAACCGTAACACATAACATTTACAATCTAATTATTTAAAATTAAATACAACGTTGATAAATTAATCACTTTAGAAAAAGAAAATAACGAAAAAAAATAAAACTAAACCTATCCGACATCATAAAACGCTCCACTTACTCGCGCTCGCGCGCACAATCTAAAAATCTCAACACCTTTTCTTATCGCGATTTTTCCTTGAATTTTTTTTTTTATTATTATTATTATTATTATTATTTTTTCCTATCTTCTCCTCCTTCATCTCGGTTATTTAAAAAAATATACGCGCGCGAGTTCACACGGACGCGTAGAAGTCGCCGCGGCGCGTAAAGTAGGCGTAAGTAGGCAAACCGGGTGTCGCGGGGATATATATATATAGATCTCTCTTTCTCTCTCCTCCGCTGCTCCAAATAAGCTCGGGGCTCGCTTACGGGATCGCCGATTTCCCTCGGAGCAGCAACGTTACTTACGCTCTGTGTGCATTATAGTGTGCGCGCCGGATCTACCGGTGTTTAAACGCGTATCTGTGTGTACGTGTGTACACGAAGCGCGCTATATCGGTCCCACTTACGTGTACAGCCTCGTAAGTTTATACGATATCGCGATATCGTTAATATACTTGTCCTATACGAGAGAGAAAGAGAGACCTCACGGCAACCCGACGCACGCGCTTAGTCTGATTGGACAAAAGCGTTGACCTTACTTCTCCTGTCCCCTCTCTTTATTTCTCTCACTTTTTAAACTTCAACATCGTTTTATAAACTATAGAGAGAAAGAGGAAGAGAGAGAGAGAAAGAGGCTCGATAAAGCTAATCCTATTTTGCGTTTTACAACCGACGCCAGTGCCGGCTAAAGCCTTTCGTATGGTTATTATTTTAAGGGATACCTTTCACGTCGATACACGTTAAACGTTTGGCGTTTATGGCTTTTTCATACTGCATCGTCGAATTTCGATGATAATTTTATGCGCCTTATTGTACGTAACTTTTAACGCTATGTCACGTGAAAGAGTATATTATCTTGCCGTTGTTTATATTTTATGACATTTTAAGAAATTTATTTGCGTTTAAACAATTGCTTATAATCGCTTTGAATTGATTTTTCTTCTTTTTTTTTTTCCAAATAAGCAAATCTAACGTTTAGCATTGTATTATTTGTATTGCCGTAATGTTCAACGCGTCTTTGAGCATTATTATTTCCCCCTCCGCCCTCCACGATTATCGGATAGATTTTAGAAAGTAAATTAATTTTCCATCAATTTAACGAAATTATTGTAAATTAATTTTCACCAAATATTCATTTATTATAATTTATAGCAAGAGTCGAGTAAAATAATATTAGCAATGTACTTGTATCTAAATCAATATAAATAACCGATTGCTACATACGAAAATTTCACAAAGATATATATATATATATATATATATATATATATATATATATATATATACATGTAATAAGTGTAAATTACATACGAAATATCAAACGTACGTATCGAAAATCGGTTAAGCATATACATTCGATATAAACTAAGAAGCGAGAAAAGAAGAATCTAATAAAATAAGGAAGGTAAGAAGAGAATTAAGTAAACACGAAGACTGCAAACTAAACCCAAGCAAATCCCATTAATTTTCAGCTCGACCTCGGCCAATAAATCAAAAGACATATACACGCACACGTAAACCATGGATATAGACACCGCACACGCGCGCGCGCGCGCTCGCGAATAACGAAGTTGCGGATACGTATACGTATATACGCTCCTCTTTTTCTTACGGCAAAATCGTGCCCCCGAGCAATTTCGTAAGCTTATATACAATATATGTATATCCATACTTTTGTGAACAATTTCCAATAGAGTTCAGATCTACAAAATATAAACGAGAGAGGAAAAGAGAGAGAGAGAGAGAGAGAGAGAGAGAGAGAGAGACAGAGAAAGAACGAGAGAAATTGAAGGAACGACGTAACGACAACGATGGTTATATACCCTCCCGACTTCCGGTTTTAGCTTCGAACACGACTTTCCAATAAAGTCAAGCCCGTCCTCGGCATCTGTTGCCTACCGGTTGACCTGAAACGCGAGCCCAGGTAGATGTATACGTAAATATAAATATGTGTGTCTGTGAGAGAATGTGTGCGCGCATATACGTGTACGCATTCATAAGTGCATATACATAAACGAGAGACAGAGAAAGAGAGCCATGGTCTATACGCATTCGCTTTCTCTCTCTCTCTCTCTTTCACTAGTCTGCTGTCCTCCTATCTCCGTGCAATATCTGACGTGTCTATCTATCCAGCCGTCGCTCCTCCCGGTATACGCGCACGACGTCGATTCTTTAAACGAAGGTATATATGTATATGGATATAAGGGAATAAGGAAGTAAAAAATAACGAAAGGAAGATGGGGGAGTAGTCGATGAAAAATACGAAGAGAGACAGAAAAGAGAGAGAGAGAGAGAAAAATCGTGAAGATTGATAGGAGGAGAGAGGATAAGAGGATGTGACGTGACGATTATGACAGTGAAAGTTGTCGCGGACACGGTAATTTTTATGACGCCTCCGACGAACGGGCGATAATGTGTTGTGATATATCTTGGATAAATTTTTAATTTAATTTCTCGTCTCCATTGTTTTGTATTTGCCGATTTTTCTATACCGGATAACGTATCGGATAATTTTTTTTACAATTATTTTATAATTAGTTTCTTCTTGAACGTATTTTATTTTAATAATTTTACCAACATGTACTTTTTTTTTATGAATAATCAAGATCGTAAAAATTATACTATCCAATACATAACTTTTTTTGTAATAATT
Organism: Chalcis sispes; assembly: GCA_949987625.1. NCBI lineage: Eukaryota > Metazoa > Arthropoda > Insecta > Hymenoptera > Chalcididae > Chalcis > Chalcis sispes. The sequence goes on from OX465099.1 coordinate 24,615,980, forward strand.
CGAATAAAACCGTTAATTACAATGCTTAAACGTTAAAATAAAAGAAAAAAAAAAAAAAAACAATCTCTTATCCATTTTACATCGACTCCAACACACAAGCGTCTTAATACCTTTCTATATATATATGTGCGTGCGCGTGTGTGTGTATCTACAAAAACGCCATTTTCTCGATGACCTCCATTTCTAATACTCTAACAAATAGTTTACCTTCCCCTCTCCGGATCCTATCTCATATTCTATTATTCGGCGCCACGTGCACGATATACACACACACACACACATATAGATAGATAGATAGATAGATATATACAAACCCGTCGTTAATTTTTTCTCCTCCTATAGGAACTATCGTACGTATACATATATATTTATAGTTAAACTCTAACCCACATACGTCCAAAGATGTAACGGCGCGCCCCTCGCCTCAGGAGGTCTTTATATGTATGGCGGACGAAAAGAAATGAAAAACGAATGCTAATAGCGGTTCACCCTAAAGCCGCCTTGGCTCTTGGAAATTGAATGAGTTGTCGAGGAAAACGTTTGCGTTAGAGCTTGACGTGTGTGTGTATATATATATATATATATGTAAAACCGGAAGGTTTGCTTTTCTCTCTTTCTCCCTGTCTTTTTTTTTATTTGTTGCGTGTTGGTTTTGATTTTTGAAATACTTTTTTTTCTTCTTTTTTTGTGAATAAATTTTATTAATCAAGATCTTTTATTTATATAGTCTATGATAAATATATATATTGCAAATATTGATTTCACTAATTTAATATGTTAAACACGTTGCAAAATACATATTGATTAATAACTAAATCAAATAAAATTATTATTTGAAAGTTCAATTTTCGATAACAAAACTGTAAATGTTTATCTATACGTGTACTATCTCTTATATTAAATGTTTCTTTTTTTTTAAATTATTTACTTAAGTATTAATAAAAGTAACAATCGATAAAATATTCAATGTTCCTAATATTTATGAAAAAATACGATAAAGCCGACGAATGAATTTCAGATTAAATCGTTTTATTAGACAAATTCGTATATCCCATACGCAAGTAGCAGATATAATAATATATAACACGCCGATGAATGCATTCGGTTAAGAATTAGTCCGTGGAACACTTAATCATTCGCGTTGTTACTCTTGAAGGATATATACTATTCACCTGTAATTTAGTAGCGATCTTATCGATTCAATAACGCTTACGTTTATTTATTAATCCGATGGAAATCAATTTTCTTGAATAATTTTATCTTCATCGTAATATCATTATCTTCTAAAAATGTTTGCTTAAAAAATTAATAATTCTTTGATAGTATATGTTAATTTTAAATGATTTATATGATAATATAATTATAAGGTTTTAAATAAACAAATATAATAAAGTCCTATATGTAATAATTCATTGACCGTATTAATATTTAAAACCGTATAAAGTTTACGATAACGTTGCAAAGATATTTTTTTACAAAGTAGCAATAAAAAAAAAAAAAAAAAAAAAAAAAATAATAAGTAAACGGAAATTGAAAAAAAAAAAAAACAAAACAAAAATAAAATTTCATCAACGCCGTTATCATAGCGCCGACGGCGAATTGAAAAAAAAAAAAAAAAAAAAAAGGCAACGAAATAGAAAGTATACGCGACGGTGCCATCGAACGTAAAAAGAAGAGTAAAAGTGAGGAAGGAAAGAGAAAGAGTAAAGGAACATCGTTCGGGTGAATCGACGATAGACGTAATTATAATATAAAACTCGTCGTCGTCGTCCTCGTCGTCCTCGTCTTATTTTGCATCTCTTCCAAATTCTACCTTCGTTCGTTTCTCCCTCCCCTTCTCTCCTTCGAAAAGTAACAATTCGACTGCGTACATCGCGTACATTATAGTGGCTCTCAATTTTTAAATTCTTAAATAATCTTGCATCATTAAATTTAATCTTTCTTTTTTTGTTTTTGTCTTAATCGATTAAGTTTTGAATTTTACTCGTTGTTGTTGTTATTCTTTCAACGCAGTGATAATTACTTTTTAAAATTATATTGGATCATGTATATGAATTTAATATATTTTATTGATAATATAATTATAACTTACAGTTTATTCAATGTAATTACAACATGTCGAGCAAAAAAGTTTAAAGTTAATCATAACCATTAAACTCATTTATGTATATAAATTCTAACGTCATAAATAATACGCCAATCAATCTGTCTCGATCATAAGTATATAAATTAAAAATATCCATTTAACCATATCGAATAACGATTTGAGAACCATAATATACGTATCGTCGGATCTCTTCTTTATTCTTTGCCATCATACGTACACATATACACACACACACACACACACACACTTGTTCCTCGCATACACACACAAGGATTACTTGATCACCGGCAACACCTCTCGCCTTTCGTCGATTTTCTTTCTTTCTTTCTTCTTCTTTTTTTGTATTTTTTTTATGTTTTTTTTTTGTTTTTTTTTTCTTCTTTTTTCGTCGACTCGGCGGGCATATTTATGCGAACGTCGCATTAGCGCCAACCCCAAAACTTCCCAGCTGCGTAAGCGCCGGCTTTATACATAGTTTTATCTTTAATTTATTTTTCTCTTTATCTTACCTTCGCGAAAGTGCATCAACCTCGTTATATTAATTTAGGGATATATATGGTTTACGAATTTCGCTTTTAATACCGATGTAAAATATTTTAGGATTGTGTATATATATATACGAATTGTCGATACGCGAAAATATGCGAGATTTTAAGTATTTCTTTAAAAAAATAATTTTTTGCAAAACGTTAAAAAAATTTACGAGAGATTTCGTTTTAACTTGATGTTTATTAATATTGCCAAGAGGTATGATCCTATCTAAAACAATAGATATAAAATATACAAAGTTATTAATAATAAAAGAAGAAAAAAAGGCTTGCAAATAAATTATTAAAAAATATATTCAAGAGATTATTCTTATTACTAACGATTTATAATTTAATTTATTAATTAAACGATTTCATAATGAGTATTAATTAAACGTGCATTTTATATAAAATAAATAAGTTGTCTATTGCTCGCACGCGTTTATTATTTTAATGATCCAAAAAAAAAAAAAAAAAAGACTCGATTATCTAACTACGATTACAATAAAAAACACAAGATAAGTATCGAATAAATTGTTTAAAAACATTAATATGTCTCATTTTACTCTCTGGTTAAATAATTTACTTAAGCTCTTACATTTATTATGCATAAATAAATTTACACGTAAAGTGTAAAATAGCGTTGAAAAAAAAAAAAATAAATAAAAATAAAAATAAATTTAGATTATAAATATATCTTTATAGAGCATAAAACTGTCCCTGATATATGTCTATTACTATTCCGATATAAGTTGAATAAGAACGAAACCGAAAATTTATTAACGAAAAAAGTTGCTCTAGTAATTTTCCACAAGCCAAAGAAATCTAATAAACTTTGTTAGTCAACGTTATAAAGCCTCGGCGTCATTATCATAATGCTAATACGCCTTCTTCTAAATATAAAACGCAAGTACGGCGTAATAACGAGCAACAAAACAACGAAATGTAAAATAAAGAAAGATAAGTTGAAGCAACGATCGGCCGAAAATAAGCACATATCAAGTAACAAGTTCACAACGAAGAAGAAGAAGAAGAAGAAGATATAAAAAAAAAAAAAAGAAAAAAGAAAACCATAAATATCTCACGAAATCGTTATAATTTACGCAACCAACTTTCTCACCCGTTATAATAAATTTTCCAAATTTCCCCGTTTACGTCTCAATTGAGTATCGAGTATCGTTTGCTATCTATCTCTTTCTCTCTCTCTCTCTCTGTGAGCAAGTAGCAACTTGTATACACGCACGCACACGTAGCCACAAGGCAACGCTACGCATCGGGGCATTCTCGCAATTTCATAAAGCCATCCTCGTTGCAGCTTGTGGTATAACCGGTCACCGATCTCTCTCTCTCTCTCTCTCTCTCTCTCTCTCTCTCTTATTCAACGTTACCGGACCAGATATCGCCGTTCGCACCTCGGCGCGTTCTCATAAATCCGAGCGCCGCTCGAGTATATATAACGGGTGTGTGTACGCGCATTGCCCTCTGCATTCGAGATTTGCGCCCCGTTTCCCGCGCGACGCGCCTTATGTTTGTTTTCTAATTAACTCGCCGGTTGTAACGAGCAAAAAAGAGAGAGAGAGAGAGAGAGAGAGAGAGAGAGTAAGGCTAGAATGCTCCCATAGTTGTCGGGAGTCGGCTCCGACTGCGATTATAATTCGCGGAGCGATTATCGTGCGCTCGGTAGCTCCTACCTACCCTACTCTCGATAATCAATTTCGCCCCCGGATCGACTTTGTAATTGCGTGATTTCTTATTTTTTTTTTTTTTTATTTCTTCTTTATTTGTATTTCTCGCGCTTTGCTTTTATTCTCCCGAGCGTCACGGTTTCTTTACTCCTTGGGCTTGGGAACGGAAAAAGAAAGAGAGGGAAAGCTTGTCGAGGTAGTTTTTGCTGCTCGCGTTGGGCGGATCTTAGATTAGATCAAGAGAAGAGAGAAAAGTTGCAGGCTTGACTACCTTTTGCGCGAGCGAGCGCGCGATGACCGTAGCTTGTGTTTGTGAAGAAGTCGAGTGAGTTTGTACGGGTTATGCGTTTAATAGAACTACAAATAATCCGTGAACGCGGTGGCGATCGTAATACTTAGTTGCCGGTAACATTCCCCCCGATGGGAAATAAATAGATGTTAAAAAAATGAATATGTGTACACTGATGGGAGGCGAATACCGTTAATGAAACTTCGATTAGACGCATTCTAAATATTAATATCCATCAAATGCTTGGACGTATTTATAAGCTATCATTATTTAATACACGTTTCTTAATGTTTTATATTATAATACGATTACTTATTGACAAATGGTAAAAATTAGTTGGAATTTCCCGTTGATACAACTCTTTTGTAAGCTTATTTATTAATAAACTGGAAGAGATATCATTTTAATGTACCGAATGATTTTGTAACTTTTGCCATGACGTGCTTTTAGTTTCACAAAAAAAAAAAAAAAATCTAAAAGAACTTAAAGTTAATTATTAACATTAATTATATAGCTTGCGTTATAAAATTATTTTTAGAAACTAGATGCGTAGAATATTAAAAATATTAAAAGGTTGCATAAAGAGTCATGAAATTAAACATTTGTTTGCTTTATTTAATGTTTATAGACGTAAATCTCATGTCAGTCAAATAAATATATATTTACAAAAAAAAAAAAAAAACAAATTCACAATAACTTTATAAGTATATTGCTTCTCTGCAAACAAGTCAAACATATAGTACATATATATATAAATAAGGACTTAATACTAGTACAATTATAATCTTAGAGATTTTTTCAATAATGTAGATTTGTTTTTGACTTTGCGCGGAGTCGTCGAATTTGATAATCGATTCGGAGTATAAACTTTGTCCGATGTAATATTGCTTGTATGACTATTAGTAGAATAACAATTTTCGATATTTGGTGGATTAGAACGAAAATAGCCGTAAAGCGAACGATTTTTACGACGTATAACGATTCTAACAGTTTTTCTCAATTTCGAAGACGATTTGCAAACGGAGAGCCATTTGCGAGATACAAGAGAAGCATTCATTAAAGATTCGCCGTCTAATTTAAGCAAAATTAGTTGCGATATTTCGACCGGCAGGTCTCGAATGAAATTAACGCATTTCGGACGTTTGTCCATAACCGATATTATTTGCTGTAGTGATTCCATTCTTGTGTAAATCTTAAGACAATCGAAGACCGAATGATCTTTTCGCTATCGACAAGGCTATTTATAGGAAAACTTGTTCCATCTGCGCCTAGCCACCATCCCCACCCCTATCCCCGCAACTTTGTTGCACCGATAAACTTTAAATTCTCGGTAATATGCGTGTTTTTTTTTTTTTTTGAAAAAGAAAACTACATATATCTATAATAAATAAGTTTTTCATTTAATTTAGCAATTATCAAAATGTTTCATGTTATTTCATTAATATGTTATTTTGCGATCTTCTGTTTTTCTTGATCTTGTTATAAATTTATATTTTATAAATGGATTTATAATGTATTTCAATTGAATTAATTACAAATTATTTTACAAAAACGAAAATTGTTCTTTCATAATTTTTAATCTACATACTTAATCACAATTGACAAAAATGTTAAAATATGTAGTTTATAATTTTGTTTGTGATTTAGATAAATGATTTAAAAGTTTTTTGTGTGAAGAAATTAAATTTAAAATATTTAAAAAAGTTACTGTTTTTTCATGTTAAATAAGAGACTAAAATTCATTGATTATACAAAAAATGTGTTTAACAAATATTGTATTGTTATGATAAAAATAACATAAGAAAGTATTTATATTAATTATAATAGTATTAATATTATTAATAAGCCTTCAAATCTTATAAAAAAAACTTTTGTTAAAAATGTTATTTTGTATAAATATTTACTAAATATACTCAAGAAATTTATAATTTTTAATAAATAATAATTGTTCAAGAATTAATTTTGTTTTTAAATATGAATCCATTTACTATTTTTTTTAATTTCATAATTTATATTTATATTTACATTATGTTGTCTGTCACTTTTTGACACTGAATCTACATGTATGCGTGTGTGTACAAAATGCGCATGTGTTAGCAGACGATATCTGTAGTTTACGAACTGTCAGTACGCGTCCGAAATTGCATTTCATTGATATGCAACGAAATGAAATTAATTATTCTGTTAGCTAAGTAAGAGTCTTCGTACGGGTTACAAGGCTGAAAAATTTTTTAAGCACCATGAGTGAACCTCGCGTCATTAAATCTTTTGGCTCATATTTTGTGGATGGATAGAGGCGCCTTAGTCGCGAGCGCAGCGAGCGACTGCGGCCCTACTATCCATCCACAACATATTTTGTCTCAAGCTGTAATGACGCGAGGCTCGCCTATGGTACATAAATAACTAATACGTATGTACATACGGGATGTATTGCGTGCGTATTGACGGACGGTAGAAATCGGCAGATTTATTGCGACTACTTTATACAGCGCGTTTCATATGCCGAGATGCTGCCGCTGCTGCCGTTGCTGCTGCTGCCGCTGTTGCTGATATAGTAGCGTAGTTGTGGTGGCGGTTGTGTCTACGTAGTTCGACTCATTAGTCAGAGTATAGACTCCGGTTATATTACCTAAATGGGTCATCGTGCGATTTTCTGCTCGGGTATTTCCTGTATCTTTGATTTATAAGAGATTGGACGAGAATTATTCTTTTAGATTCATTTTATTCTATATTATCCGTAAATTATGACTCTTTGCCATTGTACTAGCTTACGGGTTTATAAAAATATTTTTTATTTATAATTGCTTTATCGAGTCATGAATAATGATTTTATTTTTTATATTTAATAAAATTAAAGCGTCAATGTAGTATTTTAACATTTTTGACAATTGTGATTAAGTATGTAGATTAAAAATTATGAAAGAACAATTTTCGTTTTTGTAAAATAATTTGTAATTAATTCAATTGAAATACATTATAAATCCATTTATAAAATATAAATTTATAACAAGATCAAGAAAAACAGAAGATCGCAAAATAACATATTAATGAAATAACATGAAACATTTTGATAATTGCTAAATTAAATGAAAAACTTATTTATTATAGATATATGTAGTTTTCTTTTTCAAAAAAAAAAAAAACACGCATATTACCGAGAATTTAAAGTTTATCGGTGCAACAAAGTTGCGGGGATAGGGGTGGGGATGGTGGCTAGGCGCAGATGGAACAAGTTTTCCTATAAATAGCCTTGTCGATAGCGAAAAGATCATTCGGTCTTCGATTGTCTTAAGATTTACACAAGAATGGAATCACTACAGCAAATAATATCGGTTATGGACAAACGTCCGAAATGCGTTAATTTCATTCGAGACCTGCCGGTCGAAATATCGCAACTAATTTTGCTTAAATTAGACGGCGAATCTTTAATGAATGCTTCTCTTGTATCTCGCAAATGGCTCTCCGTTTGCAAATCGTCTTCGAAATTGAGAAAAACTGTTAGAATCGTTATACGTCGTAAAAATCGTTCGCTTTGCGGCTATTTTCGTTCTAATCCACCAAATATCGAAAATTGTTATTCTACTAATAGTCATACAAACAATATTACATCGGACAAAGTTTATACTCCGAATCGATTATCAAATTCGACGACTCCGCGCAAAGTCAAAAACAAATCTACATTATTGAAAAAATCTCTAAGATTATAATTGTACTAGTATTAAGTCCTTATTTATATATATATGTACTATATGTTTGACTTGTTTGCAGAGAAGCAATATACTTATAAAGTTATTGTGAATTTGTTTTTTTTTTTTTTTTTGTAAATATATATTTATTTGACTGACATGAGATTTACGTCTATAAACATTAAATAAAGCAAACAAATGTTTAATTTCATGACTCTTTATGCAACCTTTTAATATTTTTAATATTCTACGCATCTAGTTTCTAAAAATAATTTTATAACGCAAGCTATATAATTAATGTTAATAATTAACTTTAAGTTCTTTTAGATTTTTTTTTTTTTTTTGTTTTTTGCTCGCTTTATATACATTTTTATTATTTTCTCGATCTTTTATTAGGATGCGAATATACATTTTCAGCCAACTAACCCGTACGGCGACTCTTACCTACGGAGCATCGTCAGCGTGTAAATGGTTTCCATACGCGCAAGCGCCTTCTCGATCGTATTAACATTTTTCTATACGTCCTCCTAGGCTGTATGTCATTCTATACGTCCTCCTAGGCTGTATACGTCCCAGTAGAAAAAAAAGTTAACAGCGCCACTGCTATGTATTTGTCGCTTCATATAGCCTAGCATGTGAGTCTTCATCGAAACTTATATTTTCGAAACGCGTAATAAGACTTATGTATGTTGAGCGAAGGAGAGAGAACGAGATAGCGATAAGAGCGCGCGCACCATTGCTCCCACGTGACCACCCTATCTCTGTCTCGCTCTCTCCTTCGCTCAGTATGTACATTCAAGCGACCACGGGGCTCTGCTGTCTTTTGTTTTCTTTCAGTATAGTGTATCGTTGTGTCGGTAATATTCGTTCTTAATATGTGATAAGAAGAATAAAAATGGACAATTTATTAAATAATGAAAATAAGACGAGTGATAGTGACAGTGATGAAGAATGCAAACGTGAATTAAATAAACTAATAGAAAAAGCAAAATCTAATATAATTCCGCAAAATAAAAAAATTTAATAATAAGTGATTTTAAAGTGATAATTTTTTACAGTCTGTCAAGTAAGAGCGTGGTCGACTTCACCGACAGGTAATAAAAGATTTCGCTCTAATTCTTTCGCGAGCCGATAGGAGGAAGCTTTGTCCTTGATGCATTGTCAACAAAGATTCGGTTGTCGTTGATCTTTTAAAAGAGAATCACGTTAAGCGCCATGAGTCCTAAGTACGCGTCGCGCTACGAGGCTGTGTTCCTTTGCATCCACCCGAAAGGTCCCAAAATGTCGCAATCAGCGGCTGCTAAATATATGAGAAAGTCGAAGGCATTTGTACAGAACTGGATACAGCGATATAAAGTGGCTAAAAATACCGATGATTTACCAGAACGTGGCTCGATAGGAAAAGTGAACAAAAAAGATGAAAAAAGAGTAGTGAATCTGTTTTCGCGGAATCCTGCTTTAACACTGCGGTAAGGACAAACAAAATTAATAGCAAAAGGTTTAGATATATCCTACGAAACTATCCGAACCCATCTTCGTACTCATCATCTGAAATGGCGCAACACAATGAAGAAGCCTCTGTTGACTGAAAAACATGTAACAAAGCGACTCGCTTAGGCGCATGAGAATATAGATAGAGATTTTGAAAATGTCATTTTTACTGATGAATGTTCTATATGGGCACGTTCTGTCCTCACGCGAGCCTGGTCAACTTCCACCAATAGGCTTGTTCAGCGGACCGTAAAACATGGAATAAGGGTGCATCGTTGGGGCTGCTTCTCAAAGCAGGGATTCGGCACTTTGCACCTCTTTACTGACAACCTAAATGCCGACAAAATGATAAAAATTTACAAAAAGGCTTTACTGCCATCTGCCAAACGATGGTTCATCACAAAAAAATGAAGATTGGATTCTGCAGGAGGATAAAGATCCTAAACACCGCAGCAAGCTCTGTACTCAGTGGAAGACTCAATCTGGCATCGTTACATTGGATTGGCCGTCGCAGTCGCCCGATGCAAACCCTATTGAAAATGTGTGGGCATATATTAAACGGAAGCTTCGTAAAAGACGCACAGACACTTTGAAGCAGTTGTCTTACGAAATTCGTCGGATCTGGAGATCCTTGCCACTAGAATACGCCGTCAAATTAGTAGAAAGCATGCCTCGGAGATGCCAGGCAATTATCGACGCCGGTGGTGACTAGACACATTATTGACCGAATTGCATCATTGTTTGTAATGTGTACAATGTATATATAAATATGAAAGTTTCATCAAATAAATTTTTTTATAAATTAACACGACCACGCTCTTACTTGACAGACTGTACTACATTGACGCTTTAATTTTATTAAATATAAAAAATAAAATCATTATTCATGACTCGATAAAGCAATTATAAATAAAAAATATTTTTATAAACCCGTAAGCTAGTACAATGGCAAAGAGTCATAATTTACGGATAATATAGAATAAAATGAATCTAAAAGAATAATTCTCGTCCAATCTCTTATAAATCAAAGATACAGGAAATACCCGAGCAGAAAATCGCACGATGACCCATTTAGGTAATATAACCGGAGTCTATACTCTGACTAATGAGTCGAACTACGTAGACACAACCGCCACCACAACTACGCTACAATATCAGCAACAGCGGCAGCAGCAGCAACGGCAGCAGCGGCAGCATCTCGGCATATGAAACGCGCTGTATAAAGTAGTCGCAATAAATCTGCCGATTTCTACCGTGCGTTAATACGCACGCAATACATCCCGTATGTACATACGTATATGTATATTCGCATCCTAATAAAAGATCGAGAAAATAATAAAAATGTATATAAAGCGAGCGAAAAAACAAAAAAAAAAAAAAAAAAAGAAAACAAAACGCCGGCGACGAAGAAACGTCGAGTTGTAAATACCTATATATATACGCGCTAACGTTTTAACTTTAATAAACCGCGAGAGATTTTCGCCTGCGCGTGTATATAGCCTGGCCTCCCGTACACGAACACACACATACACACACAAACACATTTACGCGTAAATGTGTGTATATACGTATTAAGCTGAAGCGTTCTCGTTTTATACACTAAAACCGGTCAAGGACCAGCAGCTACGGCAGCAACTCTGCGCACATACACACACACACACACACATACACACACACACACACACACACACATACACACACACACACACACACACACACACACACACACACACACACACACACACACGCACACAACACGCGCACACACTCTCGTACATATACATGTTTATATATATATATATATATATATATACACTACGGGCGTATAACGCGGCTATATAAGCCTATAAATCCCGAATAACGGGGCGAGAGCTGTATAAGCTAAGCTCCTTCGTTGTAAGCGCACGCGCCCTGTTGGGGTTATATTAGCGCACTCGAAAGGTTCATTAATACGAGTTTTCTCTCTTCTCTCTCTATCTCTCTCTCTTTTCTTTCTTTTATCTTTTTTTTTTTTTTTTTTAATATTTTGTATTTTTGTCGATCGTCGTGCGCTTGAGCGCAAAGAGTCTCGAGATCGTTTTCTTTTTAATTATTTTTCTTTCAACGCACACACGCACGCTTATGGATATATATATATATATATATATATATATATATATATATATATATATATATATATATATATATATATACGCGTAAGCTTCTTCTTCTTCTTTTTCTTTTCTTTTTTTTTAATCGAGCGATTATGCGAGGTCGTTCGAGCGTAACGACCACGCGGTCATGAGCGTATACGTATATGTATGTAAGTGCGCTCGAGTTCACGCGATAATCGCAAATCTGTCGCTAATCGCGCGTACTTTGCCGGCTTCTTTACTATTGTTTTTTGTTTGTTTGGATATAGCAGATACTTGCTTTATTTATACACACACATACACACACATATATATTAGTTATTTATGTACCTTGTGCGAGCCTCGCGTCATTACAGCTTGAGGCAAAATATGTTGTGGATGGATAGTAGGGCCGCAGTCGCGAGCGCAGCGAGCGACTAAGGCGCCTCTATCCATCCACAAAATATGAGCCGAAAGCTTTAATGACGCGAGGTTCACTCATGGTGCTTAAAAAATTTTTCAGCCTTGTAACCCGTACGAAGACTCTTACTTAGTTAACAGAATAATTAATTTTATTTTGTTGCATATCAATAAAATGCAATTTCGAACCCATACTGACAGTTCGTAAACTACAGATATCGTCTGCTGACGCATGCGCATTTTGTACACACACGCGTACATGTACATGTAGTAGTGTCAAAAAGTGACAGACAACATAATGTAAATATAAATATAAATTATGAAATTAAAAAAAATAGTAAATGGATTAATATTTAAAAATAAAATTAATTCTTGAACAATTATTATTTATTAAAAAATATAAATTTCTTGAGTATATTTATTAAATATTTATACAGAATAATATTTTTAACAAAAGTTTTTTTTATAAGATTTGAAGGCTTATTAATAATATTAATACTATTATAATTAATATAAATACTTTCTTATGTTATTTTTATCATAACAATACTATATTTGTTTAACACATTTTTTGTATAATCAATGAATTTTAGTCTCTTATTTAACATGAAAAAACAGTAACTTTTTTAAATATTTTAAATTTAATTTCTTCACACAAAAAACTTTTAAATCATTTATCTAAATCACAAACAAAATTATAAACTAAAAAATTATCACTTTAAAATCACTTATTATTAAATTTTTTAATTTTGCGGGATTATATTAGATTTTGCTTTTTCTATTAGTTTATTTAATTCACGTTTGCATTCTTCATCACTGTCACTATCACTCGTCTTATTTTCATTATTTAATAAATTGTCCATTTTTATTCTTCTTCTCACATATTAAGAACGAATATTACCGACACAACGATACACTATACTGAAAGAAAACAAAAGAAAAGCAGAGCCCCGTGGTCGCTTGAATGTACATACTGAGCGAAGGAGAGAGCGAGACAGAGATATGGTGGTCACGTGGGAGCAATGGTGCGCGCGCTCTTATCGCTATCTCGTTCTCTCTCCTTCGCTCAACATACATAAGTCTTATTACGCGTTTCGAAAATATAAGTTTCGATGAAGACTCACATGCTAGGCTATATGAAGCGACAAATACATAGCAGTGGCGCTGTTAACTTTTTTTTCTCCTGGCACATATACAGCCTAAAAGGACGTATAGAATGTCTATACAGCCTAGAAGGACGTATAGAAAAATGTTAATACGATCGAGAAGGCGCTTGCGCGTATGGAAACCATTTACACGCTGACGATGCTCCGTAGGTAAGAGTCGCCGTACGGGTTAGTAGGCTGAAAATATATATATATATACGCGGTGTAGTCTATGGTTTTCTGTTAACTTTTTGTATTTTTGTTTATCCGACGGTTGTTGTACTCTTGCGGTTCCGAGTTATTTCAATGCTAATGAGATTAACTGTGTAGAAAGAGAGAAAGAAAGATAAGCTGTGCTTATAGTTTGAAAGTCTACGAAACAATCATTATGGGTGTTTTTGGACTTGCTGCTGTTTTATAATATTTTGAATTAGTTGATTAAAAAGTAGCGTAAAAAATGTATCGTATATAAGAAAAAAATGTACGAATTTAAAATAATTCGAATTAATAGCGTTAATCGGAATGAAAATAATTATTTTATAAATCATTTTATTTTAAAATCTAATAAAAAAAGAGGTCCAATAATGTAAGATGTATGTATAATAAAGTGGAACTTTATACTAAGATTTTTGTAATATATATAACAACATACTTTGTTTAATTTATATAAAATGTTATGTTTGAATACTGATAATGTAATAAATAAATGGAATGACCAATCGTTTAAATATAATAATAAAAAAAATAAATAAATAAATAAATAATAATAATAACAGTAATGAAAATATCAAGTATGATAAAGATAAGAAATTTTATTATACGTAGAATTTTAGCTTCACAAACAGCGCAATGCATCTTTATCGTTACACAGTCATTATACGCGCATCATCGTTTTCATAATATCGACGCACTTACAAACAAGCACACTTTTATTTTTTAAAGCTTATTATAATATTTTAATAAAAAATTTTTTTTCTTCGCAGTATTACGTTAACTAATCGAGCGATAAAGCGATACACAAGTATCGATTAATAATACTAGTTAACATTAAGTATATTTGATATCTTAATAACACAGATATTGTAATCAGCCAGATCGCACACTTTGTATGCACGAGATCCCGCATGAATAATAAATATTAATTCCAACCGATCCTAATCCGTCAATTATAATTTTATTTATCATTATAACGTGATATAATTTACGATACGAGTTTACGTAACCACGTCGTGATTAATCACTCAACGAATCTTTCTCTCTATGCATCGTTAAACTAACACTTAAAATATACATATATATATAATGTATATATAATATATCTAATATATGTTATTACTATAATCATTCTGTACATATGTATACACAACATCAGCGATTGTTTTTTCGAAAGATTAAACGTCGCGCACTTACAACTTTTCATAAAACGACAATCTCCCCTCTCCGTTACTCCACATCATGATGCTATATGCTCGATTGAAAACTAATCGTAAAAGGTACTTAAAAATGAACGATGTCACGACCGTTATCGTAACGATGTCCAGTTTGCCGTGTACGTTATTAGCCGAGGGAAAGGCGCGAAGTGCTCGCTGCCTCCTCAAATGCCTTAGGACTTTGAACTTGAGCTTAGTACTCGATTTGCAAACGGACAACCACTTGCGCGATACGAGGGCGGCGTTTAACAAATTTTCATCCTCCAATTGCGATAAAATTATTTCGGATAATTCCAACGGTAATTCGGCTATTACGTCGACTTTACGGCTTGTTTGTTTTTTATTTAGCGTGAAAAAAGCCATTACAAACTATGAGATTTTTCGACGCGCACTGCGATCAATCGATTAATTCCTGCGCTTATATACGCTCTTGCTACGCGACGACGATAATAGACGTTCTATCTGTTTTTCTCGCCAAGGGCCGATCGGTTAGCGAGTTCGTCGTCGGCTTATTCTCATCCAATGAGGGAAACGGTTTAAAAATTTAAAATATTTTATGCATTATCGCGCTCGCGCGCTTAATTACGCAATCGTTACCGATAAAGCTCGTGTAAACAGTCTGCGGTAAGTTTTTCTCGAACGTATGTTAATAGTCACGTTTAGCTCTATTTAGAGAATAAAATTTTGAAAGAGTTGCGTTTTAAACAAGACGCGACCTTTGACGTATTTTATTGTGCACTCGAAAAGTATGCGAAATTTTTATAAATCGTTTTGAAAATATACCTTTAAATTAGAACGTTAAAAAAAAATTAAAATTGCCGTCTTTATACCGATTGATTGCGTATCTTTAAATCTCTCTCTCTCTCTCTCTCTCTCTTGATTAGATAAGGTTACATTAATTGTATAAGAAACGGGAAAAAGGTCTGCTACTTTATTTTTCATTATTATGTCGAAATAAACTTTATTATCTTTTATTTTCAATTTTATTATTTAACGAATCGCAAAAGTTATGAAAATACAACGTAATCGTCTTATTCTCGGTCGTCTATGATCGAGCATCGTTGATATTCGTTTTATCCGTTTCGTGGGCAGTAGTAGTCACACGTTGAATTGTCAACAATAAACAAGAACAATAATACGAGACTATCGTCTAAAGCGATCTTGACGAGATACATTATCGGCTCCTAATGATATTCGAACGATACGATTGCTGCGTGTGTCGTAATAAGAGGTAAGGCAATATACTTGATAACGTGTATAATGCTTGTGTATTGCGGCGCTTTTTAAAATTTATGGCCGTTAAATGTGACTTTTATATACTGTTTATTAAATTTTAATGGTCAAAGTTTTAATATAAGCGTTATTTATTGATAATCGTGTTTTACGTCACTTACGTGCTTTATGTCATTTTACATGTAAACGTATGACGTTATGACACGTGTAGGATATTAATCAGGTGTTTATATTTTATTCAATCTTGAAACACTTTGTTAACTGTCTATCATACACGTGACTTTGTAAATTATTTATTAATAACTCTTGATTATTGCATCAATTATTAATAAAAATATAAATATATAAAGTGCGTTATTCGTGAATTGTACTCGATTTTTTTTTTTTTTTTTTTTTTTCGTTCGAGTGAACGAAGTAAATGTTTATAATCTTTCTTTATAATTTAAATTCAAGTAATTGTCAAAAATTCAAAAATTGTAATTTATTTTTTACTCTATTTATTATACTTGACTTTATTCCTTATAAAAATATAACGCTAATATTTGCATAATTTTTAACGAATTATTATTTTTATTTGGATAAAAAAATTTCATTAAAAATCATTCGTAAAAAAATAGAACAAGGAACAAATTTTTTTATTTAATATGTAATATTCCTTGACTGCACTTTCTTAGCCGCGAATTACAATCTAAATTACAACGAAAATTTAATAAATTTAAACTTCTCGTTTAAAAATTACAAAGATTTTCATTGAAAGTACAAAAAATATACGTTTTTTTTTTTTTTTTTTTATAATTACATCATCCACGACAATAAAATCTAATAACGCGCCCAACGTTTTAAACTGAAGAAAAGCGCATCTGAGCACAGAAAGAGCATACGCTAAGAAAATATTATAAGCGCAATTGCGATATATATATATAAACGTTTCCACCGCAGTCCGCATTCCAATCCTATCGGCGCCTCTCTCTCTCTCTCTCGTTCTAACCGGGTTCACGGATGAGCTTCTCGTCCAGTGGTTGATACTCTCCGTCTCTTTCTTTCTCTCTGTCCATGTCTCTCTCTCTCTCTCTCTCTTTCGCGAGCTAGCGAGCGAGCGAGTGTGAGCGCGATGTCGAGCTCTTTTTTTTACTCTTGTTTAATTTGCCCGATACATTTTCTTCTTATATATATATATATATGTATATGTATACTGGCGTCGTTTCCGCATGTGAACCGAACGTTTATGCAGAGTTGATTTTAGTTTTTCGCTTATATGTGTATATAAGTTACAAATTATTGCGAAATTATTTTAAAGAAATTTTTTTAATTTTTTTGATAATTAAACGCGTAATTTTATTAAGTAATTTTTATAAAATTATTAAAAAGAGCGATTAATTTTGTTAATTATTTCATTTATGTTTATTCAGTCACATTTACGTGTATACGTGTACGGAAAAAGTCCATATAAAAAATAAAATAATGTCGTTGTAATAGAATTCGTTTCGTTAAAATTTTCATCGAACTAATTATAAATCCTGTTAATTTAACAGCTTTATCGCCACAATTTTTCAAACGCGTTATCATTCGCCTGTTAGATTGTCTTTAATTAAGTACGAACGGTTATAACGCTAATAATGTAATACGACTTAAGTGATCGGTTGAATGTAACGTGTTTATTCGTTAAATATATCACTTTAATGCGTAACGATACGTCGATAATATTTTTCTATTTCCATTTTACGTTTGTATTGAAAATGTATAATTTTCTCTATAATTGTTTACACGTCGCAGAAAGGTTATTTTTTTCTTCGGCGATTAATAATCGAGACGTTCGATTTTCATATTATATACATATATATATATACATATATATATAAATACGCCATAAAACGAATAACGTATATTCGTAAAAATTATGAAACCCGCTCGTGGATTATTCTTTTTATTAAACACGGAATTTCCATCGATGGGTGCCGTTGAGCCTCTTAAGCCTCGGCTATTTTCCACGATAAACAAGAACAATTCTTGGAATAATTGTGATTCTTGCGGCAATTCGTGCACTTATATCCGATCGGATATATATATATATATATATTCACGAGGGGAATAAAGGCCGGGAAAATATTCGCCAGCGAGAAGTCCGACGAAACCGATCGAAGAGGATCCCCTTTTACTCGTTGAAGAAAAAAAAAAAAAAAAAAAGAAAGAAAGAAATTTAGAAGACGAGGATGCACGCGAAAGACAAGGGAGAAGTAGATATAGAAGTATACAAAATGTAAAACGTGAAAAAGAGATAGAAGAAAAGAGAGAAAAAAGTGGTAGCAGAGGTAGAAATAAAGGAGGAAGACTGAGAAAATATACACGAGAAAAAGAAAGAGAGATAGAGTCACATACATACTTACATATACGTACGAAAGAAAGACAGAGAGAGAGAGAGAGAGAGAGAGAGAGAGAGAAAACGAATAAAGAAAATATAAGCTCCTCCAAGCGTATAACACAGGAGAATCGCTTGCAATGCCGATAGTCTCAGACGCAGTCGCTACCATATGTCAATGTCGCGAACGCGACGCGTTTACGTATACATACATAAATTTGCACGCACACGTGTGTAAATCGAGCAACATACTCAAGCGGGAGATGGCTTTATTTAATTCATATAAGGAGAGATGTGTGAATGTACGCGCATATACTTTTTTTCATTTTTTTTTTTTTGTTGTTTTTTTTTTTTTTTTTTTCTTTAATGATGAATGCATCGAGGTACGAGTTCTGGATGTATTTTTTTAAATTATCTTTTTGGTTGAGTGACACGAGGATTGATGTGTTTAAGTAGAGGGCAGATTTTAGATTGTTTTTAGCTCGATTGTTATTTGATAAGAAATATTATGTATATGGATTTTGATATGTATATACATTTTTATTATTTTCTCGATCTTTTATTAGGATGCGAATATACATATACGTATGTACATACGGGATGTATTGCGTGCGTATTAACGCACGGTAGAAATCGGCAGATTTATTGCGACTACTTTATACAGCGCGTTTCATATGCCGAGATGCTGCCGCTGCTGCCGTTGCTGCTGCTGCCGCTGTTGCTGATATTGTAGCGTAGTTGTGGTGGCGGTTGTGTCTACGTAGTTCGACTCATTAGTAAGAGTATAGACTCCGGGTATATTACCTAAATGGGTCATCGTGCGATTTTCTGCTCGGGTATTTCCTGTATCTTTGATTTATAAGAGATTGGACGAGAATTATTCTTTTAGATTCATTTTATTCTATATTATCCGTAAATTATGACTCTTTGCTATTGTACTAGCTTACGGGTTTATAAAAATATTATTTATTTATAATTGCTTTATCGAGTCATGAATAATGATTTTATTTTTTATATTTAATAAAATTAAAGCGTCAATGTAGTACAGTCTGTCAAGTAAGAGCGTGGTCGTGTTAATTTATAAAAAAATTCATTTGATGAAACTTTCATATTTATATATACATTGTACACATTACAAACAATGATGCAATTTGGTCAATAATGTGTCCCGTCACCACCAGCGTCGATAATTGCCTGGCATCTCCGAGGCATGCTTTCTACTAATTTGACGGCGTATTCTAGTGGCAAGGATCTCCAGATCCGACGAATTTCGTAAGACAACTGCTTCAAAGTGTCTGTGCGTCTTTTACGAAGCTTCCGTTTAATATATGCCCACACATTTTCAATAGGGTTTGCATCGGGCGACTGCGACGGCCGATCCAATGTAACGATGCCAGATTGAGTCTTCCACTGAGTACAGAGCTTGCTGCGGTGTTTAGGATCTTTATCCTCCTGCAGAATCCAATCTTCATTTTTTGTGATGAACCATCGTTTGGCAGATGGCAGTAAAGCCTTTTTGTAAATTTTTATCATTTTGTCGGCATTTACGTTGTCAGTAAAGAGGTGCAAAGTGCCGAATCCCTGCTTTGAGAAGCAGCCCCAAAGATGCACTCTTATTCCATGTTTTACGGTCCGCTGAACAAGCCTATTGGTGGAAGTTGACCAGGCTCGCGTGAGGACAGAACGTGCCCATATAGAACATTCATCAGTAAAAATGACATTTTCAAAATCTCTATCTATATTCTCATGCGCCTAAGCGAGTCGCTTTGTTACATGTTTTTCAGTCAACAGAGGCTTCTTCATTGTGTTGCGCTATTTCAGATGATGAGTACGAAGATGGGTTCGGATAGTTTCGTAGGATATATCTAAACCTTTTGCCATTAATTTTGTTTGTCCTTACCGCAGTGTTAAAGCAGGATTCCGCGAAAACAGATTCACTACTCTTTTTTCATCTTTTTTGTTCACTTTTCCTATCGAGCCACGTTCTGGTAAATCATCGGTATTTTTAGCCACTTTATATCGCTGTATCCACTTCTGTACAAATGCCTTCGACTTTCTCATATATTTAGCAGCCGCTGATTGCGACATTTTGGGACCTTTCGGGTGGATGCAAAGGAACACAGCCTCGTAGCGCGACGCGTACTTAGGACTCATGGCGCTTAACGTGATTCTCTTTTAAAAGATCAACGACAACCGAATCTTTGTTGACAATGCATCAAGGACAAAGCTTCCTTCTATCGGCTCGCGAAAGAATTAGAGCGAAATCTTTTATTACCTGTCGGTGAAGTCGACCACGCTCTTACTTGACAGACTGTAAAAAATTATCACTTTAAAATCACTTATTATTAAATTTTTTAATTTTGCGGGATTATATTAGACTTTGCTTTTTCTATTAGTTTATTTAATTCACGTTAGCATTCTTCATCACTGTCACTATCACTCGTCTTATTTTCATTATTTAATAAATTGTCCATTTTTATTCTTCTTCTCGCATATTAAGAACGAATATTACCGACACAACGATACACTATACTGAAAGAAAACAAAAGAAAAGCAGAGCCCCGTGGTCGCTTGAATGTACATACTGAGCGAAGGAGAGAGCGAGACAGAGATAGGGTGGTCACGTGGGAGCAATGGTGCGCGCGCTCTTATCGCTATCTCGTTCTCTCTCCTTCGCTCAACATACATAAGTCTTATTACGCGTTTCGAAAATATAAGTTTCGATGAAGACTCACATGCTAGGCTATATGAAGCGACAAATACATAGCAGTGGCGCTGTTAACTTTTTTTTCTCCTGGGACGTATACAGCCTAGGAGGACGTATAGAAAAATGTTAATACGATCGAGAAGGCGCTTGCGCGTATGGAAACCATTTACACGCTGACGATGCTCCGTAGGTAAGAGTCGCCGTACGGGTTAGTAGGCTAAAAATGTATATTCGCATCCTAATAAAAGATCGAGAAAATAATAAAAATGTATATAAAGCGAGCGAAAACACAAAAAAAAAAAAAAATCTAAAAGAACTTAAAGTTAATTATTAACATTAATTATATAGCTTGCATTATAAAATTATTTTTAGAAACTAGATGCGTAGAATATTAAAAATATTAAAAGGTTGCATAAAGAGTCATGAAATTAAACATTTGTTTGCTTTATTTAATGTTTATAGACGTAAATCTCATGTCAGTCAAATAAATATATATTTACAAAAAAAAAAAAAAAACAAATTCACAATAACTTTATAAGTATATTGCTTCTCTGCAAACAAGTCAAACATATAGTACATATATATATATAAATAAGGACTTAATACTAGTACAATTATAATCTTAGAGATTTTTTCAATAATGTAGATTTGTTTTTGACTTTGCGCGGAGTCGTCGAATTTGATAATCGATTCGGAGTATAAACTTTGTCCGATGTAATATTGCTTGTATGACTATTAGTAGAATAACAATTTTCGATATTTGGTGGATTAGAACGAAAATAGCCGTAAAGCGAACGATTTTTACGACGTATAACGATTCTAACAGTTTTTCTCAATTTCGAAGACGATTTGCAAACGGAGAGCCATTTGCGAGATACAAGAGAAGCATTCATTAAAGATTCGCCGTCTAATTTAAGCAAAATTAGTTGCGATATTTCGACCGGCAGGTCTCGAATGAAATTAACGCATTTCGGACGTTTGTCCATAACCGATATTATTTGCTGTAGTGATTCCATTCTTGTGTAAATCTTAAGACAATCGAAGACCGAATGATCTTTTCGCTATCGACAAGGCTATTTATAGGAAAACTTGTTCCATCTGCGCCTAGCCACCATCCCCACCCCTATCCCCGCAACTTTGTTGCACCGATAAACTTTAAATTCTCGGTAATATGCGTGTTTTTTTTTTTTTTTGAAAAAGAAAACTACATGTATCTATAATAAATAAGTTTTTTATTTAATTTAGCAATTATCAAAATGTTTCATGTTATTTCATTAATATGTTATTTTGTGATCTTCTGTTTTTCTTGATCTTGTAATAAATTTATATTTTATAAATGGATTAATAATGTATTTCAATTGAATTAATTACAAATTATTTTACAAAAACGAAAATTGTTCTTTAATAATTTTTATTCTACATACTTGATCACAATTGTCAAAAATGTTAAAATATGTAGTTTATAATTTTGTTTGTGATTTAGATAAATGATTTAAAAGTTTTTTGTGTGAAGAAATTAAATTTAAAATATTTAAAAAAGTTACTGTTTTTTCATGTTAAATAAGAGACTAAAATTCATTGATTATACAAAAAATGTGTTAAACAAATATAGTATTGTTATGATAAAAATAACATAAGAAAGTATTTATATTAATTATAATAGTATTAATATTATTAATAAGCCTTCAAATCTTATAAAAAAAACTTTTGTTAAAAATATTATTCTGTATAAATATTTAATAAATATACTCAAGAAATTTATATTTTTTAATAAATAATAATTGTTCGAGAATTAATTTTTTTTTTAAATATTAATCCATTTACTATTTTTTTTAATTTCATAATTTATATTGATATTTACATTATGTTGTCTGTCACTTTTTGACACTACATCTACATGTATGCGTGTGTGTACAAAATGCGCATGTGTTAGCAGACGATATCTGTAGTTTACGAACTGTCAGTACGGGTCCGAAATTGCATTTCATTGATATGCAACGAAATGAAATTAATTATTCTGTTAGCTAAGTAAGAGTCTTCGTACGGGTTACAAGGCTGAAAAATTTTTTAAGCACCATGAGTAAACCTCGCGTCATTAAATCTTTTGGCTCATATTTTGTGGATGGATAGAGGCGCCTTAGTCGCTCGCTGCGCTCGCGACTGCGGCCCTACTATCCATCCACAACATATTTTGCCTCAAGCTGTAATGACGCGAGGCTCGCCTATGGTACATAAATAACTAATACGTATGTACATACGGGATGTATTGCGTGCGTATTAACGCACGGTAGAAATCGGCAGATTTATTGCGACTATTTTATACAGCGCGTTTCATATGCCGAGATGCTGCCGCTGCTGCCGTTGCTGCTGCTGCCGCTGTTGCTGATATTGTAGCGTAGTTGTGGTGGCGGTTGTGTCTACGTAGTTCGACTCATTAGTAAGAGTATAGACTCCGGTTATATTACCTAAATGGGTCATCGTGCGATTTTCTGCTCGGGTATTTCCTGTATCTTTGATTTATAAGAGATTGGACGAGAATTATTCTTTTAGATTCATTTTATTCTATATTATCCGTAAATTATGACTCTTTGCCATTGTACTAGCTTACGGGTTTATAAAAATATTTTTTATTTATAATTGCTTTATCGAGTCATGAATAATGATTTTATTTTTTATATTTAATAAAATTAAAGCGTCAATGTAGTATTTTAACATTTTTGACAATTGTGATTAAGTATGTAGAATAAAAATTATTAAAGAACAATTTTCGTTTTTGTAAAATAATTTGTAATTAATTCAATTGAAATACATTATAAATCCATTTATAAAATATAAATTTATAACAAGATCAAGAAAAACAGAAGATCGCAAAATAACATATTAATGAAATAACATGAAACATTTTAATAATTGCTAAATTAAATGAAAAACTTATTTATTATAGATATATGTAGTTTTCTTTTTCAAAAAAAAAAACACGCATATTACCGAGAATTTAAAGTTTATCGGTGCAACAAAGTTGCGGGGATAGGGGTGGGGATGGTGGCTAGGCGCAGATGGAACAAGTTTTCCTATAAATAGCCTTGTCGATAGCGAAAAGATCATTCGGTCTTCGATTGTCTTAAGATTTACACAAGAATGGAATCACTACAGCAAATAATATCGGTTATGGACAAACGTCCGAAATGCGTTAATTTCATTCGAGACCTGCCGGTCGAAATATCGCAACTAATTTTGCTTAAATTAGACGGCGAATCTTTAATGAATGCTTCTCTTGTATCTCGCAAATGGCTCTCCGTTTGCAAATCGTCTTCGAAATTGAGAAAAACTGTTAGAATCGTTATACGTCGTAAAAATCGTTCGCTTTACGGCTATTTTCGTTCTAATCCACCAAATATCGAAAATTGTTATTCTACTAATAGTCATACAAGCAATATTACATCGGACAAAGTTTATACTCCGAATCGATTATCAAATTCGACGACTCCGCGCAAAGTCAAAAACAAATCTACATTATTGAAAAAATCTCTAAGATTATAATTGTACTAGTATTAAGTCCTTATTTATATATATATATGTACTATATGTTTGACTTGTTTGCAGAGAAGCAATATACTTATAAAGTTATTGTGAATTTGTTTTTTTTTTTTTTTTGTAAATATATATTTATTTGACTGACATGAGATTTACGTCTATAAACATTAAATAAAGCAAACAAATGTTTAATTTCATGACTCTTTATGCAACCTTTTAATATTTTTAATATTCTACGCATCTAGTTTCTAAAAATAATTTTATAATGCAAGCTATATAATTAATGTTAATAATTAACTTTAAGTTCTTTTAGATTTTTTTTTTTTTGTTTTTTCGCTCGCTTTATGTAAGTCTTTTTTATTTATGTTTAGGAAGTTTTATTATCATAATGAAATTTCGTATATAATCTTTCATTAGTAATGCAGGAGAATTACATTGTGTTGCAAAGTATTATCGTTGAATTTATATCATTTATAAATTTTAATAGTATAAACTGATAAAATTAGTAACAATTACTACGCTTATTCTCGATTTATCGATGTATTTTCTCTAAGATTAAAAGCTTCATTATATTGATTTAGTATTCTTTTTTTTTTTTTTTTTTTTACCAAAATTTAAATTACAGATTATTATTTCGAAAATTAAAATTATATTTTTGATATTTTTGTACGTTTTAGATTAAAAAAAAAGAAAAAAATAAAAAGATAAATAATAGCCAAGTACTTGTATAAAATACGAATGCTATTAACACGCTCGTTGTGCCTTTGATGCATTTTAATTTAAAGCGTTTTCATTTTTAACGTCGTATAATCGCAATCAAATAAATTAATTTGTAAATTTTACAACCTTCCTCTCGTCAATGATTAATGAGAACTTTGCAGCAATCGCGCTACGTTACCCGTTCCAACATTACCGCTATAATCATCGATTTATTCATTGGAATTCGCAAAGTACGTTTCGTGAAAATGGCCATGTCGAATGATTTTCATGTATTGGTGAATATTTTTTTTTTTTTTTATTTTAACGATTTAAAAATTTACGAATGTGTTAGTTTATTTGAAAGTAAATTCATAATTTTGCAAGAATATTGTCGCTCTAGATACAATGATCTAATTTTAAATTTTCTAATATGATAGTCGACACTTGTATTTGAAAAATAACGCCGATTAAATTTTTTCCGTGAAATAATTGAAACGAACCAACGTAATAAAATATAAGAAAAAAAAAAAAAAATAAAGATAAAGTCGCGCCATCAAAATATGGTAACATTATACAGTATTCGTTAATGAATAATGCAAAGGAATAACTTTTAATAAGATAAATATATCCTACTCGGACAAACAGCAACATTTAAAAAAAAAAAAAATTATCGTATTATTCATAATCCCAGTTTTCATAGGCTTAGTAGCAACCATTTCTCTCTCTCTCTCTCTCTCTCTCTCTCTCTCTCTTTCTCTTTCTCGGAGCGCAATTAGCGGGGCACAATAATTCAAACGAGTTCAATTAAACGGACTCAACTACGCGGCAGCGATACACACGCGGTCAAAGCGAGACAGAGAGAGTGAGAGAGAGAGAGAGAGTTGAAATGCGTACGCGTGTATAGGAACTATTAAAAGCTCGCACTTTCAAACGGTAATTAACCCCTTATACAGTACAAGAAAGACTCGAGCTATACTGCGCCTGATTTTAATTCGAATGGTTACTCTTTGATCGAAAGTGCACGACTTAAGAATTGACTTTTAATGATTTGTAAGAAAGATGACGATTATTATTTTTAATTTATGTATGTAAAGTGTTTAATGAGATAATTTTTTTTAATAATTAATTACATAACGTACTTGTATTCGACGCATTTTCACGATTGAATTTATTTGTTCGCGCTTCAACAATAATGTATAACTGTATCATTGTCGATTGTATTCGATACCGAATGAAACAAAGTTTTTTTTTTTTTTTTTGTATATCAATGCGTGCATTATATTAAAGTTGTAAAGATATCGTTTCTACGTAAATTTCAATAAATATAACTCAATACGCGTTGAAACTAACTACCAAACGATAAGAGAAAGTTCAAAATTATTACAAATCTTAAATTTCTCCGATCCTTAATTAGAAATAATTCATAGAATAGCGTATAACCCGCCAAGTTAATTATTACGCATAATTGAATTATTATAAAATTATTAGGTAGTTCCTTTTTCCTATTATTCGAAATACGATCCCAGTCTCTCGCTGAAATTCAACGAGTCGAGTTTGCCTCACCCATCGATTCTCAATCCCGATTCAATAATTTGAAGCGAATTGCATCATGGACGCCTTAACGCTCGGGTTCGTTCGCTCTCTCTCTCTCTCTCTCTCTCTCTCTCGACGATTTAAGGATCGCCGCTCGAGCGCGAACGAAGGTCAGCCGCAAAAGTCATAGAATAAATTAACGACGTGGCAATTTTCCAACTCCCCGACGAGACATTACTTTCTTATACGTTAAGTCTCTTGCCTCGTTTACTTTTTAAGTAATATCGCGCCTCGTTCGAAGGCTTCTTAATTAATTAAGCCGCGCGGCTTTTCCCTCTCTTTTCCGAGAGAGCGATTCACACTGCCAAGCGCGCGATCTACGAGCTCCGCGAAAAATAAAGCCTTTCGCATACACATATAAATACATACATACATACATACATACATATACATATATATATATATATATATATTATAAAAAGATCGTTCACCTGCGAATATACGCGCGCAGCTTGCCCGGGCACATTTACATTAAGCGCGTAACGCTCGCGCGAATATGCGAATCCTTATGCCGACGTTGTTCGGCTCGTGGGACTATACGCAACGCCGAGTCCTTACGGCGCGGTAAGAGGATTTACCTTTTTTTTTTTTTTTTTTTTTTTTCTTTGCGATATCGTAAGTTTATATTAATGTCTTTGTGCGCGATTATGGGAGAGAGTTGAATTTATGATTTTTAAGATCCTCGTCAAATGTTTCCACAGCGCGTCTTGCTGTTAATTAAGAAAAATAAATTCTTTGTACGTTTGTGTATACCCATGCGGCGCAGTCTTGTAGATTTTTTCTTTGTCCTTTTAATGATAGATTGAAAATTTTACGTTATTATGAACATGTACTCGTTGCGATGATTATGAAAAATGTTAATTTCGTTTGAAATTATTTTTTTTTTTTTTTGTGTTTTTATATAATTTATAATTCGCTAGAATTTTAATTGTCATTCAATTTTAAATAACTATTGACGCAATCTACTTTGCGTACTAACGGCAATGACATTTTAATAATCTTCGCATGACGATTATTAATTAACAAATAATTATTTGTAGCGACATTAATAAAAGGGTAATATTACATCGGAAAAACAACAAAAAAAAATATATATGTATATATATATATATTGAAAATAGTGAGAACCTGTTAGTTATCGTATATAGTTTTAAAATAGTATACCCACTAACATCAATTTTGAATTTACGTTATACGTTCACTATTTAACGGTTATAATCGCCGGCAATCCAACGTCGCACACGCGTATATACATATATATACTGGTTAGAAAAACAAATTGTGCAAACCCAATACGAAATAGAATATAAATTATGCAATCATCATATAAATGCACTTATTTGTACGTCATATTGGACTTTTATAATATAAGCGCAAAACAAATTTTCACTCACGAGGCGCAACTAAACCCATTGAATTGTTAATAATGTAACACTTTAACGTTATTTATAAATTTTAATGAATAATAATCTGTAATCGTCGATTTAACATTTTAACGACTTTTTATTACCTCGACTTAAAAGTTTCGCTGTTAATTTTATCATTTTATCGTAATTTTAAAAAGCAATTTTTGTAAATTCAATTTTTTTTTTTTAACGATAACTTTTACTAAATTACGTAATAATATTTAATTACTTTTTGTTAAATTTTCATCTTAAACCATTAAAATTATCGATTGCAATATAACTCTTGAATTTTCGTTAATTTTAAAATAACCTACGACAATTTTTTAATTTTACATAAAGTATAGATAATACAACAAATTTTTTTTTTTTTTCTTTTTTTTATATAATTTACAAAAATACTTTAACAATTTACAGTAATTACCTAGAATTCATGAATAATCGCGGCATTAACGTATTAATTACCGATTTAAAACTTCCTACAAACATTAAACGCGAGTGAAATCTCAAACTAACCAGGAATATATTCTTCGTGTAAAATTTCTCAACGTAAATTTCTTCGTTTCTCGCTTAGCAGCGTCTTTTTCTTTCCAACCATTGCACTAAAACCTGCACTTCTATCCTTGCAACAAATCGCGCGCGAGCTCAAATGTACCTACGTACGCGCATACCCACACACACACACACACACGTTTACAGACACGTAAAAAGCACGCAAATTCACGTATAAGCAAAGAGTGTAACGCGTATATAGAAACGAATAAACAAGTCGCAAGGATATATACCGGCATGGGCACGGCACATATAAGACCTAAGGTGTTCGAGTTGGCCTAGTGTGCCTGTATAAACGTGTGCGAGCGTTAAATTAATTACCCGGTCGCCGTATACACGTCGCGATATCTAACGGGTCTCTCCTCGCTCGCGAATGTAAGCGCGCGCGTGTGTGTGTGTGTGTAGTTTGCGCAGAGGACGCGAAGAGCTACCACACGCGATTCTCCAAGTTTACAGCGAGCAGGTGAAAACCGAGCCCGGGCTCGATTTCATCCGCGCGCGTCGATTCGTGCACGTATATTTCGAGATACGTACGTACAAGTAATCGAGGTGTAACGATCGGTAAGCGCGAACGCGCATTTGTGCATAGGAATGACCGCAGCTGCCGATATTGAGTTATGCTTCTTTGGGTTTCTGCGAATTCTGCTTTCTTTCTTTCTTTTTTTTTTTTCTTTTTTTTTAAACGATTTTTCAAGCGCGTTTTAATTAACCTCCGATAAATTTAGATTGCAATAATTTTCCTCGATTTTTAAAAGAGCTACGGGTGAGGATTTGAATTTACTCGATGAGTTAAGACGGTTATATTTTCATATGCAGGATGGAATCGATAGGAGATATCGTCGTGCGCACTGTGCGCGATAAATTTTATAACCGTTTAACTAAGTTCTATAAAATCGTTATGTTGAATATTTAAACTAATACATCAAATAAATGTAGGCTCAAGCATTCAAAACAACCAGCAAAGATTTTATTTTCTGATAAGCCAATATAATTTTTTTATAGTACGAAATAAATGTATAAATAATTAATTAAATATTCAAATTTTAACCGTACGCAACGAGTTTTGCATTCGATTGCATTTAATCAACAGGAAAATTATATTTAATTTGATAAAGCTAAAAATCGTACACAACGGATAAGAAAATTTTGCGGTTGACAAAAAAAGAAATAATTAAAAAATATAACGTGAGATCCGAAGACGAGATTACAAATTAAACGCGCGCGCGCATGCATACACAGTTACATCGGCTCCGTAAAAAATTAACGGAATTATTCGCACTATACTTGTAACGCGAGTCTCGTTAATTTTTACGCGATTAAAGCAAACAAAAAGATGAAGAAACAAAAAGTCAAACTCGAGCTCTTAGTTTTTTCCATTAAAAATCAATTTAAAAAATAAAAATGCCCCAATGCACACAAGGTCACACCGCGAGCGTTAAAGATTTATAGACAAAACGGTTAGACGGTAAAGTTTGCGCGCACTACGCCGAAGATCGGCAAGGTGTACACACATGGTAGCGCCGTTGCTTTTAGCACAGATAATCGATCGTAAATCTGATCTACGATCGTGTCGCGACGTCGTATGGATATATAAACACATACACACGGGCGAGACTACTTCCCTCGGACTTTACCGCTTGTTTAATGTTTCGCGGAGCGATTTAACCTGAAATCGGTTACACGTATACAACGCAAAGATTGCGTTGGGATAGTTTGATTTTTGATTTTTCAGGGCTACTTTTTGTCTCGATTGTATTCAATTTGATAAAATTAACATAAAATATTAATGTAAGAATATCGACGCAAATAATTTCTTAAAAATCTGCTTTTTTTTGATTAAAAACTATCGAGCTGTGTTTAGATACGATTACAATGCGTTCATGCACTTACAAATGATAAGCTCAAAACATTTCAAAACAAATACGCATATATTTTAAAGATTAAACATTTCGACATCATTTTAAAAGCAATCGATCAACATCGGTATTTCTCTTTGCCCTAAAGTAAGAAAAAGAAAAAAAAAAAAAAAAAAAACTGACCGATTTGTAAAGTCACATCGTGGATATCGGTACTTATCCAAGCGGTGGTTATAGTTCTTCATGCAAAGTATCGCAATATCTCGACGGTGTACGCGACGTTATCGAATTGTTTTGAGATGTTTTTTTTTACCGTATCGCGTACACATTTTTACAGAATATGTGTATAAATGCAATGTTATTGTTTGAGAATAGCTGATAAGTAAAGAAGACAACTTTTTCTTTCTTTTTTTTTTTTTTTTTTTTTTTTTTAATCACTTTTTGGAATAAATATTTTATAAAATACCAATTATAAGAAATCTTTTGAAATAAAATACTTAAACTCACAGATGTCAACTTAAGCATTCATTTTTCATTCGCGCTGTATATATATATATATGTTTTATTTTAAAATTGAAATGTATCGATATTTTACGTTATCCGTGTAAATTTTGAAATACTTGTTAAAGCAACATTTCGCATTCGTAATTATAATACTTATTGAAATGATTATATCTAACTGTATATTAAAATATAAAAATAAATTATAAAATTAATTATTTTTGATAGTAACACGCAATTAATTTTTGATAATAATTATCATTTCCATAAGCAAAGTCATTATACCAGTTTTCTCACTTGGTATATTCGAAGTATAAATTTTCTTATTTTATCTTTACTTTATTATAATAAAAACAATATTTTTCAATTAAAGATATTTTTTTTTATTGATTAATAATAAATTCATCTATTTGCTCAATAACTAAATTGCATACTAAAAAAACAAAAAAAAAAAAATATCCGCATTACAAAATAATATCTGCCAAGTAATGTTATTTTGTCACTATATTTTAAATACTCAAAGTTTTATAATCATGCTTTATATTTCTTTTTATCTTAAAATAATCTTTTTAAATCTTTAAATGTTTTAACGATCCAAAAATAGATCGATTAAAAGATTAAAAATATTTATTTTTATACTTTATAATTATGTTATTATCGCTTTACACAGCTTTGAAAAAAAAAAAAAAAAAAAATCTGACGCATTATTTTAACTTTTCCTCGGCTTATTAAAATATAAACTTTTCGCTGTTTTGTTTTATCAATACGTTTCCACCACGGGCATAAAACGATCTTTAAATACGGCAAAAGAAAAAAGTTATCAAGCGTGGGATTGTAATAAAATTAACGAGTCAAATTTTAATACCAATAAATAGTCTATAAAATATATTAAAAATTTCATTCTCAAATTTAAGAATCAAGTTTATCAATGAATAAGAAAAATACATAAAATCCCTTCAATTTTCTATTTTTATAATTTCACCGATCATTGATTTTAAACTTGAAAAAAAAAAAAAATATCGTTGTTTATTTAATTATGTTACATTAGCCTATGATATTATTCCTCAAAGCTGAAAACTAACCTGATATAATTAAAACTTTAAAGTAAATGAAAAAAAAAAAAAAAATAAACGTAGAAAGAGAAGTCACGTCACTATTTTGCCTCGACTCTTTTTTAAGAAGATACTGTCGACTTGAGCGGCTAATTAGCGGTGCTTTAATCGTTTAGTTTGTTTTTGATTCCGCCAAAAGCAGCTGCCGACTACTGGACAACATTCGTTCATGTTACGGTTAAAACTTTTTTTCTCTCTCTCTCTTTCTCTCTCTCTCTCTCTTTTTTTTTATATATATATAAATCGTTTTGCTTTATTTTTCATTAATTTAAAATTAAAATGAAATAAATTTAATTTATATTTGTCTATTTACTATTTTCGCAATGTCGCAAACTAGTTTCTCGCTGACGGGTATAACGTGTTGGACATTAATTTAATTTGTTACAATTTTTTCAATTTTATTTATATATCGTTAATTTTAATTTAAACAAATCATTAATTAATTGAAATTTTAAACTTATTGTATACATCTATACTTTAAACAAAAAAATTTTATTTAAAATATAAAAATATCATAAAATTAAAAGTATTGTTAAACATTTTCTTTAAATTATTATTCGATTATTTTAACCAAAATCCTATTGTAAACGCGTGAGTCGTTTAAAAATATGATAATCAAGAAATAGTTTTATTATTTCAATTAAATAAAACGATATAAATTAAAGAACGTGTACCTTAATTTTATGTACACACACATACACACACACACACACATACAAGTACATATGTATAATTTGCGATTCAAATTCAGCTTTTCAGTTTGATAGCGAGCTCGTAAAACTCTTTTATGCGCAATGTATATCATTTTATTGAAAATTTATATGCAGGTGCTACGAAAAAGTGCATTTATAAACGACCGACGAAGTTACGTCGCGTGTGTAAAATTCTTCTTATTTTTTTTTTTTTTTTTTTTTTTTAAATTCATGTGTATTCATAAATATATATTTATTTGATATTTTCAATTATTCTAAATTAGTAGAATAGACAAATAAATTTAAAGATAAACAATTATATTATTGTATTTCAGTCCAATGTTTTATCGAATTAAAGAAAGTATTAAATTAAATGTTTGTCGTTAAATTTTTAAACATTTTATTTTTATTACAAATGCTCTTTTAGATTAATTGAATAATTAAATAAATATAGTTTTTATCCGTTAATTTATAATTTTGTTTTTATAAAATGATGACGCAAGCGTTAAAGTTTGAATACGAAAAATTATTTTTGCTTAAAAGTTTGAGTTTACCGTCGTTAAATAAATTCACGTTGCATTAACGATATCATTAAGTTGCTAAAGTACCTCGAGCTTGTAACAATTCTAAATAAAATAATTGCACGATCAACTTTTGAATAAAATAAACAAGATCTTTCAATGTAGACAAGAGATTATCGATTAAATCTAACAATAATCAATCGCGCGCCTATTTTCTTTCATATTAAAATCAAAGCTTTGTAGTATGTACTTTTAAACGCACGTACGGCATTGTTTTTTTTTTTTTTTTTTTTTCACTCAACGTAATTTATCGCGAACGCATAACTCTCTTTGCAAGTTCTTTCTTTTTTTTTTTCAGAATAATTCGTGACTATATATTTATACAATGACCCACACCATGCACGGTATACTTTTTAATTAAAAATTCGAATTTTTCGAGTGAAAGTAAAATTGAATGACAATGCATTGCGTATGCACAAGCCCTCGTACAGTTCGCGTTTAAACCAGATAAAACGTCTCGTTTTCGCATTAATTCAAGAGCGCATACACGTTACAATAATTCCCGCTCTCTCTCTCTCTCTCTCTCTCTCGACACCTCATTGTCTCTCTAAATTCACGGCTCGCTTTGTGCTCAATGCGCGCGTATATATGTGACACACGTATAACGTATATTCGCGGGACAATTCGCATTAAACACACACACACATTCGACGATGTAAGAGCGCGAGTCGTAAAACTCGCTCGTCGATTGCGCTAACCTGCACGGACATGCACACACAGACACACAGATACACACACGCACACACACACCGACATTTGTTCATATATCCTTACCGCTTTTCCATACGCGTATCGCGTCGCTGTCCCCCCAACTTCGCGATAAATCATTGCTTGCTTGTTTTGCTTGCTTGCTTGCGCGCGTGCGGTATGCTCCTCTCTCGCCATTTGTCCGTTAATGCCTTTACCCCTGGATTCTTATATACACCTTTGTGGCCGGTGTCTACGCGTATAAAGAGCTCGGCGATCGTAAATTATATCAACACCTTCGAGCGCCTATAAGCGAGTCTGCACTGCGAGAGATGCGCCCACGTAAGGTAGATAAAGGCTGTGCGCATGTGTGCTAAAGTGTCTGTGTGTATTTAAAGCGAGACTCGCGAGGTATGAGAGAAAGAAGTTTGTCGCTCGAATGATATGTTGCTTATGTATGAGCTTTTCGAATCGGAGTAAAGATCGTGTATTATTTTGACGGTGATTTCGAATAATATAAAGTTCGCGGAAATGACCGCTTCGCGAGAGTTTTGCGACGAATGATAATTTATATAAGCGAGAGATATTTTTAAAAGTTTACTACTCTTGCGATCTAGAAAAAAGATGACGAAAAATATGTCAAAGAAGAAAATTTTTTTTTTTTTTATTTTTTTTTATTTTTTTTATTTTTTCCACGAGTTTTCAATAGTGGCAGAAGTAATTAATTTACTTATCGATTCAAAATATCCATGAAAAGACATTCGTTGTACCCGTGCGTTTGTACGCGCAAACTTGTAAAAATAAATTTACTGCAATATTGAAATGAAATCCAGTTTGAGTAGCTTAAAACCGTATTCGTGCAATTGAAAAACAACAATTGTTCATCCGACTTAACAGTATACCTTTGATAAAACTGGTATATGCATAATGTATTACCGTGAGTAGTTTAATAGCAGAGTAAAAACTAGAAAACGTAAGTATATCGCCCGCAAAGTGATCGTTATAGCTAACTAGAATTATATCGGTAACTAATCGTGCAAGAAAACGGTATGAAAAAGCAAAAAAAGTAAAGAAAAAACAGAGAGAGAGAGAGAGAGAGACCGGTTGTTCGAAAACCGTCTTAAATATAAACAAAAAGCGTCAGTTTTAGATGCATTATCAATTTAAAAAAAGGTTACCCAAACAAAATAAAGCGGCTGCGCGCGTTAACGCTCCCAACGAACATTCGCCATAGTCTTAATTACCGTTATTTACCGTCGGTGAAAAGTTACCTAATCGCCGGCGAACAGGCTGTATACAGCTCGAGTAAATTCACGATGTATAGCGTCGTGTCTCTCTTTCTCGGGCGGAGAGGAGAAAAGAAAAAATAAAAAGGATGCTGGAAAATTTCCAGTTAACCGCGCGTTTAAATTAGCTATAACCCTTTGTCACCTGCGCAAAGAAACCAGTCGGCGCTATGAATTCGAAGGAGTGAGCATTTGCTCACTCCGTGTATGCGTGCGTGTGTGTGCGTTTAACGTAGAGAAAGCGCAAATGTATATACGTATACGTATGTGTAGATATTAATTCCGCAATTTCAAGGACTATTTATAGGTGATACGGGAGTAGTCACGCGAAGAAACTCTTCATATGCGTTTATAAGCACAATTACTATAACTCATGTGATATTTAATGATTAATACGAATTAATAAATTTCTTTTTTTTTTCTTTCTTTTTTTTTTTTTTTTTTTTTTTTTACCTTACGCTCCTTTTTACTTCCGCGCGTCGCAATTAATTCCTCTTTTTTTTTTTTATAATTTCTTGGATTATTTTAATTTCAATGAAATAAAACGTTATTAATGTTGATTTTGCACGTTTGAGATCTCTGAGGTTTTAAGAACGTTCAAGTATCAAAGTAACTTTTGAAACATTTTCTAAAAGTTCAGCCAACGGTTAAATAAAGCATCGAATGTCTAAATAATTTTAAACGAGTGATTTCGTTGATTATTAAGAATTATGTTTCTTTTAATATATGCGCCAATAAACAGTTTGATTTACTTATAATGTTGTTGATTTAATATTGAAATTGCATAAAAATAAAAGAATATTAAAAAAAAAAAAATTATTATCGATTAAAAGCAATTTATAATAATTTTATCAAACTATTAAATTTTAAACTGCATATTTACGTAAAAATTTAAGCTTGTATCTTAAAAACTGCTATTTATTACTTATTACACATTTTTATTTTTGCATTTCGTCAAATTTATGGAAATAAAAACGAGTCGTCGGGATTTTCTTTAATGCTCGATTAGCTCAATTGTGTCTGCATATAGATACACGTTAGAAAGAAATAAAATTAATAAACCTATCTCTTTAAAGCGTCGATATGCATAAGGCTTTAGTTAATTTTCATTCTCGAGAATACATTGCAGTATATCCATGTATGTATATACATATTCACACACATACACACACACACACACACACGCACACGGTTAAAACGCCGAGTGCGCATATACAAGCTGCGTGAATATAACCGCGCCGATCGCCGCGCTAATACAGCGACGATTAAACGTTCGCGCGCGAGCTTTTTCATTTATCCCTCTTTCTCTCCTATGCTTTCGAGGCAACTGATGCGTTATTTAACCTAGAGAACATCGTACGAACTATTCCGTAAATGACTCGAGTTCTTAAAACTGCCGGCGTATGTATTGTAGGCTCGGCTATTATTTCTGCCGTTTAAGCTTAGGTTGAAAGGACGAAAGTTTAACAAACGCGCTTTCGAATGGGAGGATAAAAGGAAAGAGAGAGAGAGAGAGAGAATGAGTTTAAGGACGAAGCTCGTAAATAATCGAGATGAGTTTCATTGAACTTTGTTTTGATTGTAAAGTAAAAGCAATTCTATACTATAGAGGTAAATTTTCAATAAGTGTTTGGAGAATATCTATGTATAGAAAACAAATGTAGAAGAAAATTTAAATAATTATAAGGGAAGAAGTCACTAAATAAAAACACATATAACGCGTACTAATAAATCAATGTATAATTTTGAATCTTTTTTTTTTTTTTTTTAGTATATATTATAGAATTAAGTTTTAATCGTACGCATATCGTATTTTCATTTCGTAAAACAGTAAATTTATCAACTTATTACTCAATCTAGTCTAAATGAAAATAATCGTTGTAATAATGAATTATAAACGATCTTCGATATTGTTCATATCTATTTATCGAAAAGTTATTTATAATTAAATAATACACAACGGTTAACTATGTATACTCATTATATCCGAAATATTTTCGTACGCGCATTGTTTTGAATAAATTACACATAAGGGAAAACCGGTCGAGCGTAAAAAATACCATAAATCAACGATAAAATCCAAGCCGAAAAATTCTCCCGATCCCCGTAATAAAGCTTGAAACAACGAGACGTCGCTAAAAAAATTGTGTGTGTATATATATATATATACATACCCTGAGTATAAAAAAAAGCAGAAGTTTTAGTTTATATATATATATATATATATATATATATATATACGAAGCGATCGTTCTACAAACATATATGTGTGTGTGTGTGTATGTGGGTACACATAACGCTGCTTCTCATGTACGCGTATATATAACTTTAGCCGATTTAAAAGAGCGGGAGATTATGCAGCCCCGTACGTGGAATACTGGAATTACGCGCGGCGTATAGCGCCGACGCGCTTGTAAAGACGAGGAGTTGTGCGCCCGTAAAGTTTGAGATCACGTCAAGAGGGCTTGAGAAAAAGAGAGAAAGAGAGAGAGATAGAGAAGGAGGGATATTGTAAGATGTTTCTTCTCGTTGGCTCATTACGAAATTTTTTGAGGTTAACGCGAGATCGAAACAAGAAGGTTTCAAGATATTCGCGCTGTTCTTTGATCTCTTTTGATTTTAATTGTTGTTATTTATAATTATTATTGTTTTATTTATTTATTTATTTATTTTTCAATAAGGTGTAAGTAAAAGGTTTTTTTTTTTCTTTTTTTTTTTTGAAGAGTTTTTAGGGATATTTAAATAGCGACTGTTTTTAAAACAAATGTTTTATTATTGTTTAAACTGTGTAAACGTGTAAATTATATACGAGTATCGTACAGTAAATTTGAATTATGTGATAATTGTAATTAAAAATATGAGTTTCAATATTACTATTATACGTATAATGTATAAAAATAAATGATTTTTATTATAAAGTATAAAATAGCGTAAAAGATTACTTTAAACGGTTTAAAATATATAGCTAAAGGAAAAATTTGACATCGGCGTTTGAATTTTCGTAAGTTTCAAGCAAAAAATTTGCGCGAACAAGTATGTTTTCAATTATTTTTCAAATTCGGATTAAAGTGAAAATCAGCTTAGCAAATATACGTATAAACACGCGTTGAATTTAGAAATAAAAGCCATATTAATTTAAAAAATATACAATTACGGCGAATTAACAAGAATCGAGTTTTCTCATAAAAGCGCATTAAGAAAATTATTTTCCAGCGTATGTGTTAGAACATCGTAATAACATTAACACACTTTCCCAAAACAACATATCACCAGCAATTCAAGCAATAATTTCCAAGTCTCTCTTTTTACCCACAATATTAGAAAATGAAGGTAACTTATTCATTGTACGTATAACCGTGCACACGTACACATTAATTCCGAGACAAAAAAACGTTCGCTTTCTTTGTCTCGTCCTTCCGTTACGAAGAAATCAAGAGAGCCGATAGGGTAGTAAGAGATCGAGAGATCGTTATCGCGCGCGGGGCAACTCAATCGATGGCCATCGTACATCGATCGCGTGGGCGACACTACTCCTTCCCCCCACCCCCACCCCCTCTCTCTCTCTCTCTCTCTCTCTCTCTCTCTCTCTATCTTCCTTTCTCTCTTTTCGTTCGGCCTTCGCTCGTAACATATACTTACAAACTCTCACAATGTACGAAATATACATACGTGTATATATAAACGTAGCCAGAGTATCGATATTTACTCACTTCGGGTGCGGAAAAAATTCGTCTCGTTTTCTTTTCCGATGCGCATTTTTTCGTTTTTTTTTTTTTTTTTTAAATTCATGAGATTTGCGTCTGCGCGATGTTTTAAAAGTATATGCAAAGATAAGTTTGTTTTTCTTCTCTGCTTTGTTGAAACATCGAACTGAATCTTATTTATAGTAAAATTCTCTTTTATACTTTTTCATTATTTTTCTTTAGATTATACTTTACGTTTTTTTTAAACTCATTTCTGTATAAAAAATCGAATTACTTCATTGTAGAAAATTTTGACTAATCAATATCGTTCGTTTAAATAAAATTTAAATACTTTATATATAAGATATATAAAGTGAATATTAGTCGTAAATTTTTTGAGCCAAGCTATAGATAATTTAATAAAATCTGACATATTCAATGAACTGAAGGAGCTAACGAGGTGTAAGGTTTCACGCTTATATGCGTATATATATACGTTGAAGAATTTAATGTTTTTCCATACACTGTTTCTTGAAAACGGGATTTTTTTGTCTATTATACAAATTTTAATACGATTAAACGTCACGAATTGAGTTTAAAAGTATAATCGAAATTCAATTATTTCACTCGGCATTGTGTATTTGTTGAAACAAATCGATTAACATTTTATAATCGTTCACTTAGGTGTATTCTTTGTTTTTGGTTTGGATAAATAAATTTCCTTTATCGATAACGTTATTACTATTCAAATGAGCTTTTTTATTGTTTAGTCAACATTTAACATCTAATCATCATAGAAATCGAATTCCAGCAATTAATCGCTATGTATACGTATCTAATTTAGTCTAGAAAGTTAAGCGCTTGTAATATACCATTATAAATAATTCTGTACATTCGTAAATTTGAATGAATATCATTAAATTCGCCATTATCGAAAAAGAAAAAGAACTAAATCACAAATCAGCTACCAAATCGAATAAATTTTACAAATATATGTTTATTATAAAATACAGATGAGAATAAATTCTTAAAAAATGATATTTTTAAAAATAGTTGACTACACAATTTGTTAAACGTTAAAAACATTGACAACCGTAATTGTCTCCGATGAAATAAATTAACGAATAAAATAAAAGTTAATATTTCATGCGTCAATTTATTCATTAAATATACGAGTTTGCAAATATGTGCGTCTTATATACACATCGTGTGCCATCGTTCGATCCTTCTTTTAGTACTTCATTGAAATTTTTCAACTTTGAATCAACAGCCGACATTATTCGACGACGTTAATATCTTCATAAATAAATAATTTATAATCAATTACGATCTTCTTTTTTAGAAGGTGGAGATACAAAGGAATAGAGCTACCAGAGTCGAAGGATCGGGTAAAAGTGTCGGTGTAATATATAACACTCTCCATTTCGCGTTGATTTTCGAATCCCGAATAAGCAACGGGTATCTGTATGTGTACGCGTGTGTGTGTGTGTGTGTGTGTGTGAATATACATGTATACATACACGCTAATATTGCAAAATATATAGAAGCCGACGCGTGAATATAACGCGCGTCATCTCATCGCTATTTCCCGAGTCCTATAATAATCGAGCGGCGGTCGAGGATAGTCTCTCTCTCTCTCTCTCTCTCTCTCTTTCTCTTTCACTACAGCTTCCCTATTTTGGTTTGTAAATTAAGGACATTAATTTGCCGCGGCCGCGCGCAAGGAAGCAGTCGCCGTTGTTGTCGTCGTCTTCGCCCCGAGAAAGAGAGAAGAAACCGGAGAGAAAAAGAGAGAGAGAGAGAGAGAGAGACGAAATTACAAGCGACACGTTTCTCTTTTCAGACCTTGATACATCACCGTTCGTTGCCACCGTAGCTATCATAGATATATATAGATTATACTTTTTTCTTTTTTCCACTGCAAATTATTTTGCCATAAATCGCGTCGTTAAAGCCATAGAATTGCTTTTAAGCGTGGAGATGAGTTTCTTTATTTTTTCTTAATTCATTTTTTTTTTTTTTTTTGCTCATCTTTCTCTACTGTTATTTTTTTTTTTCACATTTTTTGTTCACAGTCTGTTTTTTATTCAATGTGTGTGTGTGTGTGTGTGTGTATACGAGGGAGAAAAGAAATGAAAAAATTAATTTTATTAATGATTTTTTTTTTTTTTTTTTCCATAAAAGACTCTAATGAATAAATATTGCTCTTTTATAGAGTCGAGATTCCAAATGATAATGTGCACTAGCTTTGCGAATTCAATCTCCATAAACGTTAAATTTACGTTTGATAAGTTAATTAACATTCATTTATTTATTGTTATTACTAATACCGTTTCTTTTAGCTTCTTCATTTTTTAAAATAATAAATTCTTAACAAACAGTTATACCTTGCTTATTTATATATTTAATGAATATGTATTCAATTTATCAAAAATGTTTTAATTTTTTTTTTCATTTATTATTATTATTATTATTATTTTTTTTTTATTCTTTAAATCAACGTAACATACAATTTCTAATCAATTTTTAACCAAACTGTCATTAATTATTTATTTTAATTTAATTTACCTCGAAATTCAAAAAATTTATGCACAAATTAAAATTTGTAACATAATTTACAAACAATAATGTATTTACATTTATTGAAACATATCCGTATTTTTCAAAACAGTGATTAAGAAAGTCACTTTAACTATTCATTGTTCAAAAAAAATTTAATCTACATAACTAAACATCTAATCAATTAGTGAAAAAAAAAAAATATTGATAAAGATTCGCAGTGGGTTTAAAGAGGCATATCTGTACCGCATTCATGCGAAGAAAGAAAATACTTGAAATCGCAATATTATGCACGTGTATGTATATAAATGTATACATGTATACGCAGAAAAATTTATCGACATATCTCAGCGGTCGCGTAACCCAGAACGTATAATTTTTCCATAATTCAATCTCATATTTCATTAAAAACGTCGAACACCCCGGCGGCACATTATCCAAATCCAACAATGGAGCCCATGGAAGCTGAATTATAATCGAATGGAAAAACAAATGGAACTCGACTAATTTCCAATTAATTTAACTGTAAAATCTCCGCCCATAATACACACGACGCTTGTTAGATCCGTAATATATCCGAGGCACAGCGATACGTAGCTGCCACGCAGGGCAGTTGGTCGTCTCTCGTGCCAGCGCGCGCGTATAAGCGTTATCCGGTCGGCGATCTCGCTCTCAGATCTACCGATCCGATCTTTCTTTCTGTCTCTCTCTCTCTCTCTCTCTCTCTCTCTATCTCTCACACACCAGAGATCGCTTTCCGGGATCGTGTTCCATTCTCTCTCTCTCTCTCTCTCTCTTTCAGTTTCTCGTCTCTATATAGCTGAATGGATCCGAAAAGTGAGAAAGAGAATGACTCGGTTGGCGCCTGACGTTTGTGTAGTAGTGGTGGTAGTAAGAATTCGGCGTAAACTCGACGAAATTCGAGGTATACGGCCGAAGGAATTTCGCTACTTTGCGAGCGTTAGTGAATGAACTCCGTTGTGAATGAAGAGAGGACGAGCGCCGTGAGAGAGAAAGAAAAAGAGAGAGAGAGAGAGAGAGAGAGAGAGAGAGAGAGAGAGAGAGTGAGAGGTGAGGCTACCTTTTTTTTCTTTTTTTTTTTTTTGAGGATGGAAAAGATATATATGCCTCTTGGGAGGTGTAACAAAAGGGCGCGGCGCTGTTGAGAGATGAGATACTAATCCTTCGTTGATTTGGAATCGACGACACTTCCGTTAAGCAGTCGTTAAGGAAGACGAGGCACAGGAAGCGTTGAAATTTTCCGTTTGAATAACTTGTTATTTTATTTTATTTAATTAAAAATGTGAAAATTTTAAAATTTTTAAATGAGAAAAATATCGATTTTGAAAAATTATATCGATAACTTTATTATCTAGTGAATCGTTATATTTTTTATTTTTTATATTTCATATTTTTAGTTATCAAAAACCGTTCGTTTGAAAACAAATTATTTAATTAATTATGATACCGTCACCGTATTACAGAATAATAATTAAAAAAATGTTAAATTATCAATATTATTAAGAACAAAAAAGAATATGATATTTTTTTTAATTACACATTTTTCTATATCTATTATAAGTTGTATTATAAATATTTAAGAATAATAATATTCATCTTATTTACAATGACCAATATTCTAGTTTAGATTATTTGAAATTTAAATTTACGCTTTAACTATTATTTATAGCAACATTAAATGTTGGTAAAACGTGGATAAAAATATTATTCACAGCTTTTATAATCGTTTCGCTATACTTTAATATATATATATACATACATATAAAAAAAAAAAGAAATACATTTATTTCATTTACAAAGCATTTCATTAATAAACAAAGTACATAATCTTTGAAAATAATTTATTGTGTATTATATTAACTATAAATAATAGTTTTAAATTAATATAGTTAAAAATGTTTTTAAAATGACTCACCGTTTTTTAAATCGAGATTCTCAAACTACAGTTCGTTGAAACTTTCAAAGTATTCTGAAAATAAAAATTGTTTATTAATTTTATTGATAAAGTCAAATAGATAAATGTTGAAAGTATTTAATAAATTAAAATTAAAAAAATAATCATTTCAGATTATGATCAAAGTATTTGAGTATTTGATCCGTCTTTTTACACTTTTCGGTGTATCACTTGCACGGTTGGTAAAAGAAAATTTTCAATTAAAATTTTTCAACGCTTGGAAAAAATTATAGAAATTTATTGATTTTCGAAAAAAAAAAAAAATAAAGTATCGATATATTCAACATACATAAATAATCCATTCACATATATGTTTTTTATAAACCAAAACGACCGGAGAAGACGATATCGAGAACGATTGAGAAATCAGTTGTTGCATCAACCCGAAGAAGAAGCGCGAGCTGCGTTGGTAAAAATACAAAAAAAATAAATAAATAAATAAAAAAAAAAAAATAGTAAAATACGAAACAAAAAGAAAAACAAGGAATATGCGAGCGGTATAACCTAAAGAAGTCTCCGACGATATCAACTCGAAAAGAAACAGAGCCCGGACGACGAAATCGAAGAGAAATAGAAAGTGCAAGAAAGAGAGAGAGAGAGAGAGAGAGATAGATAGACATATCGAAGCGAAAGCGAGAGAAGGGCAAGGTGCTCAGCCGTGTGCCTGTAAAATGGAGTCGGCCTCTTTGGGGCTCGAGCGACAAGACGCCTGGCGACAACTAATT
This sequence comes from Chalcis sispes, assembly GCA_949987625.1. Classification (NCBI taxonomy): domain Eukaryota; kingdom Metazoa; phylum Arthropoda; class Insecta; order Hymenoptera; family Chalcididae; genus Chalcis; species Chalcis sispes. The sequence goes on from OX465099.1 coordinate 24,660,605, forward strand.
AGGCTTAAAAACCCGCGCGCCCGCCAGAACGCCTTCTCTACCGTCTCTCTCACCAAAGCAGCAGCCGCCGTCGCCGCCGCCGCCGCTGCCGCCGCCGCCCCCTCCGTCGTCGTCATTCTCATCGTCGTCGTTGTCGTCGTAACGAAAAAGGCTTTCTTTCTTCATCGCCTCCGTTGTCTTATTCTTCTTCCTGATGCATTTTTTTTTTTTTTTTTTAGAGAGAGAGACGGTGAGAATAAGCCTTTAAACGATATTTTTACCATGGATTTCTATACGCTACTACCCCTTATGGATCGACGTTTCTTTTTTCTTTTTTTGTTTCTTTTATTTATTTATTTATTTATTCTTTTTTTTTGTTTTTTTGTTTTTTTTTTTTTTTTTTTGACGGTAGTTTATTTCCTTCCATATACAAGTGCGTATATATTTATAAGTGGACGGAGAAAAAAAAAAAAAAAAAGAAAAGTTTTTCATGCGTCATTCTTTTGCGGGTTATATAGACGTGTAACGACGTGTACGATAGTTCTTTTTTTTTTTTTCTTTTTCTTTCAACCGCACGGTGATGAATAAGATATTAGGTTATTTTTGCCAGAAGGAATGGGTCGCCAAATTTTATAGGGTCTTTTTTTTTTTTTTTTTGCTTTGTTTTAACATCGCGGGATTTTTATTTCGCTCGATCTATACGTGTTCGGTCTCGTTCGTGTAAATTTTAAATTAATTATATAAAAGGTATACGCCATTATTAGCATCGCGAACGAGCTCATTTATCTCTCAGCCCTCTTTCTTAACCAAAAATTCGCTATTCATTTTTAACGATTTATAAATTTATCGGCATTGTGGGAGAAGGAAGGGGGGGGGGAGGTAAAGGGGAGAAAGAAAAAGAAAATAAAAAATTCGCAAAGTAAGGCGACGATATTTATTTATTTTCTTTTTTATGTAAATTGGGAATTTTTTTTTTTTTTTTTTTTTTTTTTTTTATGGCTTAAGTTTTTAAATACTTGTGTTGTTTTTTCTATTTCTATCTTCTACGTTAAATTGAATTCTCGGCATTTTTTACAACTACTTTTCATAGCGTTTAAAAAATCATTTAAAATCAAATTCGAAACGAAAATTCTCTCCTTCTTTAACGCTAATAGTAAATAAAAAAAAAAAAAAAGTATTTTCTATTTGAAATTATTTTTCAATTCTCGTATTAAAAATAGTTCGATAAGATTTATTATGCAATTACATTTTATCCATATAAATTTCACAAAAAATCATTTCACGTTTGTTACTAATAATTTTGAAAATATGAAGCTAATATGCAATTTACAATTCTACGTGACGTGTAAATGCTCGATTTATCATAACGTAAAATAAAAGATACATCTTTTATTCATAAACTTGTAATCATTAAAATTTATTTTAAAGATGAAATATTAAAAATTCATAAACTACATTTGAATTTTTGTAAGAAAAATATAATTTTTTTTTTTTCCAATTATATTAAAGTAACAGAAATTAATTAATTTTACATTATCAAAAAGTAAATAAATTTAAGGTTAATTAATTTAATTAATTAAAATTCTAAATTTTAAAATGAAAAATCTAAAATACGTATTTTCAAGTATTTAAAGACATTGTTGGATTCAACTTTTCTTAAAAATAAATAAATGAATAAATATCAATAATTAATAAAAACTATCGTCTTAAAATAAATTAAAAAACAAATAATAACATTAGAAACATTAGCGAACTCATTTTGTTATCGATATAATGGTAAAGTTTATCTATACACCCACCGTGAGAAACATTTTCCCCGATATTCCGCATATATACATAATCGCGTATGTGTCTTTACTTTTAATTGCAAAAATACGCCTCGCTCGCAATATGTGCGCGACGGCAGTATTTCTCTTGTCGCGTGGAAAACCCGCTGGTATACATTCTATCGTCGCTTTAAATGATATACCTTATCAATTCATTCCCCGGCGATTACTTCACTTCCGTTTAACGCATCCATCCTTATAATCGCGCGGTTTTATCTTTGCCGTACCTAACATGTTGCTTTAACGAGTATACTTGTATGTATGTGTATGTATGTGTGTGTGTGTGTGTGTTTTTTTTGTAAGCGTTTATGTTAATATGTATTTGAGTTTGTATGAAAAAATTAATTTTTTATTTTTTGGCATAAAATGTTCGAAAGTGAAAATATATTTCATCTCATAAAAACTCAGGTTCAAGTTTTCATTAGAAAATTGCCGGTGATTACAATTTCATTTGAATGATTATATTTTTTTATTAAAATTATTACGATTTAAATGTAAATATAAATCAAAGCTCTTATTTAAATAAAAACTACAAAGATTCTGATATGATATTAGAAGGAATATTTAAAAAAATGAAACTTTCTATTTTGAAAACCTTACGATATTTAGTCCAATTTAAAAATAATCACTTTCCCGAGTAATTTACAAACATTTACGCCTAAACAATTCAATATTTAACTCAAATACATTATTACACGCTTACGCACATCGTCGTCGCGAATACAAAAAAAAAAAAAAAAAAAAAGAAAAGAAAAAAAAACCTTCGTCATCGCGCGTAACCTATCTCCACACCATTAAAAAAATCCCATTCCCGATGAAAAGAAAAAAAGGTTGACAAAATTTACGCGCGACAAGTAACGATAACCCCAACGCCGTATCCTCGCCGCGTTATAACTCTTAACTCAAAAAGTTTTAGTTTGCGGTATTATCAGCGTGGCCGAAAACGGAAAAGTATAAAAAAAAAAAAAAAAAAAAGAAGAAAAAGAAGAAGAAGAAGGAAAAAGAAGAAAAAAAAAACAAAAAACAATATACTCAGCGAGCGTTGCTTACACACTATTTTCAATCGCGCCCGCATATTCCGCGCTTAGCACTTGCCTCGTAAGAGAGAGAGAGAGAGAGACGTCCGGAACATCGTACACGCGTACATCCCCTGCCGCGATAATAAGCTCGAGGAGTGCGATACGCGAGCGAAAAAGAGTACCCAAGCGATAATACATATACGTATGCTTCGTAAAATTTGAGTGTAAACGAGCATTGTTTCTACCATATGAAGTTTAACGGGCGACGAACGCATGTCGAGTGTATGTGTATGTATACATACGTGATAATGTTATTTTTTCTATCTTTCTATTTGGGCGTCTATTTAATGCCCTTGTGCGTATACGACGCGATGGGAATTACGCGTGCGTTAGGGCCTTGGGAAATTGTTATGTTCGTGTATTGGAAAAAGGGGATTTTTTTTTTGTATATATTTAAGATATTTGATTTTGAAATTGCTTCAATATTGCGGTTAAACATTATAACATATTACGGGTCGACAATGTACTAACACGGTTGATTATCGTCGGTTAAAAGAATTTCGAATAAATCATTGATAAATTGTCGACATTTAAAAATAAAAAATACAATACTTATATTGTAAAATTGAGCTCAAACCACTGCTAAAATTAAACTTAAATTTATCTTACAACATTAAGTTAGAATATTTATTTATGTGCTTTAAAAATTCATCTGTGAAATAATTATTAATAAAGTACTTTTAATAATGTTTACGAAAGGACATATTTTTTTTTTTTTCGTAAAAAATGGTGTAAATTCCTTTAACGCATTGTTACGTTAAGCTTACAATAATCAAAATTAATGCGAGTAAAATAATTCTCAAAGTAAAAAATTACATATTTAACTCATGAATAATATTATTATATATTGGTTTGATGCTAAATATAAAATATACGCAAGTATATAACTTTCTCAAACCATAATAAGTATCTGATAATACAAGAAAATGTACTCAAGAAATTTAATTATAAACACAACGTAACTATCATATATCTTATTTATAAATGTAATATAACTTTTTACTTTTAAATTAACCTTCAAAAAGTATCATAATTTTTATTAAACAAGTTTTCAAAGTAACTTTTTTCCTAATTAAATTTCTCTCTCTCTCTCTCTCTCTCTCTCTCTTTCTCTCAGCTTTATAATAATTTTGTCATTATACAGTGCATATTGAATAAGTTTAAACTCATTTTATTTAAAACGCGTATTTCGTTCACAACGATAAGTATCACAATTCGCAATATAAAAGTAAAATTTTTTCGTAAAATTGTCAATCGACATTTATTTGATAAACTGCAAAATATTATGGCGTATATCTCGAAGATTTTTTTTAATTGTAAATATTTCACAGAGCTTAATTAAATTCTATACTTTGTTTTTTGTTAATTACAGCTACTAATACAAGAAAAAAATTAAAATCTAATGCAGGACAATCTATCTTAACTCTGTAAAAAAAATAAAAATAAGTTATGTAATAATAAATGTTTGTCGATAATAATTAATCATCAATTGTAAATATTAATAATTTAAAATATTTCGAAAAATCGTTAAATAATGCAACGATTCAAATTTTCTTATCCAATCCAAACAAAAATAAGTCATCGATATAGTTATTCCAATGCTAATCGATTAAAATTTAAAAAACTAGAGCAAAAAAAAAAAAAAAAAAAAAAGAATCAAACAGCTTAAACACTTAGCCGCGCAATCGTTTTTATCAATCAAGATGTAAAGCTCATAAGGCACAAGTAGCATTAACATATTTTCACAACGAACACTTTTGAGCACCGATGGAAAACGGTATAACACAACGATATAAATCACGGCTCACCTCCGTCAATTAAACGAGCTATTCCGGATTCTCAACCGGACACTTACTAGTATATACATACACACACACACACACACACACGTGTCACACACACATGTACGCTTACATCCACCATAAACCTAACTCTCTCGATCTGGTTTGTCCTGTGCGCTCGTTCTAATACAACGAAGCTCATAATCGCACAAACCCGCGCGCGAGAGAGAGAGAGAGAGAGAGAGAGAGAGAGCGCGTGCATCGTACTAATTCATAGTCATGATGGGGGCGCCCATTTACTTGCGTTAATTTAATCGGACTTCATCGTGGCTGCTTTGGCTCTTATCGTTTATTGTATATGGATATGTAAGTGTACGCGGCGCGGGACTTTTCCGTGCGAGAAACCGCCGCGTTTTTAGATAAGCGTCGATGTATATATCTATACATATATACGAGTATAAGTTTATATATACGTTCGTGAACGTATGCGTATACGCACAAAGAGAAAGGGGCAAAAGAAGTAGGATGAGGTAGGAGAGACGACGATGACGGTGCCCGCGCCTCGAATACGAATTTTCTTAAAAGCGAGCGACTCGCCCGAGTGTTATAAACCGTGATATAAACCGTTATTATTGCACGATATATATATATATGTATAAATGTGTATGGGGTTAGAATGATCGCGGAAAATTTTAACGTTAAACAAAGCAGCTTACACGTTTATCGTATTATTGTTTCGATAATATTTATTTCGACGTTATGGTAATTGTTTAAGATTCGATGGCCGATTGTACAATTGAAACATTATGAATTATCGTGCGATAATTTTTCTTTTTTATTTAATTTCATCGAAATTTTAAGCGAGGATTCGAGCACACTATACGTACTGTAAATAGCGAATATTAACAACGAGTGACGTTGTTGTAACGTTGCCAGTTTATCTTTTATTTTACGTTTATGTTTATCAGAAAATTCATATTCCCGCTTATAATAAAATTAAACCTTATTCGCTATTTGCATCGTAATCGTCGACGTAAACAATGCCTAATGCATTCGATTACTCGTCGAATTAAAAAAGATTATTATAAATTATCATAATATTAAGAAAATTTAAAGCCCTAATTTTCCTTTCAGCGCTTTGTGAAATTTATTTTAATATGTTTATAGTTATATATTGCTTATTTAACCAAACAAGTTTGATGTTTACACGGCTTTTTTCATGCTGATTTAGATTGATATTCTATTCTTAACACCGAATGTATACACAAAGTGTTGAAAAAAAAAACAAAAAAAAACAAAAAAAAAAAAACAAAAAACAAGAGTCACTTACTCGGCTTTTGAAGTACAGTAATAAGAGATATCACTCGGAGATATACACGCAATAAAATTCGTATAACGGATAATACTTAATAAAACTAGTCTGAACTAACTCTTCGAGTATTAATATAACTTATGAAGGAGATGATAATAAATTAAACGAATTTTTTCGATTGCAAGATTCAGGCTAGAAATATAGTATAATTATATATATATATATATATATATATATATAACAGTTGAAATCATATAATATGGAGGACACTTGAAAGAATGATAATTTACATCTCCCACGTCCACTTTTTTTTTTTTTTTTTTTTTTTTTTTTTTTTATTACTTTAACAGTACATTTATATTTTTTCATGACCGATTGATTTTTATTGTGTGCGTGATACTTACGAATACTAGTTGCTTATGATATATTACTAATATAACTTGATTATTGGGATGAAATTAACGTTAATTCGTTAAACGACGATAAACTATTTATGAAACGATCTATCGTCTTTTTTCAAATATTTTAATAATTATTAATAATATTAAAGCTCAGTATAAACAAAAATTTGAAATAAACTAAAACTATTCGACACGTAATTTATTTAAATATAAAGTTTAATGTACCTCAATGTAGATAAGATCCCTTGCATACAGAAATTTTATTTTAAGCTAAGAAAATTGATAAAAACTTCAATATGTTGTATTAAAACTAAATGAAACTTCGATACATGCTCAACAGCGATGCATTTAAACACGTGTAATACGAGAAGGATTTTATTCATTTAATATCAATAAGTCAAATGAATAAAATAATAAGTAGCTACAATAATATATATGTATAAAAATTTATTGTTTTGTTTGCTTTTGTGCAAATTATGAGAACGCGACATCACTGTACTATTATTGAAAGCATTGATGTGTTTTCTTGTATAATAAATTAATTATGGTAGCTGAGAAAATTTTGAAAATTAATGAATTATAATTTATCAAACAATATCGGATTATAAGAATTATGTATAAAATAATCAAGCGAGTAAATTAGAAAGTGACAAAGGATCCTTGAGAAACAAATAAAATTATCATTCTCGTGATATTATAGCGTTCTCAAATTTTTTTAAAATACATTAAGTACATTATAATCTTTTAACTTGGGTAAAAATTACAGTATTTCTACAATTATTGATTCGAAAAATTCTAGCAGCCAATAAAACCGAATACAAACAAAATAATAAAAAAAAAAAAAAAATGATAATAATAATAAAAAAAAAGAAAAAAAAGAAAGAAAGAAAGAAAAATTTTAGACGGACTGTTTTCGAACGCTTGCGATATTTACCATATAGAGCCATAAGAACGCGATAAAATTCCAGCAACGCTCTATGATACCCTCCTCGTCGGTAACGAATCACGACAATATGCCAACATATACATATATATATGTAGGGAAAAGAAAAATAAGTCTCGCCGTACGTATTATGCGCAAGCGCGATGAGCGAAAGCTCCTCGATTATTTCGACGCGTGCGCGCACGAATCGCACGCCCACGAGAATTGAAATTCACGTTTCTACTATATATATATATACGCGTAAGAAAGATCGCCGAGTATAAAATACAGGTCTGTATATATATACGCGTATATTAGTTTACTCTCATCGCATGATCTCGCGTGCGGCTCGGCCGTTATTATATACACCGCGGCGTGCATTAAACGAAACGCACATGCCACGCGCGTTATATATATATTTGTATACATATATATAAACGTCTACGTACGCGTATAAGTTTAAGTAAAAGGGAAGGAAACGCAGAGAAAAAGAGAGAGAGAGAGAGATGAGTATTGCGTATATAAGCAGCCCCTCAGCTCGAGCGCGCCCGAGATTCTTATCGGAGCCGAACGAAAAAGCACCCGGACGAAGACGACAACGGCAATGTCGAGGACGAGGAGTCCGACGTTAATGCACTTTTAGAGAGCGATTTCCCACGTCGATGACTTATCGGGGATTTATCGCACGTATATAATTCAGCGTTCGCCTCTGTTTTTCTCCTTTTTTACGCTTCTCTCCCTGCTCTCTTTTTTTTTTTTTTTTTCATTTATTTCCTTTCTCTCTCTCTCTCTCTCTCTCTCTCTCTCTCTCTCTCTCTCTCTCTCTCTCTTTCTCTTTCTCTTCCTTTTATTTATAAGAACGCGATATACTTCACTTGCGTTACGTTTAGCTTTACGCGCGTTATACACACATATATATATGTATATTTTATAATTTTATATTCGACGATGAACGTTTTTAATAGTAAACGAAATAGATTTTTGAATTTATTGGTTTATTAATTTGAGATTTATATTTACAGCGGAAGCAATGTTTTATCCCATAAAGGAAATTAGAAAATGTTACGTTTATTTTTTGCATACGACAACGTAATACATTTCGGATCTTTGGTATCTTTTTCATGCGGAATTTGGCGATATTAAACGTTGAAGTAGAATTTTATGTAAAAATTAATATAATTTCATTAAAATTTTTATTAAATTTATTAAAATTAAAAGCTTTTTTATGGCACTATAATTATTAAATTTTGAATATTAAAATCTCATAAAATTTTGTAAAACAAAATACTAAATCTATTACGATTGTCATGTAGCAGATCTATTGCCAGGATAAATTTGACGTTTCCTCTTACACAAGATAATAATATTAAAACAATAATCGTCGTAAAGAATTTTTTACGTATTAAATAAAATATCTTTTTTATAAATTATAATAAAACCATATTTGTTATTTTTTTTTATAAACAGTATAACTCGTTATTCTTCAAAATAATTTTACTAACAAAATTACAAAATATTTTTAAATGTAAATGAGACTCGCATCGAGTGTAATTTCAAACGTAACTGAAAATAAAGCCGCTTTGTTTAAATATAAAAATAACAATTTAATCACATCAATATTATAGTTTTAATGAAAATATACCAAAAATAAAAGTGTACCGATTTCAACGTTATCATAAAATTACTTTAAAAAGTCAAAAGGTTTACAAAATAATCGTTCAATTCTCATTGCTGCGAGACAATACTTTAAACGGCTCGCTCTAATCCAAAGGTAAATATACGTGTATACGTCATTACGTATGCATATCGGACGTCAACTTAGGCAACGGTGCGACTCACCTCCCCGAGATTTATCACCGGCAATACTCGACGGTTTTACCTCAATAATCCAATACGATGCACTCTTTACACACACACATACACACACACACACACACACGCGCGCACATACACGCATTCATTGTACAAAACTATACTACTGAGCTCTTGTCATCGAGAAAGCTCGTTATATTTATTAGACGATTGCAGTCGCCGTAATAAATCAATCGATTGAGCAATTTTTTAACCCGCGCGTATATACAAAGCGAGTGATTTAAAAGCTCGCGCGAGACGATAAAATTTTTTTTCTTTTTCTTTTCGTCCTTTCTTTTTTTTTTTTCTTTCTTTTTCTTTTTTTTTCTTCTCTTAGAATGAAAAAATAATAATTGCGCAAAGTGTCGTGGTCGGCGTATGGTAAATCGTAGGTAGGAAAATTGGAGCACACGCGGGCCGAGATATTTTAATATAAATGTATATAGGGATTTTACCGAGTGATTTTGCAAATACTGACAAAGTATCGCATATGAATATATGAATTTAATCGCTTAGTTTGTAAAAATTACGTACGATCTACGCTTATCTCTCGCATATTATGCATTCAAAAATATTACTTTACTCTGCTTGCTGCACTTCCTTTAAGAGAAAACCAAAAAAAAAAAAAAATAAATAAATAAATAAAAACGTCGATAAATATTTTTCATTTCCTTCGCGTTGGTTTTTCTTTTTTTTTCTTTTTTTTAATTTCTTTGTGTAAGATTTTTGCGTATTTCTTTATTTCAACAAGTTTTGTAAAACGTTTAAAGCTTAAATTAAGCGCTTACTTCATTCGTATATAAATATACGCTGTTAAATCGACTTTACGAAGCGCGTAATATAAAATATAAACAATGTAAATAAGTAATTTGCGTAAAAGCGAGGCCATGATTATTCGGTAACGTTGAGATTTTTATGTATATATATATACGTAAGGTTCAAATAACCCGTAATATAACGATTATTTTTTTTTTTTTTCTTTCTTTTGTATTTGTCTCTCATTTCATTCTTTAAAAGATTTCAATTTAAAATAAATATGACGGCTTTTTGGCCGTTGATATTTTTTCTCTCGGATATAAAGAAAATAGTATCGTATATACGTGTATACAACGATAAAAGAGTAATTTCATTGATGAAATTAATGGTAATAGCGATTATCGTGCCGCGGTATTTTACACCGACTTCCACTTTCCTGCTCGAGCAAATCGAATAACTGGCCGGTTTTCTAATGATGTTTATGAGATCAAATAAATTTTAATGGCTTACACGGGGCGCTCTGAATCTTTCTAATTACGGGATTCAATAAATTATTCATCGATAATTTTTATTTTATTTCGCTATTTTTTTTTTTTTTATTATTATTATTTTGAAAATTCAACAGCATAATTCGAGAGATGGAAGCATATTTTTCTGGTGTTTTTCTTTTTTTTTTAATCTTTTACATTTTGAGCTATAAAATATTGTTGGTACATTGAATATAAATTTTTGTGTTTGGAGATGATGGATTTGGTAACGTTGAATTTCCATAACGAAAAGTTTTTAACGAATGCGTAAATTGTTTATTTAATTGAATTCGAGTTAAGAAAATTGTATTTCTTAAGACTCTTGCTTTGTTTTAGATCATTTTAACGCAAGTTTAAAACATTTTTTATTCTGGACTATTCTTTATTTTAAAATAAGCTATTGTAAGAATTATAAAAAGGATCGTTTTTAAAAATACTGGTTGAAAATGTTTTTTTTTTTGAACATATTATTAATAACAGGATAAAAGGTATTCGCGTAATTTTACGGTTTATAGTATATATTTATTAAAATTAAGTCGATAAATACCGTTTTAAAATTAATTTATTTTAAAATTTATTGCTTAGTCAAAGCTTTTGATGGATAAAATTTATTTTGTGTATTATCCTGCGTTATTTTGCGTGGATAACGAAAACATCATCGTTGAATTTTCGTACATTAAAAAACTTATAAAGATTGTTGATATTGATACAAAACATTAAACAAATATTACAAAACAAACGATTATAATTTGAAATTGTATAAGAAACAAAAATCAATGTAAATATAATAGAAAGCCATCGTTATCAATAAATTCGTTGCGTAATCACCATCATCGACGCTAAAACATCTCTATAACGAGAAAAATTAATCTAAAACAAAAAAAAATAAATAAAAATTATCAACCAAAAATTCTTCCGTAAAATTAAACAAAAAAAAAAAAAAAAACAAAAAACAAAAAACACATCACACACGGAAAAGAAAATCTAAAAACCATCGACGGCCGTCGACGACGACAACACGACGAAACGTTTGTTTACGCGAAAAGCGCCACTGCCGGAGTCCGCGCGACGCTCGCGTCAATCGCCGCCGGCGGCGCGACACTCAACAACGATCATGTGTACATGCACAACATACGGATATGTATACTCACTTATAATCAGCAGTCGACGAGCATCCTCCGTATTTTAATATTTTCTATTACTTCGTTCGAACGAATTAGATTCCAAGATGAAAGTTTGCGTGTCCGGATTTATCGGTTACCTTTGCGATGAATTATCGCGCTAACTTTGTCATAGACGGTATATTTTCGCTTCTCGGAAACATAAATGCGTATGCATATAAACGCCACGCAACGAAGAGTCAGTAAAATTAGTCAGTCTTTCGATACTCCAAGTATAAATTCCGTGTGTCCACTTTGTAAAAGAGTACGCACATGGCCACTACTCGTATTCTAAAATTAACCGAATCCACGATGATTCAATCGACGATTTTTCTCTTTCTCCGTAGCTTTGTTGGCTTCGAAACTTACTTCGCTAATAAAAGCAAACTCCTCTCGTTTTTTTTCTTTTTTTCCTTTTTTTTTTTTTTTTTTTTTTTTTTTGTTATTCACGTATGTCGACTTTTATACACCAAAATGTCTACTTCTTACGACACCTTTTCTGATGTTACGTACAATAAATAAATACAGTGGTTTATACTATACATGTACATACATATCACTTAGCACATCACTTAACAAAATATGTAACACAGCTATTGACACAAAGATCCTTAACAAAAAAAAAAAAAAAATAAATAAAAAAAATAAAAAAATAATAATAATAATAATAATAATAATAATAAAATAAACAAACAAAAAAGCCACGTCAGCTAAAATATCGGCAATAGTTTATCCGACTGCACTCACCGCCAGCAGCCGAGCTCGAACACTAGCGACGCTGGATTCCCGAGCGAGAAAGACGAAGAAAAAAGAGAGAGGGAGAGAGAGAGAGAGAGAGAGAGAGGGTCAAAGAAAGATAGCACAACCGAGAAATTCACAAAGTCAGAAAGAGAATAAAAAAAGGGAATGGAAGAGAAGAGGAGATATAGTAAGAGAGAAAGAGAGAATGAGATAAGCGAAGACTCGCTCCTTTTGAACAGATAAGAGAAATCGAGCGGTGCGCGCTCTCTCTCTCTCGCTCTCTGCGAGAGTGTGTGTGTGTGTGTGTTGGTCCGCGCGGAGAGCGAACGAGATGCGACGACGCACGTACACGTACGATGGGACGCGCGTGTATATACGCACAAGAGAGGCGCTTATACTCCTCTCGCTAAGGAGACTTCTTAGTCGTCGTCGTCGTCGTCGTCGTCGTCGTCGTCGTTCCTGCTGCTGCAGTCGCTGACTGCGGCACTCAAACTGTCCTGGCCACTCACCTCTCCCTCTCACCTATCTTTTCGTTTAAGGGAGAGGGGCAGGAGGTATATGCACGCGCCTCAAGGAAAAAGAGGGAAGACTACGTTGCGCTCTCTTTCTCCTCGATGAGGATTCGCGATGACTCGCTATCGATGTAGGAAAGTGGGCGTGATATGCGCCTCGGATTAGGAGACTCGCGAGTAGGGGGCGTGGCCTTTGCGGTCTAAGACACGCCTACCGAACGTCACGCCCACTTTGTGAAAGGGACGAACGCGCGCTCCTATCTCCCTCGCACTCGCTGACTAGAGATATTGCGAGAGAAAGAGAGAGAGAGAGGGAAAGAGTAAGGTATCGCATTGTTGTGGGCAAGGATAAGGGGAAAAAATGCCGAATGGTATGCAAGGAGTCTCCTCTGGCGGCTTCGAATTCGTTTGAGTAACCGACGAGGATACATGCACGCGGGTATATCTGTATACAATAAACGTTGTATATATGCAGCGACTCCGCGGAATTTCTTCGCGGGGATTGATGAGACGTTAGCGAGGCGGAGGGGGAGCTAAATTTGTTTGGTTGTTGGCTCGCTTTGCCGTGGGAGCCTCACGCCGGGGGAATTGAGATTTATACGCGAGATGAGGTTTTGGCTTTTGTTCTTATAGCGCGGATTTATTGCTCGTCCCTTTGTTGCGCTTTATTTTTAAGATGGAGTCGACTTGCAAAAGCTTAAAATATTGCTTGAACTTATTTTTAAAAAAATAATAAGAAAAACATAATATTATTTTTTATAAAATTTTTACAATCATTTTCTAATAAATAAATAAAAATTATTATATTATAATAATAGTTAAAGTTATTATTTTACTAAAATTTTTTGGCGCTACAATAGATCGCCATTACTAATCTTAAGTTAAACAATTTTATTTTTACAAATTTTTCAATAATTATTCATTTTCTTATAATTAAATAAATTATATTACTTATCAAACTAATTAAATATAACACAAGCTTTTAAATTTTAAAAATTTATTGTAAATCAAAATTGAAAAATATATATATATGTATATACTTAATAAAAATTTTAATGAGTGATTTAATAAAACTATAAACATAACTTGACTTTTGTAGATAATTAGAATTAAACATTCAAATAAAATTATCTGCAAAAGTAGAGATGAAACACTTATTAATTTGAGCTAGTTTTATAGTTTAAGTAATCATAAAATTTTTTTTTTTTATAAATTACTCTTACTTTGTTTGATTGAAAATAAAATTTCATTATCGAATTCGGTTTAATATCGAACGATATAGACCGTATTATTAATATCTTTAATGTATGACAGTATTAAATTATCCTAACACATCAATATGTATTTAATATAATGTATTTTTATTATAGATCATAAATTTATAACACGTGAACAAAATAATTAATTTTCTTTGCAAACAGCTTAAAGGATTAATATTTCAAAATTTGAATTTTATCGTTGCCGGTAAAATTACAAAATTAGTAACACTTTATCGAACAATATAGATAGTCTTTTCTTCCACAAGTAGTGAAATTTTTATCCAATAAATCACAAACTAATTAAAGAGATAAGAAATTGTTTCCGACAAAAAAATGACTTATCCGATTCAGCATTTCGCAAAAGAATCTTAGCCTTAAATAATCGATCCTTTGCGGATAAATTTTAAAAAGGATAGATTCCCGCGTTAAGTTTAAAAAAGAGAAGCCCATATCTCATTCTCACTCCTCCGTATCCTCGCTAGCAATTTGCGCCCGAAAATATGATTCACGAGTTCCCGGCCAATTAAGTCTGTTCATATATACAATCGTACAAAAGTCGCAACGAATGAAAAAAAAAAATAAATAAATAAATAAATAAAATAAAAAGCTCGCGCGCGTATCGGTCGACGTACTAAGGGCGAAAATACACCGCGGCGCATGCGCGCGTCTCTTAATCGAGAACCGATGCTTAATTGCTCGTTCATTAAGCTACGAATATTTACGTGAAGAGAGAGAGAGAGAGCTAGAGTTTATCGGCACCGTTGGCGACGAGGTTTATAAAACCGCGATGGCCTCGTCGTCGTCGTCGTCGTCGTCGTCGTCGTCGTCGGCTCGTCCTCCATCTCGCTCTTTTTCTCTCGCTGTGTGTATAGCCGATAAGTGAACGCTAAAGATTTTTTCATCGTGCTGCTATGCAACGATGGAACGAGTTTTACAACGCTTTCTTATTATACGCATGCACGTGAAAAATTTTATCCGGATCTTATATTTTTCTTTTCTTTTATTTTCTTTTTTAATCTTGACTTTCATTATTGTCATCTTGCCGAAGCTTTTTATTTGTTTCGGTTTTCTTTTTTACATCGTCGACTGATTGGGTAAATTATTGAGATATAAAAGTTTTTTGTTAATGTTTATGGATAATTGCGCCGCGGTGCGTTTGAAAAGATAATGATTATTTTGTACTTTGCGTTCTTCGAAAAATTTAAAATAATACAAGATTGATTAAAAAGGTTAAAGTAACTTGTACCTTCAATATCGATTCTGTTCTTATTCTATTATCTTATTATGTGTTATTATAACGCTTATGTTTTTTGATCTTTTTGATAAATATTTTATTAATAAAAAAAAAAAAAAAAAAAAAAAAAAAAAGAAATGCGCTGTTATTTCTTCCATCCGCTCTTAATCTCTCAATACCTTTCTCAATATCGCATTGTCACTTTCCCGCTCATTCTTAATTTTCTCGTCTATCTCGAATTCATTAATCGAGCCTGGATCGATCGGAGCGACCGACGGTCACATTTTGCGCGACCAATAATCCATGGGTTTCAAGAGTAACTTATAAAGCTTGCATATGCGTAATAAACGCCCGTGGCTACGCAACAAAGTACCAAGTAAATGCCAAAGCCAGCAGTGGATTTTCATAAAGGTGCACAATCGAACGATATTGCATTAGCAGCTCGGGCCAATTAAGCTACACTTTAGATTGACTTTTCACGAGAAACTTTATTACCATTTATTTTTCTAATTTTCTTGTCCTCCCTTCGCCAAGATTTATGAGGTTAGAGAATTATTGCAACAGTTGTTTCGCTCGCGCGAGCGCTTTTATATATTGCTTCGAGAGTTTTTACTTTTCCTTCTCTCGCTTTGCACCTACGCTTTCTATAATTGCGATTTAGCGCGAGATTTTATCGGACGTATTAAAATGAAATAAATATATTGGTTGGGCGTTTACTTTTACTTGAAACTTAAAGGTATCGTTAATCTATCACATGGCATGTTTTGTTTTTTAAATCGTTAATAAAAAGATTTTTAAATTACTAACTGAACAATTTTCAAAATGTTTTTTTTCCCCCATTTTGTTCGTATTTTAATAATTATGAACATGAAGTACTTTGGAAATAAAATTTACGCTTTTTAACTTAATAATAGAAAGTAAATAAATACGTTTATTAAATAATCGATAAAATTATTGAGTTATATAATTATAAATATAGATTTATTTTTGATAATCGACAAAACTTTGTTACGATCGATAAAATCGTATTTCTTGAATTTTTTCTTAAAAAGACTGTACACCTATATTGGGTTTGAAAAATCTCAGTATCAAAAGTTTTATTAAATTTTAAAGACAATACCTCCGTAAATTAATGTAATTTAAGGTAGAATTTTGTTTGTTGTTACGACGCTCTTTGTTGTTTTCATCTTAAACATACAAAACGCGAAAGCAAATATTTGCACGAAAAACTTATTGTATAACGTAGACGCAGAGTATGGTGAAAGTTCAAAATGGCGCTGATGCATTTGCTTTTTTTATTCATTTCGTTGTAAATTGGAATAATATTGTATGCTTAAAAAATTATTAGTTAAAATACTTTACAAAAAATCATGTAGTTACTAGACTTATAGGTGTTTTTTTTTTTTTTTTCATTTTATTTGCAAAATAAGTGCAACCACTGTAATAGAAATAAACCCTTTATAGCGTCATTCGTACTGCGCTAAATTTTTTTAAAAAACAAAAAGTATAATATAACTATTACGCTTATTTAAGTTAATAAATTTTTCCCCGCTATATTTATCAATACGCACTGCTTGTTAAGAATAAACATCGGCAACGTGCGTAGACTCATCGACAAAAATTAAACAATTGTGAGCAGATTTTTAAAATTTCAAACGAGGACATCTTTTATTTCCATACACCGATATCCAATAAATAAAGTCTATATTTGCTTGTATCGACGGAGAGACAAATACAAAAGTTCTACAGTTTTCATTTTCGTATAAATAAAATATAAATAAAATGAT
This sequence comes from Chalcis sispes, assembly GCA_949987625.1. Taxonomy (NCBI): domain Eukaryota; kingdom Metazoa; phylum Arthropoda; class Insecta; order Hymenoptera; family Chalcididae; genus Chalcis; species Chalcis sispes. Next base: position 24,677,732 of record OX465099.1, read on the forward strand.
AAAGATAGCGATAAAATGAAAAAAAATATATACATGGAAGACAGATAGGTAAATAAAAGATAATATTTCGTTTACTGTACTTGTTAACAAGTTGCGAATGCAGTTATGCGCTACGCTCGAATATTTATTTATTACAATATTATATAATTTATTTACCGTATTTCTAATAACAGATCTTTTAGTGAAAAAAAAAAAAATAAATAAATAAATAAATAAAGCTAGTAAGAGAGTCTATCGATTAAATTTATTTAAAAGCTACTTTAAACTTCAAACATTTATTCCGAAAAGTTGTCACGGAAACATTCACAAACAGCGTTGGATTCGCTCGGTCTACGAGACTAATGTTCAGTGATCTAGGATTTGCAAAACAACAACAAAAAATTTTCAGCTACGATTTAATCCACTCTCGGCGATCTTTGTTTTCTTTCTATTTCTATAATATAATATAATTTATACGTCTATAACAAATAACTTGCTTTACTTTGTTTGTCAGCCATAATCCTTTTGGCCTCGTTTTCGCACAAGATTTCAAATGAATAAAACCTAGTTTTTTTTTTGCTCCAAGCTTAATTTAAAATTACCCGCGAAAATCCCTTGAAATTTTTTTTTTTTTTAATAATTTAACGTAGATTGGCGTGTAAAAGCAAACAGAGAAAACTCGACGATTCTGTACGTTTATAATAGCGTGTTTTTTTTTTTTTTTTTTTTTTTTCATTATTGCAAAGCCACTTTTGTTATTACGAATTACTTGCACAATGAATAATCATAAACGCTTATGCGCGTTTAAACATGTAACAAAACTTTTAAAATATCAAAATATATCTGAAATTTATAGTGAATTCATTTTATTATTCTTTATACATAAATTTTAATTTCCAAGGGTAAAATGTTCATTAGAACTTTTCCAACATGTAATATTTAACCTTTTTTTATATAGATAGAATATCAAGCAATTCATAAAATACTAATTTTCATCATTTTATCATTAAAATAAATAATATCTTCATCGTATCGTTAGAACTGTTAAGTTTCATTTAAACTTTATCCGACTCTCTCAGAAACATTGAGTATCAAAAAAAATAATGTGTAAAAGCTACTTTTTCATCCAACGCAATATCGATTTACGAAGAATCAACGTAACTGTTAATGTATAAAGTTAACTCAACGATAAGACAATTTTAATAAATACGTAATCTTTTAATTGCCAAGTATAATTTTGAAATAACTATCGGACATTGAAATTTTAATGCGTTAAATCTAACAATAATATGTATGTATAAAATATTCAAATTAAATAAAGTTTATTTAAGCTTGTAAAACATGCTACTTTGATATAAAAACATCATTCTGTGAGAATTGATTATATAAAAGACAATTTAAAGTAAAAAGTATTTTATTAAGACAGTGTTATGAATATTTTTAAATACTATAACGTTTTAATTTTAATAGAAAAAAAAAAAAAAAAAAAAACTGTAATTTAAAAATCTTACATCTATAATATTGCATTTTTAATTTTCGCACTTTATAATTTAATCAATAAATAATATCAAAATTCCCAATCGTAAATATTCATATTTATAGCGTGATTCAATTTTTTTCTCAAAAGCCTAAATAAATCTCAACGGTTTGTTTTTTACAAAATTTTTAATAATGCGACCAAAATCGCGTGACATTCCTTGGAAAAAAAAAAAAAAAAAAAAAACTGTTTATCTTTGTCAGCGACCGTTAGTTTGATGGTTATTTTTAACATTCAAATTTCTATTAAATTTTTCATTACTTAATTTATGCGCATGATTGAAAATAAAAGAAATTTAACGTTATCTAATGTGGTAAATTTTTCAATAACGTTGACTGTATTAATTTTACCAATAAACGTTTACTACGTTTTACAAGGATTACATTAAAATTAGACACATTCCTTGGTAAAGTAAGGTAGTTTCGTTTACCTTAAGGTAGTTACATATACATACAGATCGATTCGTTCTATCAATCGTAAAAATCTATGTACCTATGACTTGGTTTCGTCATCTCTCTTGTCATATTCTTGTCGTGATCTCTTTCTCTCTCTCTCTCTCTCTCTCTCTCTTATTCCATTTCCGGAACACGTATCGATAAGGCAACTATAACGTCAAACGAAGCTCGCTCGCTGCACAATCGTAAGGCCACATCCTAAAAGAAGGAAGCTTCACAAATTATGAATCACCTTTAGAGGTGATAGAGGGCATAAGAAAACCGAAGCTCTCGTTCGGTCATTGATTTTTTGCAGATGACGCGCGCTTACGCGCTATATATATATATATATATGTATAAATGTCGCATGCGCTTCCATTAAGGAAGGATAACTCAGGACCCCGAGAGAGGAGTCCATTAACGCTTAAGTGGTAGAAGCGGACACCGAGGCGCGCACAACGACGGGGAAAAATTCGGTGAGTTATGGTGTCGACTTTGCTCGATCCTCTCACTCACTCTCTCTCTCTCTCTCTCTCTCTCTCTCTCGTTCTCTTTCTCTTTTGCCCTGAGTCTTTGTCTCTTTCCGGTTTTTACTCGAAAAGAGAAAGGTTAACGTTAAAAAAAAAAAAAAAAAAAAGTAAAGAGCGAGAAAGACTTATATAAAGTAAAGGAGGGAGACTAAATTAAACGATCGCTGTATTAGGAGATGCTTTTTCTCTTTTAAAATTCATTTCGTGTAATGGCTGAGTGGACTCTCTCTCTCTGTCTATTTCTTTCTCTATCTTTCTCTCTCGCGCGACTTTGGCATAGTTTAGATATTGGGGACTCGCTCTCTCGGTATCGTTGGACGGTTTCGCTAGCGCTCTTACAAATCCGCAGGCTGCGACACGATCCCGAATCATTTTATCCTTGAATCGTGACCGCGAGATCGAGGCAGATGTTTTTACATTTATTCAACTTTTAAGCAATTTTCGACAAACGTTTCAATGTCGTATTATTTTAAAACATTGATATTTATTTTTCAGTTACACTTTCATTGAGTATTTTATCAAGCAATCCTTATTTTTTTTTAACGAATTCGTTTTGGATTTTCTCACTAAACATCAAGTCGAGAGTTGTGTTTGTTAATCTTCAAACATAAGGAAGAAATAACTATACGCGCGTAAGTGCAGTGCGCCATAGGAAGGTACATCCTCACAGCGTTATACCTTTTTTAACTCGAGACGTCCGATTTTCCTGTCTCCAATTCGCTTCTTCTTCTTCTTTTTTTTTTTTTTTTTTTTTTTTTTTTTTTTTATATACACCTTAGGAAATACCAGAGCTAAGGTAGGAGCTACTCGTCGGGTTGTAGTGGAAAAGTGCCCGCAGGCGCCAGAAACGCCGTAAAATAGGCGCCAAGAGACGAAGCTTAGTTTCGGAGTGAATACCTGGAATACCGGATGAATATCTCGGAGAAGAAAATTCCATCGTCAACCTCGATCATAAAGGATTTCCTTAATTTTTATTTATTTATTTATTTATTTATTTTTTTTTTTTCATTCTTTTTTTTTACTTTTACGTGTAGCCACGTAAATGGTTTGAATCGATTCAGTTTTTTTTTTTTTTCTGTCTTAATTGTTTAACGTTGTGTTTACAAGATTTTTCGATTTTGTTTATAACATTTATGTATACGTTTTATGCTTCAATATTATGATTGTTAAGTCATTTTTTATACAAAAAATTTTTACTACAACCACTTATCAAAAAATCTATATGTAATTTTTTATCACAACTGCCGGAAAAAAGTACTAATAAGTAGAATACTCATTTTAAGATATGAAAAAATTGTAAAAAAAAAATTAATTTGAATAAATCTATATTACATTATCATCGATATAGCGAAATAACATGTTTAATCAAAACAAAATAATAAAACTATTTGAAATTTTATAAATGACTTTTTATAATTGTTAATATTTTACGGAAATACGAAATATTAAAAGAAATGTTCATATTCTTTTAACAAATGAAATATTTTTAAGAAACGCTAACAAATCAATAACCAACAACCATTTTTACAACACCTTAATTCAATTCGTTATTTAATTCACATATCATATATCGCATATTGTAGAAAACTAATCCAAGAAAAGGCAAATTTCATAAATTTTAAATTATTATAAATAATTATTTTTTAAACTCGACCCGATATTAAAATAATTTTATTGTTTAAAATTCATCGACTCTTTAATAGTGTTTATGTAAAAAATGTGTCGTAAGGACAATTATTGTAATGCGCATGTGTTATTTATATCGACGACTATTTTGTTGGTAGCTATCTTGAATTAATTTTCAGTCGGGTATAATTTTTTTCAATAAAGTTTTATTTGGTATGGAATTTAATTCCATACTTTCACTTTATTTTATTTATTTCTTTTTTTTTTTCTAAAATATTTTTGGTTTTTGATTACGTTTTTGGCAATATTTTAACTCAAAAACTGTATTGTATGAAAATCCATGAACGTAAAATAGACACAGTTTTAATGTGTTTTTAATGGCCGTAGAAAATTTTACCATAGAAAAATTTCTCTTTTCGCGCGCTGATATACGTACAGATTTTACTTTTCGTTTATCTTGCATCAAAACATTCGAGATCCTGTAATTTATAAGATAAATCTGTTTTATAAAGTAATCGTAGATTTCTTGCTTACATTACTATCCTTGCATATGTATGCGTGTGTATATATATATAAATATAGATGTGTACGCAAACTCAATATATGTATATATAAATATAATGAAGCAACTCCGAAGTGAGAGAAATAAAGAATAAGAAATGAATTTGTTCCTTATCGAAACACGATCTTGACTTCCAATTATCATAAAGATACAATCAGTTCTTCCAATGTCGGGATCTTTTCTGTCTTTTGCCTCGCTTACTTTTGCTTAAATTAATAAGACGTTTATGATCGCTAAAGTTTACGTTTTGTTAGAAAAAAAAAAAGCGGAATTTTTTTATTGAGACCGTTTAAAAAAGTTTTTTTTTGCTTCTTTAAAAAACTTTCAAAAGGATAGGCAACCTCTGTCTATTATTCTGATTCTATTAATCCTAATATTTTTAAAAATTCTTTTTTAATAATTCACATTAAACTGCTATCGTAATGAAATTGGCGCAAACTTTGTTTTCATTGAGAGAAACATGATCGTTGATATAATTAATAGAACTACAAATATAAAATGAACAAGTAAATACGTGAATGTCTTACCACTTTCAACGTTTATTATAAATTATATCACAGCTAATTATACTAGAAACATACAGCAGCTTTTTAGATTCATAAAGATTTTTTTACTAACGATCGCGCATAAGGCTTGCCGCATGCAACAACAAACCATAAAAACGGATATAGAATCGTTGCAGAATGAAAAAATTTTGTAATAATCATTCCACTTACGAATCGTCTAGCTACTGCTCGCCGTCTGTTTTTTTTTTTTTTTTTTAATAAATCATTATAAAAAATATCAATTGATCAATTATTAATCAAAAATATTAATAAAATCGTAAAAAAAAAAAAAAATATATATATATTAATCGAACTAAATGAAGTAGCTAATTAACGTATCAACGTATTTTATATAAAAGAACAATGATAAATATGTTACACTTGTAAATGTAATAAGTTCGAATAGCAACACACTTAAATTTATGAAATTTGGAAAAAAATTAAAAGCACTTTTATTATAGTTAGCGATTGTAATTATTTGAGATAAAAATTTAATAATATAGAGTTTTAAATTAAATATTTATAAGCAATATTTTTCATGCTTGAATTCTTTATAAAGTGCGCAATCAATTATGTAAATAAATAAATAATCAATTATATAAATAAAATTTTGTTACATTATATTTAAAACTAATGCAAGTTTAGTTTGTACAAAGATAAATTGGTGAATCCGATTTAATTATATCGGATAATAAATAACTGTTTACATTAATTCATGATCTTAAACAAAGTTAACTTCTACTTTTAATAGTTTATGGACTAAAACATTTTCTCCAAATATAAGATTTTTGAATTCTTCGTGTTCTTTATAATGTGGATCCAATTTATTAAGATTAAGTTCAACCACGTCTATTTCGTTCTACAAACAAAATAAATTTTGTTATAAAATTTATATAAATATATTCTATAAGTAAATTGTTTTTGAAAAAATGTATTTTATAATAATTTATAATTGGATAGTTAAGATTGTATAAATTTGAATTACTTATTCATGAAAATATATTATATTATATTAATTTGATAGTATTTACCTTCTCAAAATTTGGCGCTGCGTAGAAAACTTCAACAACTGTTTCATTAGTGCCTAAAATCTCATCGAGCTTCTGCACATATTTAGGTAAGGGAAGGACAACTTCGCTTGAATCTATCGTCCCCATTCTAACCATTAAACTGTACAAGCCATCATTTTTTCTCCTCATTAATATTTCTTCAACCGTTTGATCTTGCGAATATTTGTATTGATTAATTTTTTCAAACTTCTTTGGTGAAAAGCCAATATTTTCTACCGTCGAAAGTACGACAAACAATCGAAGTTTTGGACAAGATAATCTTGACTCTTCGTCTAAAATTTTTGACGTTAGATTAGCAGATTGCGGCGTAGTCGATACCGTGTTTGTTCGTCTTAAATCAAAGATGGCATCGACAGGCCCGAGCGAAGACGCCTTCTTCAACAATGTTTGAACATTTTGTTGTTGCGACAAATCAATTTTTTGATGCAGTACAATTTTAACCCCATAACTCTCCCAAAGCCTAAATCTAAGATTTTTGTACTCGCTGTTGTTTTCAAATGAAGACGCTACAACGAAATGCCTAGCTCCTTTCGTAATCAACCAATCGATCAATTCCAAACCAAACATCGTTAAGCCTTCTACAATTAAGTACGATTTACTCTTTGAACAATACAACCTGGGAATAGCAAGAGCTTCATTTTTGTTTGATCCTTCTGGCTGAACTTTTATAACAATCTAAAAATATTTTAACGTTAATGTCTTCAAAAATTCGGGCTATTCAAGCTTAAGATCGAAATATTTTTTAAAAATCTTTTTATATGACAAATTAATTAATTCATTAATACATGTATACAAATGATTATTATGCAGCAGGCATATGATGTAAATCGATTTTTTTTTAAATATGAAAATAATAATGATTAACTAATTGTTAAACTCACCTTCTCTAGAGATGCATTGTTGCAAAAATCATTAAACGCTCGATTAAGAGAGTCTCGAGGGTAAACAGTTTTAGCTAATGGCTTGACGCTGCCAGAAGCAATACCATCTTTTATCAGATTAACTAAAGTCTTTCGTGTTTCACAATTAGATAAAAGTAGTTTTTTTGGTACAACTGAGAAGAATCTAGCTTGTTTCAAAAATATTCCCATTCCTATGTAATAGTGTATTTTATTATCGTTCAAGTCACTTATTAATATAACCCGCGGAGGTTTTATACACTTATTGATAAATAATTCGGTATTTTTCGGTTCACATTGATTGTAAATCAAAACATTGACACCTTGTCCTTGAGTTTCCAATAAAATTTCATCCCTTAAATTTTCATGATTCAATTTGAATAAACGATTGTTTGGTATATTTGGCGCGGCGGATAAAATAATTTTCCTTTCAGCCTCTGTTTCGTAAGCAACAAAAACGTCGCATTTTTTTTTAATTGCTAAATTGAGAATTGCTGGACCGGCTCCCGTGCAAGCGTTAATTATCATGACCGTTTCGCCGGGTTGAGCCTCCGCGTTAACTACCAACGACGAGTAAGCAATGGCGTACGAAAATGGGACAGTTGCTGCATCCTCGAGGCTCCATGTCTTTGGTACTGACCAAGTCCAGGTATTATCTGCCTTAACGAAATTAGACATAGCATTGCCACACGTGATTCCCATTACTCTATTGCCTTTAGAATCAACTCCAGAAAATTCAAGTCCTAAACTTATTTGGTTCAATCTATTTATTCCTGTTATTTCAGATTGTTCCGAATAGAAATTTCCATGTGCTATTAACGTATCTTGACTATTTAATGTAGAATATTCAACTTTAATAATATTATCATTGTTTTCGACAAGTGGCCCTTCTGTCCAAGTTATGCTATTTGGATCGTTTAAGCATCTATGATTTGCGATCCAAGTCTTTGATAATTGTGGACTAACGATTGCCGTTGTTCGCCGGAACGTGGCCCATACTCTTTCGGATGTTAAAATGTTAATAAATAAATCTAATTCTACTTGATTTTTATAAAATTGTTCATTAAAAGGATTATCTGATAATTTCGAATCGTGTATAATATACAATCTAATTTTTTCTAAATTATCTAATCCTTGTATATGAACAAACAACTCGTCGAAGTTTATTTTATCTTTTGATTTAATAGTAACAATTATTCTTTCACTTTCCGATGAGGCTCTTGTACTTTTTATTTTATCGATTGTTTCTTTCGTATTCTTAGAAGCATTTATCACTTGAAGGTTTTTAAACTCATATTTTTTTCGTAGTAGGATCAAGCTTTCGTTCGCAAAGTTCTTAATTAAAATAATTCGAAGATTTAACGATTCCAATGACTTAATGTACGATTCTCTTTGGTCAGTGTTTACAAAAATTAGAATAAACTTATCTTTTCCTAATTTTTGCGATATCTCAGACAAATCATAATTTTTCAAATCGTCTACTATCACGGTTAAGGCTTTATTAAATGTCGCTTTTTCGTAAGGAATAGCGTCGACTTGGAAGAAAGAAGCCTCTGGTACTTCGTACAAAGTTGTCTTGAGAATTTCAACTTTTTTTGAATCGACGCCTTTTATTAATTGAATTCTTTGTATATTTTCAGAAAAAATATTTTCTAAAATTACCTGTAGTATTAAACGTAAACTAATGGGCAAAAGTAAATTCGATTTATCTAAATTTGGCACGATACTCAAAACATCACTGCTTAATCTGTTTTGTTCTAAATTATTTGCTACGGCAGAAAATTTAAGGCCTTGAATTTCTAATCCTGGTAAAGATACGTAGTTCAATTCCTTGTCTACGAGAGCTATAACTTCTATAAAATACACATTTTCATGTCAATTGGAGTACTTTTTGTTAAACTTTTGAAATTCATTTAAGTTTTCAAAAAAATCATTGTAAGGACATTAGTAACATACCTTTTGAATTGTTTATTCCATTTTGCAATTGTTTTTCATCGATAACAATCTTATGAATTAATAATGGCACTTCTATCTGACGCAAATCATTTCCAAATATGTAAAGTTGCAATGCAGAATCAATGTAGGACATCCAACAATCTTTCCATGCAATAACACCACTTGTTCCATTGATCTTTGATTTGACTACATTTTTATACGCTTCCGAATATTGATATCCACGCATTTCCAGTTCAGTATAAAAATCATCTTTATTGCATTCAAACTTTTCGTTTGCTAAATTTCTTGGTTTTACGTCCAGACGGTCTTGATTTGGTGTTGACGTTTTTCTTATTATACCCGTCATTAGAAGCGTATTAGAGTCAGTTATTTCAAATGAGTTACTACCTGATACGAATTAGTTAAACATATAAATTATTATAATTCTACAAAGTAAAATTTGAAAAATTTATGGTTGTATATACATAGTATTGAGCAAACCTTTTGAAATCGCAACCATAAATGTTTTGACACTATTAAAGGATATCGTTTGTACCAGTTTGTGTACTTTAATGTCTTCAAACAAAACTTTGCCTTCGGCACTGTTATTGTCAAGGGTTTTATAAACTTCCCAAACATTATTTAAATGCCAAGAAAGTGGAATCGTGGCTGTTCCATTAATGAAATTTCCACGAAGATCTTTGCATTTTTCATCATTTAAATTCGCTGAAAATTCTTCTACACCTTCTTTATTTTCTCTTTTAGTAAATTGTAAATACACAGGCCTATTAAAAAATAAAGAAAAAATTACCGATGATGGATTTTAAGAAACTAATAAATTTTTAAATTATTAACGATATTAAAATTATTTTTTTAACTTTAATTTAAATTTCATTGAATGATATTCGATTACATTAATTAAGATTAAATAATTTTACCAATCAGACGAATGATCCCATTTAATAAGAGACGATATAGATGGTGTTCCTCTACTAACAGGGTATTCGACTTTGGGATATAATTTTGATATTTGCATATTTAATCCGGCATTATATATTTTTCCTAATCCTGTGAATAAAACTTCTAAATTATCTTTGTGTCCTCTTCTAGTCAATGGAATATTAATACAACTTTCAGGTAAGGATTTCTTTACGATCGCTTGTAGTAATCCATGAGGCGCAATTTCAATGCAAATAGCGTTTGGTGGAATTAGACGAGACGATTCATCAAACAGTACAGGACTTAGCAAGTTGTTTGTATGGTAGTCGGCAGAACATAATCGAGCTTTTACAGTGTTCCACTCTCCGCGTGGTACCGATGTACTTATCCATTTTAAGGTACGTGGTTTAGGATCGGGAATAACTTTTTCCAAACGATTCAAAAGATTGGTACCGGCAGGCGCTATGTAACGGCTGTGATAAGCGATGTTGCTACATGCTACCTCTTTAGCGAAAATGCCTTTAGCCTTTTAAAATAATAAAATTAATTATTTAATGTTACGAAAATATTTTTAAATAACTAAACATTTTATATATATATATATATAATTAATAAATAGACGCATTATACACAAACGTATTAATTACCGTTAAACTTTCAACGAATTTTTTCAAGGAATCCGCTGGACCACTAATTGTGGAACTGTCGGGACCATTATGACAGGCTACATCGATATTTGGCGGGCAAAGTTTTTTAATAGCTTCATAGCCAAGTCCCACTGCTGCCATAGATCCTGTCAGTAATTCAGATTCAATCGAAGCCAATCCTCGAGACAGAGCCGCCATTATCATTTGCTCGGCGGTAAAACATCCATCTGCATAAGCGCAACCAAGTTCACCAACGGAATGTCCTATTACGTAATCTGGCTCTACACCAACAAACTTCAGTACGTCTACCAAGCCAATCTAAAGTATTCATTATATATAATAAATGCGTTTAACATTAACAAAAGTAATTATTTAAATTTTTTAACTGCATTATTTTCATTATTATCTTAATTTTACGATTTATCGATTTAATTGTTAATCATTAAATAGGTATAACTTAATTTCGAATTATATACTATTAGTATAAATTGATTTATTTATCTTGTTTTTCTCTAAATTTACCTGTACGGCAGCTATTCCAATGAAAGAATTAATAATATTATCGAACATTTTCGGATCTTTGTCGCACAATATTTTATATATGTCGTATCCTAATGGTTTTAATACCGCGTCACACTTTCTAATAGCAGCGGCGAATACCGGTAATTTTAGCAACGCCTCACCTTAATAGAAATTCATCAAAAACTATTATCAGAGTTTGATCAATTTTCATTATTATATAAAATATTTTCTATAATCATATATATAAAGCTAAATTTTATTCACATAAATCTTACCCATGCCGACCCATTGTGAACCCATTCCAGAGAATATCCACCAGACTTGTCTACTTTCTCCACTATTAGAACGAATTTCTTGTTTTTTAGATTCAATTATAGGTGTATTTTTAGGTGAAATTAATGTATATCCACGACATAAATGTCCATGTATGTCGGATTCAAAAATGCCGTATAACAATTGCAAAAATTCTACATCTATTGGTTGACTTTCCACCTGATTACATTTTTAACAATAATTTTTTTAATTAATCTAGATGTATAATTCATCATGTAATATATATATATATATATATATATATATATATATATATATATATATATATATATATATATATATATATATATATATTTAATTAAAAAAGAAAAAAATTCACATAAACTTACAAAATTTAAAATTTCAGCAACTGCTTCCGTTGTTCGACCAGAGCAAACTACAAGACGCGGAAGATCATCGTTGGGAACACCGCGATTTCTCTTTTTGGTATCAGGTACTTTAAGAATAACATTTGACACTGCACCACAATGAGATATGGTGTTTATAGATATATATGGTTTTTTTAAAGGCATCACTTCGGTAAGAACTTGTATTCTACCCTTTTTCAAGCATGACACTTTTGAATTCGGTGTTTCATAAAACTGATTAGGAGGAATTTGTCCAGTTTCAGATGCTATAATCATCTAAAAACGTAAAATAATTTTTTAAGATTTATTACATTTGTAAATTACATAAAATATTAATATTTTTATAATTAATGATTTATAAAATATCATAAAAAAAAATTGTTGCAAATGAAATAAATTTTATTCCACAAAAACTAAACCTTTAGAATTCCATTAACAGTATTGGCAGGAATAGTATTTCCAATGACTGATTTAATCGATCCAATATAAAGAGGTTCTTTCCGTTTACCATAAATCTCATCGAGAGTTTCAAGTTCTAGAGCATCGATATCCCTAATTCCTACGCCATTAGCCTCAACAAAACCAATATCATCTGGACTTAAATTGCTTTTATCAAGTGATTGTTTCAATACTCTAATTTGACTTTCAGTCGTTGCATAAAAACAACTATTTCTGTTTGTGCAAGGCAAATGTTGAGTTTGTACGTTAACAATCTCGTGGTAAATGCGTCTTGCATCGCGCGCTCTTTGCAAAAAAATTACTGAAACTGAATCACTGCGAGTGGAACCACTACCATTATCGTCAAAGCTTCTAGTTCTGCCGTCCATAGATAAAATGCCTGTTAAAAAATTAACATAATTAATACTAGTGACTTTGATTAATTTAAGTTATAATTATAAAAATAAAAATAATTTCAATACAAAGTACAATTTCTGGAGGAAAAAGTAAAAAATACACCATTCGAATCTATTTTAAACACAATCTTCACACAAAATCTAATCATATCTACTTAAAATCTTTAATACATTATTGTTTTTTTTTTTTTTTTTTTTTAATTTATGAGTTTCTTAAAATATATTATCTTATTAAGATTTATGTAATATCGTGTATATTAATGTTGATTCTATGTTAAAATACATGAAATATTTATGAATAACGTACGACTTTTAATATAAAGAACTGCGTTGCAGTAAACTATACAACGCAAGGATACTTTCTGTACCATCATGGATTGTCATGCCAATCTCGCGATCCTATAAATTCCATTATTTATTTGAATCCATGAAATCCACTACCGACTAGTTACATCGACTTACCGATAATTATGAATAAGCATTTACCTAAAGCATGTAATTGATAAGAGACTTGGGGATGTAAATTTGACATGTAACCGGAGACTATTGCAGCATCTGTTAAACCATTTTTTATATCATGGTAAGCTCTCTCAATAGCTATTGCCGAACCCGATTCAGCGGCGTCGATGTTTATACTTGAACCGTTTAAACCCAAGAAAAATGACACACGATTTGCACTCATAGCTTTGCTGCCTCCGATAATACCGAATCCTTGTTTCTGAAAATAATAAAGAGCACGGCTGACAGATGTGAAACATAATTTATTATCGATCATTATGAAATTAAAACGAAGATTAGTAATTTCTGAAAATATATAATTTTCTGTGTAAAAATGTCTAAATAAGTATTGGAAAAATATAAATGTATCAAAAGGCAATTTAACGTATGTGAAAAATAAATTTTATTGGCTGTTCTAAAGTACAGCATAAACGAAATATCCAAAGAATGTTTAAAGTATATTTTGAATTCTAATGTTCCAAGTATTTCAGTGATGTGGATAATTTTCATATTTCTTTCGAACATCATTTTTGTCACTCTAAATTATTTATTTACAAGAGAAAAATATTTTTTTCTCACTTAACTTAATAATTACAATTTTGCAAAGTGTAATTGTGATGTTATAATTTAATATAATAATTATAAAATTAATAAAAATATTTCGAATAAAAATTTAAATATTATTAAATTTTATAATTGATTTAATAACAATTAGGTGTTTGAAAAATTAAAAGTTTATGATAGAATGTTTTTTTTTTTCTTTCAATTACGTTTTCTTATCTCTTTAAAATTATCATTATATAATTATTATATAATTAATGAATGCATTTTAAATAAAATAAAAAGATAATTCAAGACATCGAAACTATTGTCTTGTTCTAAATGAATTAAAATTTATTTATAATATAGTTATAATTATGAAAAAAAAATTATTAATAACTATAACAGAATTGAATGATAATGTTTCTGAAAATGTAAATTTATTTCATCGTCACTGTGTTATCAATGTAATATTTTTTCAATACTTTTGTACTATTTTTTACTTTTTTGGTAATATGGAAAGGAATTGTAGAGCAATACACACACAGACATACGGCAAATTTATACACAAACATAGCGTTGTACGCGATACCATCTCTACCCATAGTAAACGCGCACAACACACAGACACACGTATGCATTCTATAGTAAGCGTCGTGCACTTTTTTTTTATAATCGCCAGGCTCGAGCCCCGTTCTTTCGCATTCACTCTCGAGCGCCAAGACGCCCCATTAAGTGTCTCACATCGATAAATAATTAGATACTATTAAGTAGCAAAAATATATTTAAATTTATTTATCAATTGGCAATGCTTATACTGTGAAAGAAAAATTTTTCCTTACTTAATTTCATCAAATAAATATATTGAACTAAATTTATTTAATAAATTTTAATTTCTTAAAATATCTGTAAAAAAGAAAAATCCTAAATAAATTGAAAAAGATATTAAAATCTTTAAATTCTTTACTTCTTTTAAATGTTTAAATAAAATATTATAATAACGAAATGTATCTAACTATTTTACGAATTAAATAATTTATAACGTTCAAAAGCTTATACAGAAAATAATCATTTTCGCCCAACTGGTTAAATAAAAAGATCACATAGTAATAATAAAAAAAAAAAAAAAAAGAAAAAACAAAAAGAAATCAAAGTATCAAATATATTAATTAACGTACGTAAAATTTTTTGGAAAAGATACATTTTTCCGATTCAGAGATACTCGTTGCAGTATACACCGATACATTCTTTCCACGTAAACTTTTAGGATTTACACCAGCATCCATAATTGCCTCATAGGTAGCTTCAAACAAAAGTCTTAATGCTGGATCCAACATAATTGTGAGTTTTGAATGGACTCCAAAGAATACACGATCAAATTTCGTTACATTATTGCAAATTCCCATTCGGTGTGGAACTACGTCTATCTCTGTAATGATTAAAATAAATAAATTATAATATACAGTAGTGGTTAAAATAACAGGTCCATCGATGGTAATAATTAAATTTAAGTCTATCAGGATCTCATATTAAAGGTTTTTAAAGGTTTTTAAAATTTTCTTTTGGGGTCATGAAAATATTTTCATTATAATATCTAAATTTTTTTTCTTCCTTTTGAAAATAAAAGATTCTAAATGAATTCGATATTCCTTTTTTCTAGTCTTGAAATTTACCGAGACACAGGGGTTTTAGAGAAAAATTGTCTGTTTTTGGTTTTTCATATATACATATATATATATATATATTTTTATTTTTTTTATATCGGCAACAGATAGCAATAAATGTTATCGTGACTCTTTCATCGTAAATTAATCCCGATGTTTTTCAAATTTTTTAAATTATTTTATTCCTTTACTTTTTTTTTTTTTTTTTTTTTTTTTTTTATTATTTTTCGTTTTCACAGAACTAAAGGGGGCGAATACTACTGTTTCATTATTTTTATTTGATACGTATAATATACAATGTAATTTTTCATTAAATTATCGAGCTTGGCCGATGATACAGTCAAAATACAACAAGATTAAAAAAAAATATCTTTTTTATTGTTTCTAGAATAGACGAAATTATTTTATCTCATTTATAATCAAATAATATTTATTGTCCAAAAATTAAAAATTAAAAAAAAAAATTGAATAAAGTGAAAAGCTTAATAAATTTTGAACAAAAACCAAGATTCTGCGAGAAAAGTGGCACATTTTATCTCCATTTTTATGTATCGTTAACTAACATATGTTGTACTCGGTAAATTTTTCAAAACATGAAAAAAGGAAAAAAATTTATTTTTAAACTCTTATAAATAGCTATGAAATACGCTATTTCGAATTTTGTCGTCGCAACTTACCTACAAATAAAAACAATTGTTAAAAAAGCAAAAAAAAAAAAAAAAACTATTTATTTTTTAATTAATGTTTTTTTTTGTTTTTTTTTTTTTTTGTTTTGTTTTTAAATTTTTAAACCACCATCGCAAAAAATGCATCGTCAAAAAATAAGCTAAAATAAGCTTTAAATTGAACTCCGGTAAACTTCTGCGCAATCATTTTCAGCCGAGATACAAAACTTTGAAATTTTGGTTCCCACGCCTATAGATGCGGCTCGATTATTTCGATCGTCAATGTATATTTACAAATACAATTAATTTTATTTTAATCGCTAATAACCTCGCAGGGGGAAGGGGGTGCGACTTAAAACAAATAAATAAAAAGAAATTTTATTTTAAATTTAATTTTGTACAATAATTTATTTTAATTAAAAAAAAAAAAAACATCGTTTTTTTTTAAAAATAATATCTTATCGATTAATACTATAGCAAATAAAGCTGTGAATATATGAAATTTCGATCAATAATATTCAAAACTTATTATGGGCAACGACTACTAAATAATTATCGTGAGATTAAAATCCAATCAATCGATATGAAAAATTTGACAATAATATGATAAAAACTATTTTGCATGAAGAATTTCTCTTTTTAAAACTTCCTATTAAAAAAAATATTTGTTCCGTTTGCGTCTGCTAAATAAACTGCGTAGAAAATATTCTTCACTGCTATTGTATTCCGAATATTGTATTATTATTTGGCAAATTGAATTTTAGATCAGACTAATTTCAGAATTTTTGTTAAATATTTTTCACGTAATCTCCAAGCCTAATGATTAATCTTATAATAGAAAAAAATGTTTAATTGCAATTTAAAATTAATTTTTATACAAAATTGTTGAATATAATTTTGAAATTATATAAGAGCGTTAATAAAAAGTAGTCATAGGCGTGGATTAACACTTTTTGTTGGCAAAAATTAATAAAAGGGAAAATGTTAAAATTCATTTTACTTCACAAAGAGTTAAAATAAATTTTAAATTGAATATTTGTACTCTACGCTAAGTAGTCGTAATCTAATTTTTAACTTACTTCGAAAAAAGAAGGAGATTAACAATTCGAATTATTTCCGCCTATTGTCAACCGATTTTGATGATTTTTTTTATTAAAATAAAGGATTTACCTTAACGGATGATCTTATTTAAATTTGAAAAAAAAAAAAAAAAAAAAAATAAAGGAAATTTAAAAAAATAATAATAATAATCGACTTGAAAAAAATTAGCCTCTGTGTACGCCTAAACTAGAAATTTATAAATAATATTTTTAACTTGCTTAGTTCTTTATAAAAAAAAAAAAAAAAAAAAAAAAATGTACACGGATACCAATTATGCGAAACAATTATTTATTGTTGTTTAAATATTTACAATACCTAATAATTTTTCTTTCGAATCATTCCAGCCAAGGTTATTAAATAAATTGAATAAAAAAAATTGGAGAAACTTTGAAAAATAACTTATCGAGTAATGAATATTATATAAATTTGTTAGATATTAAATATTATATAAAATGTTATTTTTAATCTTTTAATTTAAATGAACACGAAGAATACATTTTTTTTAATCGGTTTTATTCTATTATATTTGAATTTTTATCGAGAAAATTTTACTAGAATTTATTCTTACTTTTGAAAATAATTTCAAGTCACGATGATGATAATTTTATTTTTTAATCGGAAAAAAAAAAAAAAAATAGTAATAATAATTTTAGAATTTACGATCGTAAAATTACCATAATTTTAAGTTTTTTTAAAGTAAACCGTTCGAACAACGAGACAATAAATAATTATAGTTTGAACAATATTTAGCTTTAAAGTATTCTAGTTTTATACTGTTATTCTTTCAAACTTTTGCCGTCGATGCCGAAATAAATAATTGATCGTTGATGAAATCCATCGTTAATCTAGCGCCATGATTATATAATAACGTTGATTATTTACCGCTATCCCATCGATTATGCTCCGTGGTGGTGCAGTCAACTTTGTTGAATAAATTATATTTCAATTCGGCGATAGAATTCGCATTCGGGAATCGTCCGCTTATTCCCGATATCACAACTTTATCGTTCGCCATATCGTAAAAGCCCTTTGGCGTACGCGTATATGTCGTATGCGACAAATTCTCGTCGACTTCTCAACTCTGTTTTGTATTTCAAAAGGCGAACGTCTCCGTATCGTGGCTCGAGTATGACTGATAGAAAATTAACAATGACATTCGGCAATTTTAAATGTCTATTTTCCAACGATCATCGAGAGGGGAGGACGGGGGGCGGAGGGGGCGGTGGGGAGAAAACGACGCGTCTACGCTTTAGAATTGAATTGAAAATATTGAAATAAACGTCGAACGGCGTAAGCGGCATTGCCGTCCGTGTCACAACGTTTTCTTCATTAATGAGATATATTTAAATGTTTAATTTTCAATGGAATTTCCTTATTTTTAATTTACATAATTTTTCATAATACCTGCATAATGCATTATTTTAAATTTTCTGACTCGTCGTCGGACCTTTTTTTTTATGTATGGCCTAAACTCATTTTTAACAATTGAAACGCATTTCGAAAAATTATTTGAAAATAAAAGTTACGTTCGTTAAAAACGTTTAAAATCCGTTAAACGATATAATAGTCGATTTTTTAAATTTTTTTATATATTCAAAAATTATATAAACATTTTTATGCAATATATTTTATAAATAATGAATTTTTTTCCTTAAAATTATTTGAATATTTACTCAAAAGCAGCATACAATGCATTAAATATGGTAAGTACATACATTATTTCCAACGATGTTATTATTTTATAGATGTAATTATAGAAAGTTATTTTATATTATAACTTTTAATTAAACATCGATCTACACATATTAAAGAGGTGATTCATAATTAGAAAATAAATAATATGTTAAGAAATCGATTGTCTTTTCCATTCTCGAAATCATATGATAGGATATAGTAAAAAAAATTTTTGCCTTTCTTACGGTTAAGTTAAACCCATAATAATATAAGTATAAAAATTCAATATACGTATAATAATCAAATCCTAGCTTAAAATCGTAATTTTTTTAATTCTCTGACAATTTCTACGACTTTAGATTAACCGAAATGAATTGCGAATAAAAATTTTCAAGCTCGAACTAATTTCATCATTGCTAATTTCATCATTCATGTTTAATAAATGATCAAATTGTTTTTTAAATTTATAGACACCTTTTAGTTTTTTCTTACACGAAATGTGTGCTTGACAAGACATTTATGCATTTTAAAATTTTTGATTTTTTAATTATTCTATATTTTCTCAATAAATTTTGTCATTATAAATTATAGTTAAATTTTTTCATTAATGTGAACGAATTCTAATTTCAATGAATATCATCATTGTATTGAGCTGAGTAATTTTAAATTAATAATTTCAAATTTTTGTAATTTTTACATAAAAATATTTCTTTCATATAAATATAGTTTCAATTAATAAATTGAAAAATCCTTTGAATTACAGTTGAAAAGCATTTTAATAATAAATCGTTTAATAGCTATGTTAAAAAAAAAAAAAAAAATTGATAAACTAGACTTTTAAATTTATAATAATCATAAAAAAAAAAGTGAAAAGAATTCGAAAAACAAGTGAAAATAAAAAGTAAAAGAAAAAAGGTAAAAACGAAACGGAGCATAAGTAAAGGGGGGATTATAAGCACACACGTGTTAGTACATAAGCGCAATCGTCGTCCCTTGGAATACTCGTATATATCTAAGCTACAAGATGCTGTTTCGGGAGTAGAATGTTGGCGCCATTTCTATATGTTAGATTGGTGTCTCTCTATCTTCCATTATTTCATCGTGCAAGCATCCAAGGAGAGTCGAACGAACACAGACAACAAACATCTTGTTGCTTGCGTTACCTGTCTGGCGCGGCGTAAGGGCGACCGAGATCGAGAATTTCACCGATATCGAGAGAATGCAGCGCGAGAAGTAAGCCCCGACGATGCTGATCCCTGCCGTCGGAACGTCAGTCCTGTATCTCTCTACGTATATACATATATATATATATAAACTTGGATCAATAAAAAAAAAAGAAACAAGCATAAAATAAACATTTTATTTCTTCTGAAGAAAGTTTTATTAAATTATGTTATTATTTTTCATTTTTATTGTTAATATTCTTAATTCGATTAGTTTTACAAAGATTTTTCATCAGATCGCGGCGATAATTTCATACGTAAATAAAAATTTATTCAAATTATATTTAAAGCTAATACAGGCTTAATTTGAAGAATAAAAAATTTATTAAAAATAATACTATTCTCATAAATTTATTGTCTTCAGAAAAATTTAAATCCACCAAACAAGAGCACGTAAACATTTATCGATTAAAATTTTCTCTCCATATACGATAAGTTTAAATACTTCATGTTCTTTTCGAAGAGGATCCAATGTATCGAAATTAAGTTCTACCACGTCTATTTCGTTCTATAATCGAAATAAATTTTCTTATAAAATTTATATAAATATAAATTCTGCAAGTAAATTGTTTTTGAAAAAACGTATTTATTTTATAACAATTAATAATTTGGTACGATACTTAAAGCATCACTGCTTAATCTGTTTTTGTTCTAAAAAATGCACAATTTTTTATTGTCTTTATTTAATAGGAACGAATGGTTTAAGGCAGTATGACCAATTCTTAAGCAAGAAACAAATATTTGTTTATTTCGAGGTAGTTTCGAGGAGGGCTTGATTGAGAAGATGTCTTTGCTTAATTTCTTTTAGGAAGGTGCGGTTACGCGAGTGGCATCGTATTGGTCTCTGCAAGGATGTTATTTTTTGAACAATTTTTAGTCCCATGTTGTACACAGGATCATGAATTTTACAGTGTTTGAAAAATCCATAAATTATACTCCCGTAATTCAATTTTGAAAGTGCCGTTGCTTTGAAAGTATTGAGTAGAATTTGCAAGTCTTCATCTCAATTTTTTGCAGCTAAAGTTTTTAATAAATTTAATTGTTGATTAGCTTGACTTTTTACAGTTAGTAAATGACTTTTCCAAGAGAGTTTGGTATCGATAGTTAATCCTAGAATTTTAAACTTTTGAACTTATTCGATAATTTGGCTATTAATTTTGAGTTTGTCCAAGACTTTTTGGAGAATTTCTTTTGTAATTTTGTAAGTTTTCCCGGAGACAAATTTATGAAGATCATCGGCAAATAAACAGCAACGAGTTGGAGTCTAAATATTTTAAACATCGTTAATCGCAATTAAAAAGATAATAACGCTTAGGACTGAACCTTGGGGAACTCCATTGATCAGTTCTTTGTGATTTGACATTTCATTTTTTAATTAAATATTATCAAAATAAAATAATAAAAATTTATAATAAAATATTATCAAAATTCGTTCGGTATTTTTATGGCGATACCCGAACAGACAGACAGACAGACAGACAAAAAAAAAATTTTTTTAAATTGCATTTTTTGCATCTGTACCATTGATTTATTAACCCCTGATATTTTTTCGAAAAATACTCAATGTGCACATTTTCGAAAATTACTTCTTTACAGTTTTATTATAAGTATAGATAATAATGATTCTTATTTCTCGCATGCGACTCTTCTTGCCGATGGATGTTACTAATTAAACTGCAAATCAAATGTTACAATGGCAAAAATTTTTAATGAATTTTTAAGAAATAAATTTTATAAACGATGGACAATTTGATCTTATGAGGTTTTAAAAGATTTTCTTAAATTATCACAGCATGCATATGCGTTTTTTATTGAAAAAATTTTATTACATTTTCAATCATTGTTATTTAACGATCAAACATTATCGAATAATCATCAATCGGCTATGCATCTGATATATCTAAATTAACGCGTACAGCTTAATATAATTTAATTTATATTTTTATATCGCAATATTTCCATTATGCCATTAACTCTTCTTTTTCTTTGCTTAGCATTTGTTCATTCTTCACTTTCTTCTTCGTCTCTCTTTTTTTTTTTTTTTTTTTTTTTTTTTTTTTTGTACGCGTTCGCGACTTACGTACTCCCGGCTCTTCTTTTTCATTATCCATATCATTTTTGACTCGCATGCGCATGGAAGTAAGGAAAGAAATAAAGAGCAAAAGCGAAGGAATCTTCTTTTTCTGCTTCTCCGTTTCCGAGCCGCGCGATAAATAATCCGAGGCCAGAAAGGGATAATACTCGCACAGGAGGATCCAGAGCTGACGTGTATATGTATATATACATGCACACACGTATAACCGTCTTCGCGTCGCGGTCGACGAAGCAGACGCGGAGGTTGAAAAGGAGGTGGAGTACGAGGGAGTACGAGAGACGAAGGGCGAGAGAAGGCGGCGCCATGTGTATATACGTCTGTGTTGAAAAAAAAAAAAAAAAAAAAAAAAAAAAAAACAAATGCCTCGCTCCTTCTCTTTCTTACTCTTACTGCTCCGAGCATATAAGCGTACGTGTGCGAGCGGGTATGTGTGCACGACGGACGACGGAAAAAAGAGAACGAGGAAAGAAATGGAAAAGAGAACTGCTAACATGGAATGGCCCTTAGCTGGCCACGATAGCCCGAGCGCCGCGCGACTTTTTAGGCTGATGGACTTGTCTGGTGTGTCTCTCTTTTTCTCGATTCTCGTTCCTTTCTCTCTCTCTCTCTCTCTCTCTATCTGTCTCTCTCTCTTCATACTTTTTAATGTTTTATGTAGCGCTTACTGCTCAAATGTCTATAATCTTTTTTCTCGTTCATCTTTTCTTTTTCCTTCTCCTTAACAATTTTTTTTTTTTTTTTTTTTTTTTATCAATTCTCTGTTTATTGCATACGCACGCGAATTGTATTTCTATCTTATTCTCGCTCGCACCCTTGAATTTTTATCGTTGCAACTTCGAATACGGGGTTTTTCTCCGGTTACTTTTTCATTAATAATAACGAATCATTTTCAATATTCCGCCTTTTCTTTCTTCGCTATACAAATCGCGCCGGAATGCAATGAATATTAATGAGGTATTTCGGTTGAAGATTTTTTGAGAATTTGAAACTAAGGCATAAGTATATATATATATATAATTTTAAGTGTTTCATTTATTGAAAAAATTTTAAGTAAAATTATTAAAAATTTTATTTTATATCTTGCATGCATAATTATATTGTAATCATGTACATTTTTCACTAAAAAATTATCAATGTACATAATTTATGAATTACATAACATTATCTATTTAATGTCCTAGTGGATAATTAAAGATCTATTCAATGCATAATATGAAAAAAATTTATGGAAATTCACAATCTTATGTAAATAAGTCCGATGAAAAGTATTTTATTGATTTACATCTATAGTTACCTGTATTAGTAAGCGCATTAAAAATAAGCATAAGGTAAATATTATTTATTTATAATATTTATTCATAAAACTTATAATATAATATGTTAGTGTATTGTAGAATATCGTATCTTTTTTAATGCACCTGCAGCTTGTTGATTTTGTTATTAAAGATGAATAAAATGTAAATAAATTTTAAAATCGATATTTAAAAAATAAATAAATTTGTCAAAAGAAATAATAATTTTTTTAAATTTTTAAAATTTTTCATCCCATTTGATTATATCCAAGTGAAATATATAAATATTATGAAAAACAATTACACATTGTTTAGAATATAAATCGCATTAAAGTTGTCAAAGAATGATTGTATACTTATTGAATAGACCAATGTATATAAAAAACAATTATGATTTCCTTATTAACAAGATCATCGAATGATTAAATAATAGCTATTCACAATGAATGCGCAAAACAGGTGATTTTTCACTCTTCGCTCGGACGCCGGAATTATACTCGTTCAAGGATCAGCTTTACGTCCGTACAGTAAACAAAATTTTTCAGCGCCGGTGAAAATGACGTTTTGACATAGCGATGAATAGAACTTTTTTCACACAAACATTTCTGGATTTCCCATGTGATTTGTACAAAATAAAAATTAGCTTGCATGTAAATTAATAGCTCGAAGAATTGTTTCTTTTTTTTTTTTTTTTTTTTTACTTTGAGATGCGTGTGCATAAAATAAAGTCTAGGTAAAATAAAATAATTTTTGCGAACTTAATTTTACGAAAAATATTAGTCTCTGCGTGTTGATTCGGCATATTTAAGATAAAAAAAAATTTTCTCTCGAAATAATTTTTCAATTCGTTTAGTTTGGCGCGTTTATCGAGAGGTTAAGATAACAAACGAAATCGAATTTAGCAAAAAATTTTGCAAAAACACGCTTATAACGAGGTCAAACTGTACTCGCATAGTCATTCTTTATCTTTCTTTTCTTTTTCTTTCTTTTTTTTTTTTTTTTTTTTTTTTTTCTTTTTCTATGAATTTTAATTAAACGGTCGACTGTGGAATTTATATGGAATGCAAATGATCCAACGATAAATTTTACGAAAAAAATAAGAGATAAATGATCTAGTTAAGTCGATTGTAAGAGAGCTTTAGATTAACATGCAAGCATGACGAAAGCACTTTATCGTCCAAAAAACTTAAATACTTTGTTAATTCGCTCGAGTGCTGAACTATTGCGTCAATTCTAATTTAATGTTAAAATATCTCAGTGTACAGCTGTTCGATGAAGTTTTAACGTTTTATTCGTTATCGGCAACAAATTTTAATGCATTTTACAGTTATGCTTTAAACGATTATTAAAATTTGAGAAAACATCGTTGTTTACGCCTGTATTATGCACACTTTTGAATATAATGGATTGTGCGCTTGGAATTACATTTTCATGAATGACAAAAGATAATTGTCGAGCGATCACGAATTTCAATCAATATTTTCAGATTCAAAGTCGTACGAGTTTCTGTAATCGAGCGATTTTATTGTTGAGCGAACGTTTTACAAAATCGCCAATTTAATAATATTGTTTTGACTTTATTTACATTGTAAACTTAATATTTATATATTGAATTTAAAAATATTTAGTTTTTTTTTTTTTTTAATCCCAATTTTATATTGCAAAAAAAAAAAGTAATAATGATGATGAAAATTTAAATTGAAAATAATATTAAACTTATTATCTCATTCGTTATGTCTAATTAGTATAGATAGATTAAATTAAAATAAATAAAATAAAAATATGCGTACAGTACTAAATCCTTGTAATGATCATTACCTTATTTTATTCCATTATTTGCTTAATAATATCCGAATAACAATTCAATATCATTAAATAAAATTGTATTACACGAAAAGGGATACGTGAAAAAAAAATTGAAATATAGTATGCTTTCAAAGATTAAATTTTCGCTTAAGAATTTTTAATTTAAATAAAGTTTTTTTTAAAAATCCTTTCCTTAAATCTTTACCGATATTAAAAAATAGTCTGTGATTAGAATTATAAAAACAAAAAAAAAAACAAAAAAAAAAAAAACGTGCCTTGCAGCAAAAAAAGTTTATAATAAAAGTATATTTGTATTATTGAAATCGAGTTATTTAAAATATATTAATCTACAGTACATAAAAAAGGTGCGGTTTTAATAAAGAAAAAAAAATAAATATATGCATATCTATAAGTGCATGAAATGATAATTTAATTTGCATGAATGCAAATAAGGAAATGATAAATATTATCCCTCAAGAGGCAAAGGTACTATATCACTAAATAAATAATAATTGAAAATTATATACGTATGTAAATTAAGATATATTTTTTAACATTGATAAATTATTTAAAATTTATTCTATTTTGAATTTACATGTGCAAACATCAAAGATTATTTGAAATAAAATAAAAAATAAAAGTCAATCGAAAATTCATCGGCATTCTTTTAAAAATCGCAAGAAAAAAATAAAAAAAAAAATAAAGATAAACAAAGAAATTTTTCTTTTTTCCTTTATAAAAATATAATTAATTAAAAATTTAGAAAAATACAAAAAATAGAAAGAAATAGCTTTCAGTAACGGGGTAAAAATTATTTGCTTTACGGGCGTATTATGTTAATTGAGGTCAGTATCATTAAAATTCATAAAGTGATGTAATGAATCGAGAAACGACGGTTTCCTCCCGAAGAAACGTTCATTCTAATCAATATGCAAATAATTCAATCGTGTCTTTTAATGAAAAAAAAAAAAAAAAAAACACTAAAAGTAACAGTAGAACACAAAAAGTTTCGATAAAATTTTAATTTTATTTGAAGAAAATTATCGCAAGTGCAATCACTTCCTCGTAAATATTTTCTACGATCTCAAATAAACCGAATCGAAATTCATTTTCAAAGCAAAGTTACGTTAACATTGAAAACTTTTATTTTATGTTTAATCTTAAATTTAGAAAAAAAAAAACAAAAAATAGGCTATTAATATACAATATTTTAACATATTTTTCATGTAACAATTCACAAGTTTTACCGATCAACATGACATGTAGGATATTAACCGAATGTTATTTTCATTAATATTTCAAATTAATTAAACAAAATACTTGCTTTGAATAATAATGATTAATCAATAGTTTTTTGTCGAATTATTTAAACTTAATTGATTAATTTATTTTTAACGAGTCGAAAAAAAAAAAAAAAAAAAAAAAACATGATACGGATATTTTAGGACGGACATTTACTTCGGGTATCAATCGCTCGAAGTACTGTGCATATGCATACATGCGCTCGTATTTTCACACGTTAATTGATAAACAATGAAGCATGCGTTGATTCGATGGAAAAATCTATCTGTGTGCGTACGCATTGTGCAAAGTGCTCGCAGTGTCTGTCTTTTATTTCATTTTTCTTTATTTTTCGTTAAAATATTAATTGGTTAAACAGGCTTTTTGTGAAAAAATTATAGTCATTTTATTAAACAACCAAAAAAAAAAAAAAAAAAAAAAAAAAAATGATAAAAACTAAGAAACCTATTGATATTTTATAACAAGTAGAATTAATCAATTTAACTTGAATTTATTATCAAAATAGTTCTCATTTACTATTACCGTACTAAAAGCATTTAATTACAAAAGTATAAAACAAAAATTACGGAACGACTTTGTAGTAATTTTATTTTTTTTTAACATTAATAATAAGGTAAGTACTTTTTTTTTTGTAAATATCACTCAAATTTTATCTTTTTGAAAGAAACTAAATCTTATTTAAAAGTTTGTAAAATATACTGTGTAATTAAAGAAAATTTTATTATTATGTTACCGAAGCAATATAATTAATAATAACACTGTAGAATAAATTTTTAATAAATTCAAAAGTTTACTTTATTCACTAAACATAAATATCACTAGTATACGTCAAACATTAGTACATTACAATTTAACAAACTCATAATTCGTGTTGATAATAATGAACTATATACGATTGACATAATTAAAATTTTTATTTTATAAATATCATAATATTATTATTGCGATGAACAACTATTAATTATTTAAATGCAAATTGAATTTATATTAACGATAAAATTCTTATCGAAAAAGAAAAAAAAAAAAAAAAAACATTTAATAACATTTAAAATAATATTGATAAAGTAATATTTTTTTTTTTTTTTTTTTTTTTTTTTTTTTTTTTTTTTTTTAACAAATACCAATAGTAAAGTACATCTTCAACTCGGAATAATTGCTACTACCGAGTAACACTTATCAAAATACTGCATCTTAATATTTGTTTTTTTTTTTTATTTTTAATTTTTTTATTCGAATAATAATAATGAATTCCGGATATCGTCATATTTAATCAATACTTTATTCAATCAAAATGAAATATGTTTACAATTTAAAATTTATAGCAGTAATAATATTAATAAAATTTAAATCGTAAGACACACCAGTTTTATTTTCTTTAATGCATACACAAATTTATAAAAGAAACAATGAATAAAGGAGGGAAATTTTTTTTTCAAACAAACGCAAACAATTGCAATGCAAAAACTTTTAATATTAAATTATATTTTAATTTCTACCGCATATTACATTCAATTTTATTCGCTTTTTATCAATTTTTTTTTTTTTTTTTTTTTTTTTTTTTTTTTTTTTTTTGTAAAATAATCTTTTTTTAAAACGTAAAATATTTTTAATAAAGCCCTTTTAAGATAAATATTTGAAAAAAAAAATAAAAAAATTTATTACATTAGTTCATTCAAAGCCATTGCCGTTTTATCATGTCACTCGCTTTTTCGGCAATCATTATCGTTGGAGGATTTGTGGTTCCTCTCGTTACAGCCGGCATTATCGAAGCGTCCACTACTCTCAAACCTTTCATACCGTAAACGCGTAGTTTGGAATCGACAACGGCTTCTGGATCACTTGCTGGTCCCATTTTACACGTACCCACTGGATGATACGACGACAGCGTATAAGTCCTTGCAACGCATTCAAAATAATTGGAGGTATTGATTTTGAATTTCTCGCAACCTTTTAACGGAGTGTTTAGGGAAGTAAGATCGTGTTCCTTAAGCGCCTTCGTATCGACGATTCTCTTGACAAATTCAGCACCTTTTAGCAAAACTTTTATGTCGTCTGGATGAGTCAAGTAGTTAACTTGCATCAATGGTTGACTCATAATCGGATCGGTTTTATTAAGTTTCAAAGTCCCTCTGCTTTTTGGCGATAAGAGCGCCACGTACATTTGCAGAGTATTGTAATACGTGTAGGGATAATAATTGCAATCGACCGAGTTCTCGCATTTATCGGCGACGTAAAACAACGATCCAATCTCGATGTCCGGAACTCCTTCTCGTTTCTCGTACGGCGTTTGGACGTACGCTACCCAATCCACTGCACCGATACCGGACAGCGGACCTTTGTGCGTTTTTAACCATTGAATAACGTCGCTCTCCATACCGCTTACGCTTTTTTCCGTAGCCGTTTTCTTTAATGGTATCTCAAGTACCGGCGCCAGTGTCACGTGATCGTGGAGATTGTATCCTACGGGCAATTCCTTGATGAGTTTTATGCCCGCTTCCCTTAATTCGTCAGCTGGACCAATTCCCGACAGCATCAGAAGTTTCGGAGAATCTATGGCACCGGCTGATACGATGATTTCTTTTTTTGCGTACGATTTTTTCACCGTTTTATCGTCGCCTGTCATATATTCTACTCCTATAGCGCGTTTCGTTCTCGGATCAATTATAATTTTCGTCACCTGAGATTTTGGTTTAATGTAAAGGTTTCGTCTTCTGCCACGAATTGGTTTGATAAAGGCATCGTTGGTACTTTGTCGAGCTCCGTCTATGCTCGTCGATTGTAATCTTGAAACACCCAATTGACTTCCGGAGTTATAGTCGGTTTCTTTAAGACCTAATTCCTTGAATCCTCTTATGAAAATGTCATTGTTTCGGTCATGATAAGGAAAATGATCAACGGTTAAGTAGCCGCCGATTCCATGACTGTAACTGCTGTTGACGATAATCTGGTGAAATGAAAATTCAAAAATTATAAAAAAAATAGAATAAATGAAAAAAAAAAAAAAAAAAAAGAATTTTTAAAGATGTGCATTTTATAAGTATAAACTAAGTAAACATACAAGTAATAGTAAAAATTATTGCTTTAATGATATAATTTTATATGACAACAAAGTGTATCGTTACATTAATTAATAAAAAATTTGATTTAATCTTGTAACTTCAAAATAAAGTAAAATTGATACATACGACAAATATAGCAAATTAATTGTTAAAAAAAAAAAAAACACTATAATAACATCATTGATTTATGATCAAATAATGAAAAATACTCGTATATATAAAACTATGTATTGAAATCAACACCAAAGTATAACAAGATTAAACTATAATTACAATGATAATAGGTCAGAATGAGTAAATACGCTGTTATTAGCCTAGCGCGACCGGCAATTGCATCGCCTTGGTCACGTCCGCCATTCTAAGCGAACAAACAATTGAATCAACACGTGAGGTCGCTAAGGCCTTTTAAAAAAGCCAGTAGCGCTCGCGAAATGACCTCAGCCCTATCTACCGATATATTTTCATTCGATATATCTCTTACCTTTGGTTCTCGCAAATCTTCCGATTTTTTAAAGTACGGTAATATTTCATCGTAGCTCCAGCCTGGATTTCCCATACTTGCCCAATCGTCAAAATCTTGTCTGCAACCACGTACGTACCACATGAAATTTATCGAACTCGAGCCACCCATTACTTTTCCACGAGGCCAGCTGCACGATCTATTTTTGAAAGCTTTGCAAGCTTTCGGTTCCGGTTGAGTCGAATAATTGTAATCTATAGAACTTTTATACAACAACGGTATCATTCCTGGAATTTCCGTTATTACAGGTTGTTCATCTCCGGCTTCTAATAGTAATATCTGCAATTAATAATTTATCGATTTACGATTATGAAAATAAAAAAAATACATTTCGCGTTCATTAATTTAAATGGAGATTCTGGTTTCGAAACGTTTTAATATTTATTTAAAAAAATTACATTTCTTAATTTTCATAAACATTAAATTGAAAAAAAAAAAAAAAAAAAAAAAAAAAACGTTATAAAAATCGTTAATTTCTTTTTTTTTTTTTTTTTTTTTTTTTTCAGTTAGATTTTAACCGATGAAAATTAATTACCTTCCATTTTTTAATTTCACTCAAGCGATTCGCCAGAACACATCCTGCAGAACCAGCACCGACGATGATAAAATCGTATTCCTTGGGCTCATCGTAAATTGGATCGGTTTTATAATTAGCCTCACCGACGTAATTGACTAAGAATTGTAAAAATGTCAAAAATGTCGGCTGACACGAGTAACTCGATGAATTTTTCATACAAATCTCCAAGTTGTTCGCGGGATACCAAGTCATCTTTATCGCGTATCGGCTACTTCCTCAAAGCAATAGCAAATATGCTATTCGTTAAAAAGGAGTGAATAAATGCTGACAAAATGATATTTTAAACGCTTTTATAAAGAATAAGTAACCTTGAGGTACTATATTTCCAGTTGGTTAATTAAAAAAATCAACAATATTGATAAGCATTATTTATTGTAAAGCTTTGTTTAACATTTTTTTTTTTATCTTATCACGTCATTTTCTTAACGTGTCTTTGAACGAATACAAAGTGAAGCTCAATTTAGTATGCGCTGGTTTTGTTTAATAAACAGTTTATATTTATATTAAAAAAATGTTTATTATTGTATTATTAAAATTTTTTCATATGATTATACATTTTTAATAAAAAATTATTATTATTTACTCGATATCCTGATATAATAACAAAATTAAAATTACTTATAATAGTATTCTGAGCTTAAAAAAAAAAAAAAAAAAAAAGAAAGAAAGAAATTTTTATTTTTAAACGTACGATGCTAATGAACTTATTGTTTATCGAGAAGATATTTTAAAAAAATTTACAGCTGTAATGAAAAAATAAATGGCGATTCAACTTTTAATATAAATAATTGTAATATATCAATACAATTTGTTATTTATATAAAATTGAAAACTTTTTCAGTGAAAATTCGTTGATAAAATTTTCAAAAATAATTTACGTTCAAATCACATGGCTTTCGTATTTGTTTAAAAATTTGACTGCGCATGTGTTTAAAGTAGCTAATTCAATGTTTGTAAAATTTAATCGATTCTTCCTTTGGTATTGACAATATTTCAAATAAACAAGTTTTATATTAAACGTATGATATTTAATGAAAAAGTATTTAATTTTCGCAAAATTTCACAATGAATTTTTTATTAAAATTATGCGTTTACACAGTTAAGAGTGAAAAAAAAATTTTCATAGTTTCGAGAACATTAAATTTACTGGAATTAGTAGATTCTCAATGTAAATTTGTTAAACGATATCGAATTTAAATGAAAAGTGCAGTTTTTCATTTAATAAAAATATTATTTAGCAAGAAAAGATAACAAATACTTTTATTATAATATTAGTATGTCATTTATTATAACTAATTTATTATTTTATTCAAATTATTTAAATGTTTATTATAAATATTGAAACGTCGGTAAATATAAAATTGAATTTAAAATTTTTTTTTTAATATTTATTGCATCTAAATAGACATTATAATATTATTAACAATTAAATATTTATTCGTCATAAAATGAATGATATATAATCATAATATTATAATAAATACATAATTATATTTATAAAAGAGTAAATATTTTTTTTTATAATAAAAGTTGGAATATAACAAATAATATATAATTAATAAAAATTCACGCGACATTTTTATTTCAATAAATTGCCTCTATTAATTATTGAAAAATTCTAAAGAACCAATAATTGTTTAATAATTTTCAAAATTTATTCTTTAAAAGTAGATAATGTTGAATAAAGTATTATTTATTTGACCATAATTTCGTTTTAAAATATTATTTTTTAACATATTTATAAGTAAATATCATTAATTATTTAAATAAATATGCATATATATAAATAATTGTGACGCATATAACGCGTCAAATAAATTAATATTTACGTTAAACGTGCGGGTTGCATTTGTATATATGTTATTTTTCCTACTGTCTCAATATTATATTTGCAAGTATCGAATGTTAAAAAATTTCTTGAAAATTTGCATCGCAAAATCATCGGTAATTTAAATAGTTTTCATGTATTATTATGATTTACCGTTTTTTTTTTTTTTTTTTTTTTTTTTTCAAATTTTTAAAATTTTATAATCACGAGTTTTCAAAATATATTTAACTTCTTAGTGTGAATATGCAAATTGTTAACATAAACATTTATTATTAATACTTTAAAATGTCAACTATTTTTTTTCTAAAAATTATTTTCAAATTAATGGAAAAAAAAAAAAATCTTGTTAGTCCATTTAATAATTTAAAACCAATAGTTAAATATGAATTCTGATAATTCATATCATATTATTCAATGATGTGATGTGAAATAAAAATAGAAAAATCTTTTTGAATACTAAGTGATTATTAATTAAAAGTATTACTGCATTTTAACGTAAAAACTCAATGACAAAAAGAAAGAGAAAATAAATTAGGATAAATATATTCGATTGTTAACGTACTGTAACACTTATCTTTAAAAATTCATAAATTATAATAATTTTGGATTCAGCAATATTTTCCTTGGATTACGTCACGGTAATACAAAACGTATTAGACGAAAAACGTACAGAAATAGAAAATAAAATAAGAGTCGTTTGTGAAATGTAAATATAAGTGTCATGATAATGTGTGTGATATAACAATGCTACTTATATTTAATGAAAAATTTTTAAATTTTATTTTATAGCTATGTATCAATAAAAGATTATTTTTCCAGGTAAACAAAAATGAATGTTTTGCTTAATATAATTTCTGACCTTTCAGGCCTAAATAAAAAAAAACTTTCAAATTATATACAACATATTTTTATAATGTACTACTTAAAGATGATGCGGAATAATAAACAAAGTCAATTGTTTACGATGTAATGAAGAAAATGATTTTTTTATTTTGTTTAATATTTGACATAGCAAGTAAGTTACTCGTCGGAAGCAGAGAATAGAAAGTTACAGTTATTAAAAATATACACAGAAAATTTATTAGAATAAGATTAATGTAAAAGGTAAAAAAAATACAATTTAACAAAAAAAAAAAAAAAAAAAATGTTCAAAAGTACGAAATTTATGCATTGAAAAAATGTTAATAACACCGCGTGCATCTTGTGATGAATTTTTTGCGACCCCCTTCTCCTTAGAATGATCAAACGCTGGTATGAGTAATTTTGAATATTTTTTATTTATCGTATCAGAAATATTCAAGGTGTATTCTTACCTTTTTGAAACTGAGTATAACTATTGATACACCTTTGTTTTCAGCTTTTTTTAGGATTAATAAAATAATATGAACAATAAAATTAATAAAAGTGCTATTCTCTAAGAAATATTTAATATATTTACAATAATATAATTTACATACTTGCACTTATATTGTAAGTAAAATTCTAATGAAATTTTTATAATAGTAAAAGAAATTTAATTTGATTTTCGCCAGTAATCTGTATTTTTTTTTTTTTTTTTTTGAACTTTTTATCATAAAATAATACAATTTGTTAAATTTAATTAAAATTACATCTTACGTACATAATACAATTACAATTTTTTCCATATATTTAATAATTTCGATGCAATTGTTATAAGTTAAAAACTAATTTTGTATACTATTGAAAAAAAAATATATATATATATATATATATATATATATAATAATAATAATGATAATAATAATTTATTCCATATATTTGTAATTCATTAGCCAGTGCTTTTTATCGAGGAAAAGCCACAAGAAAAATGACTATTTTAATTAATAATGAATTCCTCTAATGTAAGCTCAATTATAAATAAATAATTTTAAATGAAGCTATGGAAAATAAAATATACCTATAAATAAAACTTTGATACACGTTAACACATCCCCATATCAATACGAACTGTGCATGTTGTCATAAACTTATCGAAAACATGATAATCTTATGGAATGTGTAGATTGTGTATTACAACAACAAAAAACTTATAATTTTGCCAATTAAAAATGGCTTATATATTACTCTTTGGGGTAATATTCGAAACATACATAAATTAATCTACATAAATCATCTTTGGGACTACGCGATATAAAATTTATTTACATACACAAATGGATTAAGAAGCCATCGCGTTTAAATCAAAAAATTTTAAATCCATTTTAAAAAATAATCAATTTTATAAATGGATTTAAAATTCAAGCATACACAACGTTTATGAAAAATAATCAATTGAAAATTCAAGAATAATTCATTCTTTACGATAATCGCCGTATAAAATATATTCACGGGACTTTGTGAATTTTATAATGCAACGGGTATCCATTGAGCATTCATCGGCGAGTTGAGATCATTTTGAACTAACTCAACAGAAGATGGCGGTAGTCTCCGGCAATGATCGAAGAAATCGATAATCCAGGAGATCGGTCAGGTAGAGCGCAGTCGGTAATGTAGGTATTCTATCTCATCGAGTTACTGGCGGAGACGCATCGGTCGGTCAAACATTTTTATGATCTTTCGGTTGTGTGTACAGCTGCTGTTGACGTTATCACCGTTGTCGGGTCTGCGTTTGCTCGACTAGTCACTGGTTCTAACGGTGGCACGCTGAATTTAAAAAGCTTTGCTTAGTTAAAATGAAATTTCATCATAAAAATGATGCTTTAGATTCTGATGTTTAACTTTATCTACATTAAAAATATTTCAATTAAATATTCTATTCTAATTAAAAAAGTATTAAAAATACAATTCAACGCATACATAAATCAATGTAAATTTGGCAACTAGCATCAGAAAAAAAAAAAAAAAAAAAAAAAAACGTAAAAGATAAATAAACGTGTTATTAGCACTTTTAACGATTTATTAAAATCGTCAGAAATTATACTGCACACTACTTAAACTACTAAAATACTAAAAAAAAAAAACATGTTCACGAGAACAATGAGCAAGTAAACACGTGTAAGCAGACAAAAATGAAGCGAGGAACGGCGTTTGGAATATTACACTACTTTGGTTAATTTGGCACACACATATTCTATCTGAAGAAAATGGTAAAGCATCTGACTTACGTAAGCGTCGTCTGACGATTGAGTACGGCGGCGGAAGGTAAAGTTAGGGGTGAGTGTGAGGCATCGTAAGACGGTAGTGACAGCGGTATTTGCGTCGTTGGTAATGAGCTACTTGACGGTATGTAATGATCTTCGGCCCCACCGTCCCCACCTCCGTTTGCGTACATATTCAACTGCACCTTTGACTCCACTGTAACGGTTAATGGTCAATTTTTTTTTTTTTTTTTGTTTTTTTTCGTTTATCGTTTGCTTTCCTATCTTTTTTTTTCTTTTTTAAAGTTTTATATAGTCTAATCTTTCATTACAGCGGACGTATAGTTCAACAAATCTTTGATCGTGTGTAGAGAAGTTTCTAGGTACAATTGGAATATTTGAGACAAAAAATTATTTTAAACGAGAACAATAAATTTTTTAATCAATGATTAAATTGATATTGTTTTTTTTTTTGTTATTTTCTATAAATTTACATTATTTTAGTTAAAAAGAGAAAATTTTGATCGGTGTTCACTTTTACAGGTGGTTTAATCTTGTTTAATAAAAATAGAATTCGATAACCTCGATGGTAGATAGATTGGGCGCGTAATCGAGAAATGAGATCTATATATTTGTTTGAGAGATAAATCTATGAATAAATTTAAAAGAAAATTAAAAATTAATTTTACTTTTTACATTGAAATTAGTAAAATTTAATTGCATAAAATTATAATCTCAATGAAAATTCGATGCAAGAAAATAACAAGTAGTAATTATTTATATCTTAAAAATGTTAACTATGCAACTTTGACAAACGATAAATCATTCTTTCCGCGCTAAATATTAACGCGCCAACGATAACCCCCCGTGTCCACTCTATTTTCTCTCTCTTTCTCTCTCTCTCTTTCTCAACATTTTTTTTTTTTTTTTTCTTTTTATTATAAATTCCTCTTATCGCTCATCGAAGCACTTGTGCGCGTTTTATTGTACGTTATACCTTTCATGTCATCACATAATGCTCTCAGCTAATAACTCGAGGAAAAATACTCGGCTCGCCGTCGTATTTTATTATCGGATTTTATTTTCTGACCAATCCCTGACCACGACGAAATTCCCCTCTCTTTTATTTTACATCGTAATTCTTCCCTCGCGCTCCTCTCACCCACCCGTTCTAACTCAAGCGCACGCCTACGATGTATATTGCTTCGTCGTATACACACACACACACACAC
The DNA here is from genome assembly GCA_949987625.1 of Chalcis sispes. Taxonomy (NCBI): domain Eukaryota; kingdom Metazoa; phylum Arthropoda; class Insecta; order Hymenoptera; family Chalcididae; genus Chalcis; species Chalcis sispes. Next base: position 24,714,665 of record OX465099.1, read on the forward strand.
ACGTAAACACACATACATAAAGTAACGCGAGTATAGACAGGTACGAAAGCAAACATCCATCATACGCGGAAAGCGGCTAATCTCGCGCGTTAAACGGAGCCACGGGAAAATAAAGGGTTAGCGTGTCTACGAAAATAGCTTGCTTGTTTTCAGCGCAAAGTCAAGGGATATATATATGTATACAAATTTTTTAGATAGATAAAAAAGAAAAGCTTGTTACTGTATACCTTTCGTTTTTTTTTTTTTTTCTATTAGCGATAAATTTTCTTTGCCATTAGTTGATTCATTTAAATTTATGCATAGATAGATTCGAGAGATGCTTAAACGCTCGGCTGCTGCTTTAATTTTACTTGGAATTTTTAAAAATATTTTTCGATTTTTTTATTTCATTAACGAACTAAATTTTTTTTCATTCTCGTCGCCATTTTATTATCATAAGATTAAAATGTGCATTTTGTCTAGTGCTAATAACACGTTTATTTCATATACTTTACTTTTTTAAACAAAACTATTATTCCATAAATCGAATTTTTCTATTGTTAATTCTGCTCACTAGTTACTCACCAAGTAGATTGGATTTTATTTCCGGCTTGTGAATAGCGTTCGACAATCCATGGTTATTGTTTACGTTCGCGTGATTTTTCGGTTTCCTTTTTCTCGTTTGGATTCCCTCCTTTTTCATACTCAACGGTCGGTTTACCTGCGAAAAACAAAAACAAATGATACGAATAATTATATTATTTATAAAATGCGCTTAATTAACGTTTTGATATATCGGAAAGATTTAAAAATTAATAACTTTTGCGCCTAAGTAAATCGGCGATGATAATTTTGTTGCGCAGTTCGCGAATTTTAACATCGTCGCGCACTTATTGTTGAAATACCTACAAGAAATTCGTCTTTAATCGTTTAAGCTTTGATTACTTCAACCTATATTTTATTAGCCGTGTTTATAAAGAAAAAAAAAAAAAAAAAAAAAAAAAAATTGCCAAAGATATTCCAAACCTAAACAACTGATAGTTCTACAACGGTTTTATATTTTTGATGGCCGATAAATTGATTATTTTTCTTTTTATTGAAATCTAAATGCCGTTTAATCGGTGTCTCTCATCAAAAACACAATAATTTTAACATATATCTCGAGACGAGATGATTCCGATAACGATTCCAAGCCGCTGTCGACCACGTAGATTGCGTTTAATTAGAAACGATTAAATGCCGTTGCCGATGAAACAAAGAAGAATATCATGAAGGCTTGTTTATCGTTGAAATTTTGAACGTTACATCATTTAATATGGCATTTTTTACTGTTTGATAATCGATTAGATTTATTATATTAACGCGTTGCTAAAACGTTATGATGAAATTTGTGTATAAAGAAAATCGAAAGTGCTTTAATGTATATATATATGTGTGTGTGTGTGAATCAATTCGCTGAATATTTTTTATCATAAGCTTTTTTTTTTTGTCCTAATCCAATGACTCAGAATTTAAAGACATATTTTTTTAAAATTACACTTTATACATGTAAACGTTTAAAAAAATGCATCTTTTAAGTAAGTGCACGTGATTGTTAAAAAAAGCTCATGTCATAAAATGTGGATGAAAAAAAAAAAAAAAAAAAAAAAAAAAACAAGCACGTTTTTCTTATCGAGATGGATAAGATTACTGGATAAACGAAAATAATTTTTCTTTTCTTTTCTTTTTTTTTCTCTCTCTCTCTCTCTCTCTCTCTCTCTCTCTTTTCGTCAACCGTAATTTCGAAATACAGCGATTACTCGGATAAATGAAAAAAATCTCGATAAACTTTTCGAAATTGAGAAATGTATTTGTTTAATTGCTTGTACGATTGGATTTCCGAGCGTCGCTTAAGCAAATATCTAAGTAGATGATAAAGATAGATTTTTTATAAACCATACATTATAAGCTAATACGAGAATTTGTTTAAAAAAAAATTATTTGCCGCGCATAAAATATTTTTGATATTTTTAAGGATAATTACACAGAAAGGGCAATGAAAAAATTTAAGTCTCTATTCATGCTCGTTATAAATGCGTGCAACACGGCATTCCCAATAATTAAAAATATTACGTAAGTAAATAAAAAATGTATAAATTTTCAAAAAAAAACAAAAATTCATGCGTAAAGATGAATCATTCGGAACTTGCGAGACGCAAACGAAATCGTCGCTATCCAACATAATAATGTGCAACGTATATTATTGGACACATCGATGATTCAATAACCCGGGGAAAAAGTAACATCGTCCCAGCTAAAAAAGAAACAATTTAACCATTCGTAGCTCTACGTCAAAAGTACGTTCACCGAAAATGATATCCGTTCGCGCGCGTCACACACATTATTCACGCGCGCCCATGTATATACCGGAAGCAGCAAGTTGTCTTTTATATACATATATATATATACGTAAATGCTCCATTCCACTGTTTGTCGAATCTTCGTGTGTGTGTGTGTGACGATACATACGTACATAAAACGCGTACGAAAGAAGGTCGTGAAAGAAGAAGAAATAAAAGAAAAGAAAAAAAGAAAAAAAAAAATAAGAGGAAAGAGCGCGGGCGCGCGCACTACGTGTAATGATCGCGAAACATTCTTGGAAGGAGAGATCGAGAAAAAGAGAGAGCGGGCGGCGCGGTACCATATAACTGTCTCCGCGAAGAAGCGACGACGAGGCCCTTGTTTGCGGCTTTTACTGCATTTGTTTTAAGCTCCGCGGCTCTCCTTTTTTTTTTTTTTTTTTTTTTACTTTTTATTGTTTCTCGCGTACCGCTTGTGTACGTATACGCGTGCACTTATACGCGTGCCTTTTGCGCTTGTCGCTAAGGAGAGCATATATACACACATACGATTGTGAATTATGCCTTCGTTTTATTGTTTCGTTTTTCTTGCGTGCGTTGGAAAATTTTTTTTTTTTTTTTTTTTTTGTTTTTGTGTTTCGTTCGTTTTATTCGGGTTAAGGAATAATTAAGAAATTTAAACGTCGTTGAACGTATTTGAGCCTCGTGAAATTTAATAAATGAAATAGTTCTACTATTTTTGAATATATTTTTGTCTTTCGTAGTTTTTTTTATCAAATGTCGCGTAATAATGTTACTTGATACTCGGTAATTTTAAAATGGTACACTTTGCGCTTTTCCTCTCGAATGCTCTTAAATTCAAATGTAAATTGTACGAAATACGATTACTTTTATAAAAAAATATACTTTAAAAATTAAGCATCCGAGAGGCAGTTTAAGATTGTTTGCATTGTGTTTGTTATCAGTTGACAAATATATCGGCCTTTTAAAAACTGCAAGCTTAATTATTATTTAGGTAGTTTTTGATATTTAAAATTATTTTCACAAGTCGATTAACGCGAGCCATTGACTATTTAATGTCCGATTTTTGGCTTCTTACTCGTTGAATTTATTAAACTCCGCGATAGATTATAAAATTTCGACCATAACACGAGCGATAAATGACTACAGTGCTTTTATACAAATATAACACATTACTTACGCCATGAAGTTTGTAGTACAATCCGCAAGCGTTGCACACTGGTTCGCCGTTGTTATTTCTTCTCCAAAGCGTCGTCGCGGTTGTGCTGCAATTTGCACACCTGACACCTATCCTCCTACCGCCGGTCTAAAACAATTGTAAATTACATGTTTTTTTTTTTTTTTTTTCTTTCTTTTTTTCTTTCTTTTTCTTTTTTTCTTCTTTTTGATTTACGTTTTTTTTAATCGAGCGCGCCACTTATCGATATTGTAAAATTTCACGCAATAATAAAACAGATATACATCTGAGTGAGAATTGATGATTTATGAAGGAAAACAATAATATTAAAAAAAAAAAAAAAATTAAGGTTTGTAGAATTTTCTGAGATACAATTGAAAATAATTAATTATTGTTTGTCGATCGATGATTGTCATTATAGAAATATTTTTATCGATAATTCCATTTGCTACCTGCGATTTAATCGGACTTACGTAATGAAATTTTTAACCAATTTATGCTTTATTATTTTAAATTCAAATTTTTTATAGCCGAAATTCGTGTGACCGACAGAATTTAAGATTCATTTTGTATATTAAAAAAATTGTACAAAATTTATACGTGAAAAAAAAAAATAAATAAATAAATAAATTTTATTATGTTTAAAAACTAAATTTTACCAAAAATAATCCAAATTTTTCATTATAAAATATTGATAAAAAAAAAAAAACAATGAAATACAATGTTCAAAAGTGAGTCAACGTTGAAATACATTCGATGCGCAATTTTCGTCATACACCGCGACGACGAGAAAGAAATAATGAAAAAAAAAAAAAAAAAAAAAGATTTAAACGATAAAATGTATCCAAGGATCAACGAACATTAAAAAGAGGAGTGCTCAAGTAAGGAAACTAGAGCAAACAGCGCCATGCCGTGTCACAAAGTTATTATTTGCTCGGTAAGAAGATAAGAACGTTTCATTCTCTCTTTCTTTATTTAATTTTCTCTCTCATCTTGACTGTTACCATTTACGTCTCTTTTAAATATACGTCTACACTCTCCAATTTCTAATTCGCCTCTAGTATCGCATTATTCAAAGTTTTATGGATGATTTTTATTTTTATGCTACTTCCATTAAAATCACGCTTTTCTTTAGCTTTGGACAAAGGCGATGTGTTTCTTTGATAAATTCGATAAATACTTTAATTATGTCGATAATTTTTAATTTAAAGTAATTTTACATCAATGCGATAAAAGTTAAATTAAAAAGTTTCTATAAGTTGTAAATAAACAATTTACAAATTATTTCACAATAAACCATAGTTTTATTTCGTATGGTTAGGTAAGATTTTTCTATGACAATATTTTTACCTTTTCATCGCAAAAGTCACAGTGAAGTTAAGTAAAAGTGTATATAAAATATAAACAATTTTTTTTTTTTTAAGTAAAATTTTTCATTTCAATGATATCTTTTAATTATATTGTAGTTGAAAAATTTCTTGTTAAACTTTATTACAAGCAAATAAAGATGAAAAATTTTTTTGCAAGCAGATTTAGCAAAGCTGACTAGGCTCGCTCAAAAAAAAAAAAAAAATATTTATAAAAAAAAAAAAAAAAAAAAGAAAGAAAGAAAGTAAAGTAAGAAAGAAAGTAAAAAAATGAACTCACACTGACCGGTGGCGCGGTCGTCTTCGGCTTGACCCGCTGCGTGGGCGGTCTGTTCATACCATTGGCTTTGCAGTAGATACCGCAGGCATTACAAAGATACAACCCGGTCCCATCCTTTCGCCACAAGGGCGTTGTGTTGGCGCCGCAATTGACGCACTCCTTGGAATCGCCGGGCAAAGGAGAGCCCTCGTATGGTTCCTCGGCGCTGGGTAAGGGTAATGCGGTCCAAGGCGATGACGGCCCGTTGGCGACGTACGAACCACCGGAGAATATCATGCCGTTACCGTCGCCCGCCGAGATCGCCGGTACGCTCGTGTAACCCTGGACGTAATCGAGGCTCGGCGGTGGCGAGGCACCGCTCGTCGTCGTCCAGTATTGATCGTTGGTAGACTTTGTGAATTGATAGGTGAACGTACCGCCGGAGTAGAGGTTCACTTGAGACGGCGACGGAGGCTGCTCGTATTGTAACGACGCTGGACGCATCAGCGAGGACGAGGTTAAGGTTGGATCGCTTTTTATGTACACACCGGCTGGATGATCGATCTGCGAACGGAGGGATGATATCTTTATCGCAATTATCAAAGCCTGGTTAATTATTAAATTTTTTAATGCAGCGCGCGATTAGCCAAATTTTTTTAAGTCCATTTCAACGACATAAAATGCAAAAAAGTTTAAGTTATTTGGATGTAAATAAAAGTAATTTGAGAGTAAATTCAAAAGGCTAACTAGCTAACTACCGTATATCATACATAATTAGCTGTAAAAATTTGACGATACGATAGCGTGTAAAAAAATAAAGCTTTTGAAAGCTCACCTCGCCGGCTCTCGATGCTTGACTAGACGTTGGATAAATAAAAATCTCTTGATGCTTAGGATAAGAATAACTAGTCGGGGCCTGCTGAAACGCCTCCGAAGTTGTAATGTACTGAGTGTAAGGTACCGCTTGGGTCGGCGGCAGAGGTACCGTCTCCAGGGTCGTGTAAGTACTGGAGGCTTTCAAATTTTCAGCTGCGACGCTTACTTCGGCGCTGTATTTTATGGCGCCGGTGCCGTCGGCGTAAGCCGTCGCTACGAGATGTTGAGTCTGCTGCTGCTGCTGCTGCTGGCCTCCGGGCCTTATCACGTCCAATGGGGGCGAGTAGTTTTGGCCCGGGGAGCCAAGGTGGATACCCGGCCCCGATTGACCGGCGCTTACCAACGTATGAGTCTCGTAGCTTTCGTTCGTTGTGCCGTTCGGCGAGGTCTGATAGCGGGTTTGCTGTTGCTGCTGCTGCTGTTGCTGTTGCTGATTTTGAGCGGTCTGATTGTGGGGGCTGAATCGTTGCTGGTGAGCGGATTGCTGGGGCGGTTGAGGTGGAACGGATTGCTGTCGCTGATGCTCTTGGACGGTTATCACGTGAGCGGCTTCTCGCCTTAGATCGGAGTCGTCCGCGTAGGTTACGTAAGTAACGCGGTCGACTTCAACTCGGTTCGGGGCTGGCGTCTCGTATCTGAGAACATATAAAGAGCTTGTTTTTAATGTTAATCAAGGTTTGACATAACGTTTTCGTTTATCGTTAATTTTTTTTATTAATTATTTTTTTTATTTATTTTTTTTTTTTGTTGTTGTTGTAATTTTAATAATTAAATAACGATTCGATTTATTTAAATAAATATATATTTATTATATATAAAAGGTATTTAATAATGTAAAAATAATAAATATTATTATTCTTATTTTTAATCGAATGATAGCAATTATCAATCGATGATTAAATTTAAGCTCTATTTTCAAAGTAAATAAACAAGTTCTTGTGCTAAAAAGTGAATATGTAATTGTTTTAAAAAAATATTACGTCAATATGTAAATACACAAATATATCTTTTTTTTTGGTTCTGTTTAATATCGTTCAAGACACTTATTTATTCGTATTATTTTTATTTACCAAAACGATTAAATACAATTGTATGTTAGCGAAAGATGTATAAATAAAAAAGAAAAACAATTTTTAACGCAAACTTACCTCGGCGGCTCTTCAACGGTCAACGCAATGGTCGATTCGGCAGCTTCCGAGCTCTCGACTTGCATCTCCTGTCCGTTAGCGGTCGCGTAAATAACGTGCTTGGATTCAGCAACCTGTTGATCATCGGGACTGTGGGTTACGTGAATGTGATACTGCTGCTGTTGCTGATGTTGCTCGTCGGCATAGGGCGGAGGCGGTTGCGGCTCTTGATTCTCCTGTTTGATCGTTCGCGACACTTGATTATGGGGGTGTTGCTGATGTTGTTGCTGTTGTTGTTGTTGCTGCTGCTGCTGCTGAATAATGTGCCGTTGAAGCTCGCTCTGGCCGTTCTCGGGTGAATTGGGCTCGGGATCGACGAGGGTCTCGGTTATGTCGCCGGCGGTCGTGATCGTCCTTACGTGCCGACGGCTCGTTATCACGCTCCGGGGATTCTCGATCGTCGTTTGTTGCTGTTGCTGCTGATTGTCCATCGTGGCGTGGGATACTTGATGAGGCGACAATTCCTCCGGCCGATGATTTTCCCACTCGAGTTTCACCTCTTGCTTCTGGAGATTTTCCTTCATCGTTTCCTGGAACGGGAAAAGCTAAGCCTTTATTTTTTGGGCGTTCAAAGCAGACGAAACACAAAAAATGTAGAAATTCATCAAACGAACGATAATTTATTGGTTTGAGAGGAGTTATTTTTTAGTTTTAATGATAATTTATCTTTCGTTTATGATTTCTTCACAGTTTATGGTAAAGCAAATAATGCAACATAAATGATATCTGTTTTTTTGGATTTACTTCATTGGTAATAGGATATTAATCAATCGTTTAACTATTTAATCCACAGTTATACCAATTATTATTTAATAAAGTCACGAAGAAAATTAATTATTTTTATAATAAGTTATATATATATATATATAAACAATGATTCATATAATTATTTGAGGTACATTATAATTTTTCTGACAAATTTATCGTAAAATTACTTGTAATTTAATTTTTTATTAATTCCTTAAAAATATTATAACGTTTTTATTGTAAAAAAAAATTAATTTTCTTTTCTCAAATATAAAAATCATAATTCTCGTTAAAAACCTTTTTTAAATCAAGTATTGTATCAAATAATCGTAAAGAAAAGGAAAAAAAAAAAAAAAAAAAATTGTACCAATAAGCAACATACATCGTTATTACTTCTATTTCTATCTCTATGAGCGATCAATTTTTTTTTTAGCGTTACTTCGAAGTATATTAAAGTGAAAAATGAGGCAAGTAGGACAGGAACAAAGACACAAATACACATACACACAGACGTAAACGGGCGCTCGCTCTTATGACATCGAAGAAAGAGCAAAGGATTCGGAAGGAGTCATCGCTGTTTTTCCGGACGTACGTAACGCAATGTCGTATTGCCAAATTGCCATTGCCGACTTATTGTTGCGAAATAACTTTTGTCCCGAAAAGTAAACTCTCCAATTTTAAAAAGAAGGCCTAAAAAATTCTCGCTATTCTGCGCGCTAATACCGTTAACGTATTTATCGGGGCAAATGATCTGGAAATTTTTTTTTTTTTTTTTTTTTTTATTTTACTTCGATGAGGTAAGAAAAATTAATTACTGTCCCTTTTTCTTTTAAATTTAAATGTTCGTTTTGAAAATCGTACAGCGACTCTCTACAATTATTTCTAGAGTAATTCATTTTTTAGTAAAATAATGCATACCATATTTCAATTCAACCGCAATGTAATTAAAATTATAATTTAAATTAAAAAAAAAATTCTGAAAAATTTTTCAATTTGAATATAGTAAGTAATTAAAAGAACTAAAAAAAAACTTCCGTAAAATTCCTCGCGTCGCAAAAAAAACTGGACTTTACTCGTAACCATCGACGTTTCCATGCGTTTATATTCCAAACGTATCGTCGATTCGTCAAACTAATCGATAAACTACAAATATCCACACCACGAAATTTGTCTGAACCGACGCGTATACCTACACAAATCGATGTACGCATAAATTTATCAAACGCAAAAGTCAATGTCAAGACGTTCCTTCGTACATACAAGAATTCATAAAATGAGTGCGAGTTTAAGTTTGTATATATATATATATATATATATATATATATATATATATATATATACTTTTGCTTTCGGGGCGCGCGTTCAAGTTCTTTACTCGTATATATTTGAGGAGAGACTCTCGTGTTCTCGCGCTTGCTGTCGCATTAGTCACTTGCCGTGACGTTCGGGAGACTTTAGCGCGTTATATCCGTAGAAGCTTTTCGATTTTATAAACTACGCGTAGCGTTTCATCGATTATTATTTTATTACTCGGCTTTATCGGATTTTTTTTTTTTTTTTTTTTTTTTTTTTTTTTTTTTTTTTTTTTTTTTTAATTGATGAATGACAATATTCTTCACTTTTATTAATTTGAAAAAGTAATAAATATTTTTGAGTAAAATAATAATTATATTAAGGATGTATGTATTTAATGTCGTGTTTGGAACTTATTGTCCATTTTTTCTAATAAATTCTTCGGAAATACAAAAATTTAATAGGTTTGATAATAAAAAAAAAAAAAGGTTGAATTTTGATACGTAAGTCCGAGAGACAAATTTAAAAATTGTAGTATAAAAAATAAAGCTGCACTAAAGCAATGTTTTTTAGCGAATATAAAATTAAGGAAATATTTTTAAATTTTAATGAAATATTTTTTAAAATTTTACATTAATAAAAATTTATTAAATAAAAAAAAAAAAGTAAGTGCTTCATAAAGTTGCTTTAATAGCTTAAAATAGTTTAATTATTTGAGCTAAAATTTACAAATATTTAATAAGACATTACTTAACTATATCGCTGTTATTTGTCAAGATAATACTTATAAAAATTAGCTTTAATAAAATTTTCTTTCTTTTACTTTCGAGAGCTATCCATATTTTATCATTTACAATTTTATCAATATTTTTCAACATACATCAACGGTAGCTTCGCCGAAATAAATCAGTTTCGCGATGTGCGCACGTAAATATAAAAAAAAAAAAAAAAAACAACAACAAAAAATTAGCCGTTCAGCCAAACGATCGTCATAAATTAATCTTAACCATATCTAGTCGGTAGCGATTACCGATGACACCTACACCGAGACGCTAGATACCATATCAACGACCCCAAGGGCTCGACGTATACTCGGGCTTGAAAAAAAAAAAAAAAGAGTGAAAGAGTTGGGGACCATCGTCGAAACGATTACTTCGCTTACCAACATATATACATATATAGACGCTTGACGAGGACGATTCTCTAAATCATTGCTGCAAAATCGCGACTACGGCGATTGGCGGCGACAACATCGTCGTCGTCGTCGTCAGAGGCAGCGGCACACCTCGTCCGTCTCGAGAAAAATGCGAGAGATCTGTTGTTTGCTCTCTCGTGGCCGTCACTTCCGCTCGGCAATGTCAAGCCGCGACTTCCGCCGCCGTTAGACGACGACACCTCTCTCTCTCTCTCTCTCTCTCTTGCGCGCGTTTATACATCATGTATATATGTATACATATACGTGTGTGTGTATATATATATATATACATGTATGTATAACGCGGGCCATTGGACACAATGGAATTTCCTTCCCTTTGTTTTCCCTTTCTCTAATATGCTTATTCTCTCTCATCTTTCTCGCTCGTTTCTTCTTCTCTCGCTGCCTATGCTCTGTTTGAGCTCTTCGCGTGCGCTCTCCTTTTTTTTATTTCACGGGCATTTTTTTTTTTTTTTCGTGCGCGGATTTTGAACTCCGAAACGTGTGCGTGTACGTGTGTTTTAAATTTTTGGATTCTTTTTTCGAGCTGTTGTATTACAATTTTAAAGCTTTTTGGTGATGGTTCGAGTATTAAATACATATTTTTTTATATTTTTGTAATAAATATATTCTCATAAAAATAAATTTATAATTGGCTAATCGTTTACTATGTCACATTTGCATGTTTAATCTAAAACAAGTTTTTCTCAATGTACGTTTATTTATACCAAAGTTTTATAAATATCTAATTTTATTTCGTATTTGGATTCAAGCAATCGTATAGAACACAAAATATTAAAGAAAAAAAGGTATCTTTACTTCCCCCTCCCCCCCATTTCCTATAAGATATTTTTCCCCATAGATCGATTAAAAAAAACATTGTATAACATATCAAAAAAGTGACAAGAAAATGAAGACAATTAAACGCAGAATATCATCGTTAATTAAAAAAAAAAAAAAAAAAAGAAAAAATGTTTCCTTGGACACCTTTGGTGGAAACGTTTTTAACTGTAAATTGCCAGAGTAAATCAATTTGATTCATTTACGGCTTTAAAAACGTGCAGAAAATTTATCTCAAAAACGTAATATAAATTGTGTTGAATAAATGTTTATTTAAAATAAAATTTTATTCAAAGCAATTTTTAAATGTATACATCATATGATTAAAATACGCTTTCCGCAGATTTTTAAAGCCATAAATGAGTCAAAATTGACTCGCGCCGGTAATCTAGCGTTTTTATTATCGTGTACGTAAATTATAATCGCAGCGATTTAAAAATAAATAAAATAAATCTAAATATTGCTAAAACTCATAATAAAGATCGTTTCTAAAATGACGCAATAAAATACACGTGCATTATAAATCAACGTAAATAATTAAATACTTATTAAAATAAATTAATAATCGTCATAATTTTGTTCGAATCGCTTAAAATAGAAGAAGTTTTCACATAAATTATTCGAGTTTATTAAGCTATTTTACTATTCTCGTTACATCATTATCAACATTGATAACATTATGATTGCTATATGATTATATATTAAATAGATATGCATTTTATCATATCTACAATTTTCACATATGTATTTATGTACGTAGATGGTAAAATTTTTTTTGTAAACAAAAATTTTTCTTTAAAATTTTAAAACAAATTGAAATCAACGATCTGTATTAATTTTTATGAAAGGTTTGTCAATAACGTCAATTTTTTTTTGATAAATTTATTATTTTTAACGTTTTATTCAATCGTTTAAAATATAAAAATAATATCGATTACACTTTAAATATTATTTTTCCAATACGAGAAGAGAAGAATAATTTAATATTTCACCGAATATTTCGTAAAAGAATATTCTAAACACAAATTTAAAATTTCCTGCTCTTTATACGCTTAGAGCGACAAAACGATTTGGGGCTCTTTTTATTTTATTTTATTTTATTTTATTTTATTTTTTTTTTTCGAAAGTCGTTTCATGTTCAAATGTATATGAGCCCAAGTTTTGTCAATGGGAGACACGTGAAACTTATTAATGCAACGCGCCGCCGTCGCCGCATACCTCGCGACGTATGTATCATTGTTCTCGCGCTCCTTTTTTTTTTTTTTTTTTTTTTTTTTTTTTTTTTGGGAAGATCGTCAATGAAATTTTGCTGCTGCCAAAGTGAGAAGTACAGCGCATTTATGTTAAACAGCCACTTATTTACACGTCTTTTTTTTTTTTTTGTATTAATTATGTAGGTGAGACTCGACTTTTATTCACTTTTCACGAAAAAACGATATATATATATTCATTCGAATTCTTGATAATTTATTGAAAATTAAAAAAAAAAAATGAATTTTTGTGTTTAATATTATATTTGCGTTTATTTTAAAATTGTTAAATTTGTTTATTTTGAAGATTGTTAAAATGTTATGATGTCAATGTTCTAAATATTATATTAGCCTATATTAACTTAACGATAATTTATTATTTATTCAATAATCAATTATCTAACGTTTTAACTATTATTGAATAAAGAAAAGTTATTTACGAAATTAAAATTCAACATTATTAACGACATTCAAGTTTCGGTAATTAATTCATAGACAATTTCGCAAAAATTTATCGATTATAAATTCACAGTTAAAACACAGGTAAAAATACAAACACTTGATTACACAAAATAACTTGTATGAAAAAAAGAAAAAGAAAAAAAAAAAACAAAAAAAATGAAAACAAAATTTACCTCTATCGGTGTTAGCCGCATTTAAATGGTTGAATTGAAAATTTGTCGCCGAAAATTCTCCAAGAAGAGGCAGAACCTAAATCACAATCTCTTCTTTTTACTACGAGAGAAAGAGAGACAATTCCCGCGCGCGCGCGCGCGCTATCGTCCCCAGCCACACAAACTCCTTGATCTCTGCGATAATTCACCCTCGCGCAACGAAATAACGTAAAACGGCCAATGACTCTTTAGAGAATCGACGAACAATCATCCGATTGAAACCTTTAACCGTGCGCCATTAATTCAGCTCAGATGTAGCACCTCGGTTAACCGATGCGCCGGGAGCGGAGCACAAATTCTAACTGAAGAAAAATATCCACGACGAGGCGCAGATAAGAGAGCCGAGAGCCGTAGAGGTGGGAAAATATGGCCGAGAGACACGACAGATGACGAGTATACTCGTCTATATACCTGAACGCGACGCGCGACAACGAGCGAGAAAGGAATATATCTGTTGTACGAGCGCGCGTGTGTGTATATGTATGTCTGTGTGTGTGTGTGTGTGTGTGTAAAGGCGAAAAGAAGAAAGAGAGAGAGAGAGAGAGAGAGAGAGAGAGAGTATAGTCCGGCGATGAATGAGGAGAAAAACAAAGTGTGCGAAGAATTTAAGAGAAAAGAAGCGAGCGAGTAAGAAGGAGGAAAACAAGTAGAGAGAGGGAGGATTAAGCGTGGGTGTCCAACGACGACGTAAGCTAAATGGTAGCCGTCTCCGCGAAAGCAGCACTCGCACGGGAACGTCCTCCCGTTTCTTATTGGCCGGTCATTTTTCTTAACTCCTCGTTGGATTTTATATTATACGATGCAATTCAATTCTCTCGCGTCGTTCGTATACAGCTTGTTGTCTATTTCATAGACTCTTTACGTCAATCGACGTTCTTTGCTTATTAGAAGCGACAAAATAACAGGTTGTTTACGCTATCGTTTGCTGTATTTTCGTATACCTTACCAACAAGTACATTAAAATTAACGGTCTGCAAAAATTTTTCCTCAACATTGCAGTCTCCGATTGAATTAATTAGCAAGAATCAATGACAATTTAAACAAATGAATTTATTTCATTTAATGATTCTCATTTTATTTCGTTGAACTTTTATTCAAATTAAAAAATAATATTGAAAATATTTTAAAATTTATGTTATTCATTGAGAAAATACGATCATTGGACGTTTCTAGATTTTTAATTTTTTATTCAATAATTGATTTAAAATAATTACTCGATAAAGAAAACATTTTTTTAAAAACATTGTACAATAAAATAGACATTGAAGCTAAATACATTTAAAATAACTTTTTATATATATATATATATTTAATTCACATTTTATTTTATTTATCGTCGTTACGATAAATAATTATGCTCGTTTTAATTAATAATTGCAGGTTAAAATTAAAGAAAAAACTATATTTACTCGATAAAAATTTTAATAATTTTTTAATACTCCAGTCGACAATGTAAAATTTGAAAAAGGGATTGAATAATATATTATACTTATCTATAGTCTAATGCTTCATCGTGACATATATAGATTAAAATTATTTTCAAATTTTAAGTGAAAATCTGTACGTTATAACATTTATTTATATAAATCAATTGCTGTCAAATGTTTAAATATAGTATATTTTAACATATAGTAACAAATTATAAATTAATGTTTCAATAATAATGAAAAATTTCACAAGTTTATAATAATAGCAACAATTTTAAAGCGACTTTTTCCCAATAATCTTCAATGCATTTCACGTAATTGCCGATGGATTCTCACGTCTGCGCATACCCACATAAATACAAGCGCCAAAGTCCTAAAAAAAAAAAAGAAAAAAAAAAATAATAAAAATAATAAAAGATATTTGTGTATATCCGCGAGGAAGCGCTCACGAGGCATTGATCGGTTATATATGTTACAAAACTTTGAAAAAAGAGAGAGATAGAGAAAGAGAGAGTGGACAATACTTCGACATCGTCGCTTGTTCGATCAGCTTTTCCAATTATCCCTTATCTAGATGAAAAAAAAAAAAAAAACAAAAAAAAAACGAGAGAGAGAGAGAGAAAAAGCGAGACAAAAAAAAAAGCTTTTTTCCGCAATCGTTTCAAAAATTGTCGCACGTGCATTACTCACTTACACCCGCATATCAACTTACACACGGCTACGAACAAACGGTTGTTCAAGAGCTGCGCACCTGGAAAATCTTACCCGTTGCAGACGAGAAATTTTTCAAGCGCACGAGGAACGAAATCGAGCAAACAAAAGAACTTTATGTGCAAGCGATTGTGGAAACAAGCTATGATGAAAAAGCTAAATGAACAAGAATATGAAAATAAAGACAAAAAAAAAAAAAAAAAAAAAAACGGTTCTGGCGCGCGCGCGCGTGTGTGTGTGTGTGTATTTATATATAATCAGACCCTTTCTTAACTCTTCAATTTTTCCAACGTTCTACATACACCTACATATGCTGATGGAGCTATAACGCTTAGCGCATGAAATATAAAATATAAACGCGCTCGTGATTGACACAAGGCGAGCGAGCGCTCGTTGTTTGCTCGCTGCGATAACGAATTTCAACCAGAGTTACCGAGTGTATGTGTCTGTGTGTGTGTGTGTGTGTGTGGGTGGGTGTGGGTGGGTGTGGGTGCGTTTTTGTATGGATGAGGGAGAGAGCGAGAGAGCGATAAAGATAAGGGAAAACGAGCAAGCGCCGTCGGTTACATAGGTACATGTATACGCATATATATATATATATATGTATATATATACCTATACAGATATGTGCTATCCGGTGCCATCGCAACGCATGTGCAGCAGAGTACTTATATACGCCATTTTGATTGGCGGCCAAAGCCGCGATCTAATAATGCTTTCGACGTGTGTATCGCCTGGAAATTAAATGTATAAAAGTATGCGCGCGCATGTGTGTGTGAGTATGTATAGAGTGTACCCCGTGTGCCTGCATGTCATATTTTTCTTTTGCTTCTCTCTCTCTCTCTTTCTTCTTTTTATTCTTTTTGGCATAGAAGGAAATGAGAAACGCGAACGTTTGATTTTCATAAGGTATATGATTGCGCTAAAAATACGCTTTTGTTAAAGTAGAATAATTCTTTATTTATACGCGTTACAAAAATAAATTTTCGATATTCTAACAATTTTTTTTTTTTTTTTTACCATTTTTAAGATTTATTTAATAATGACGAATGAAATAATTCATTTGTTTTGTGCATTTATTGAAAAAAAAATTGATCGATTCCATAAATTTTGTATAAATATATTGTTGATGATTTTGCGGTATTTTTATATAAGTAATGGATTTGTATTAAATAAATTAATTAATTTTCAATTATTTATTAATGAAACACAGTTATTTATTCATAAATTATTATATTTTTTAACGATTTTACCACACTTATACATGCTTGCCATTTTATTTATCGATAAAGTTATCGAATATACTTTGGTTATACTTAAATCTGAAAAAATAATAATAATTTACCTAAGCTTGAAAATATTTTTAATTTAAAATATAAATTTTCTCTATTACTATCGGTACAATATCGAATACAGTGAGAACTAATTAAGAAAAAACGTCAAAATTTTTTAAACGCATCATACAATTGAGATTGAAAATTTTCGTTGCTTTTAAACCAATTTTATTCATAAACATGTAACTACGGATAATATTTTGTTAATGTACAAACGATATTAGTAGAAGATAATACTTGAAAAGTATCTTGTGCATTAAAAATAAATTTTCTTTTGTTAAATTGACAATTTAATTTAATAATATTTATACCATTCGCTACAAGGCTATTTAAAACTACTGTTTATACAATATAAATTTATGCTTACTTGAAATGAAATTTTTAAAATTTTACGCGCACGTAAATAGTAACAACTTTAATAAAACTTCTCAGCAACGTAGATTAGGTTTACGATCTGTGTTAATTTTATTTAATTATTTATATGAGTATGTATTTTTTTTATCGATTGTTAACATCTTTTTTAATAATATCAGAGTATTAATAATCAAAAAGTTATGATTATCGAAAAAATTTAAATATTTTAAAAGAATCATCCTTAGCTTATCATTTTAAATCCATCCTCTATTCTTTAGGCGTTAAAAAGCGCATGAACAATACCAATCTAAATCTCGGCATCGTTAATCGCGAGCCAGGATCGACCAAAATTTACCGCTCGAAAATATAGACCGACGATGAATCATTGCACGCAAGGAAAGACACACAACACACACACACAGACACACAGGACAGACAACATTTATATACATATAGATATTAGCAAATCTGTATAACTGAAAAGGGAACACAGCGCTGATACAGTAGCCTCCCCGGGGTAGGACAAAACTGTAGCGAAGGGAAGGGAGGAGGGGGGAGGAGGAGGAGGTGGCGGGGCGGGGGGGGGGGGGGAGCAGAGAGGAGGCGCGCGCTTACGAGCGAGGTATCGAATCGGAGGCTAGGGGCGTGAGCGCGCACGTATATACTATGCGCGCGCTCGAAAAGGAAAGAGGCTGATTCACGGCTCCTCGCTCGTCCATGCGTCAAAACGCCGATGTATACATAGATATATATATATGTTTTAGTGGAATGCGTCGAATGCGCCGATGGGTTTGCGACGATGTATACATGCATATCCCGGAGTGCGCGTCGCTTTTGCGAACACTGCAGCAAGGCGATGGGAAAGTCTCTTTGGGATTATCTCTCTCTCTCTTTCTTTTTTTTTTTTTTTTTTTTTGTCAACCCGAGAATGACGAATTATTTGTAAGCGTGTTCTGACTCGATCCTTGTATTGTTTGGTAAATCTCGACGGTGGAAAATGCGATGACCGTGTTTTTCGATCTATTGTCTTGATGTTTTCGTCGTAAAACGACTTTTGTTTTTTCTTTATAACGATTGGTGATTTGTTATCTATGCGTATAATTTGTACTTGGGACACAAAAAAAAAAAAAAAAAAAAAACTGCTTACGGAAGAATTTTATTTAAATTGTTTTGAAATTAAAATACAGCGTAACGTTTATTAAAATTCAACGATTAATAAATAAAAAATAGTAAAATTAAGCCTCTATTAAAGCTATTTTAATTCTTTACTAAATAAATTTATTTACGTATGTTATTTTATTTTATTGCATAATAATAAAATTATAATTTATATAAAACTAGTACCTTTTTATGATAAAATTTAAAAGTCCAACGATCAATGTGTTTTCTAAAAATATTTCATTTATAATCTAAATTACGTAAACATCAAAAAATTAACGAATAAAAATGTTTATATTTCTGTTTAGATTTTTGCTAAACGATCCTATAATATTAATGAAAAGAAAATTCAAATTTTTAAAATCATTTTTTAATTTAATATTTAAATTAAAATTTCGTATTCCAATCAATTTATATGGTTTATTTATTGACTTCAGTTAATCAAAATCTATCCCTAAAATTGAGCCATTATAAATCAAATAAAAGAGAAGGTAGCCTCTTGTTTGTTTTTGATATTTTTAAGTTTTAATCCATTGAGTCAACAGTTTTATACTCATGAAATTCAAAACTACATACCATCGTCTTAAACGTACATATATATTTTCAAAATTCCTTTTTTTTTTTTTTTTTTTATTTTTTTTTTTCTTTTATCAGATATATACATACAAGAAAATACAAAACTCCTCGCAACATTTACAGACACATAAGCAAAAGTTTGAATTCTCACGTGTGTCTCGGATCAATAAATCCCGTAGTCCACTATCTGTTGTTTGTTAAACGGCTGATGTATGTGTATATATATATATATATATATACCGGGTAAGTGATTTATCTTGGAACAACGTTATACATTTTTTTAACGGCGTTATTTCGAAAAAGTTTCAAACAAAACTTTTAGGGTTTCAAATAGATCAAATGATGGTAACCATCAATTTAATTTTGACCTTGATCTTCATGGTCAAGTTGTTTTTTTTTTTTAATGAGAATCCCTATTTTTGACGGCGAAAATGAAAAGAGCGGAAAATTTCACGTCTGGATATGATCTCAAAGATTTTTAAATTTTTAAGATGGCGGATCTATGATGGCGGAAGACTTTTGTTTATCAAAAAATTCAAATTCTTACAATATTGCTTAAAGATTTAAATTTGTAAGCTATTTACATTCTTTTAAAAAACGTATCAACAAATGTATCAATGAAGTAGGTCATCATTTTGAACATTTGTTAGAATATTTTTCGGAAACACCACACTGAGAGACAAGGGGACTCACTGAAAACAAGCACCTCAAAGGGAGCACAAAACTATTACATCCACGTCGTTGCTTCTGGCTAGTGCCAAAGATTTCAGAATGTTTTTTTAACATCAAATGTCAATTTGACGTTATAAATTTGATAAATTTCACCGCTTGTTCATGATCAACGACCCCGAAAACTCCCGTACACGGTGTTTGGCTTGAATTTGTTGATTATCAAAAGTCTTCCACCGTTTTAGATCCGCCATTTTAAATATTTAAAAATAGTTAAGATCGTATTCAAACGTGAAATTTTCCGCTCTTTTCATTTTCGGCGTCAAAAATAGGGTTTCTCATTAAAAAAAATCAACTCGACCTATAAATAACCCTTAAAGGTTAAGGTCAAATTGAAGGTTACCATCATTCGACCCCTTTGAAATCCTAAAAGTTTGGTTCGAAACTTTTTTTTTTTAAATAACGCCGTTAAAAAAAAATTTATAACGTTGCGCCAAGACAAATGACCTACCCGGTATATATAAATGTGTCGAAGACGCGACAGCTCGGACCCGCAACACGACAAAAATGTACCTGCGCTTGCATTATTACACGGTATATCGCTGCCTTGGTTTTATCTGTCTCACCGGCGCGCGCGTGTACATCTTCGTTCTCTCTGTGAGAAAATCGTAATCGCACGATAAGTTTGTGTGCTTATGATTTGACGAGAGAGAGAGAGAGAGAGGGGGGGGGGGAGAGGAGACAAAAGTTTCTTTTAAATCTTGGGAGAAAATCTCCGATGAGTTGTTTATGGTATTTTTATGTTTCATAGTGTATCGAGATAATTGATCAACATAAATGTAATTGGCAAAATTTGTTGAAAAAGTGGAAGTATAATGAGATTGAAATAAAATAATTTTTAACTTAAATGATCATTTTAAATGTTTCATAAAATTTATTAAAAATTAATAAATATACCGTAACTAGTTATTATTGAAGTTATTATTTTGTTATTAGTTATTGAAACTAAAATAATTGAATTATATTGCGTTATAACCTATGTTAAAGATTTTATTTTAAAACACTTTAACAATAAAGAATTTTTATTTCCGCCGCTAACTCACACTGTAGTAATAATAAACAATCTGCAAATGTTTGATTGAAATAATTCACTTAAATCTGAGAAAAATTTAATTTATCTCGTTATTCACTTTAACTAAACGAATGCGCGATAGTTTAGAAAATTATATTTAACATATTTGTGACGAATATTTATTCAATAAGATTATGCGATAAATTTTATTTATTTTACAAGTAATATAAACATTCTAATGTTTCTTATTCGATCAAAAATAAAAAAAAAATAAATAAATAAATAAAAAAAATTGTTAGGTAACAAACATCAATAGCCGTAAGAAAATAACTTTACCTATGTAAAATTTTTCTTTGTAAAATGTACAATTCACGTTATCGACATGTAACATAAATATAACGAAAAATCAATCGCTTGAAAATAATAATAATCCATCGCTCGCGCTTATCCTTCCAATAGAATCAATTTTTCTCGCATATGCTATATTGAGTAAATCTCCCTCCAAAACAACAGCGCGCGATTACTTTCAGCTCAAACGACGCCGTTATTTGAAGAACAACAATAACAACAACAACAACAACAACGACGAATTTTCAAGTTTGCGCACACATCGTAATCTTAAATAGAGGACTACGGATTTCGTACGATTTTTAAGCTCTTCTCTCTTTCTCTCTCTCTCTCTTTCTCTCTCTTTCTCTCTCGTCGTCTCCTTATTCGAGGCGCGAGAGTCGCGTGCGCTGTCAAAATAAACGGCACTATCGCGATTTATCTCGTTTCCCATGATAATAAGAGATAAAACTGCATCATTACATTAGCTATTATCAGCTAAAATGATAATTTCCACCTTCACCCGCACGCCGAGCGATTCTCGTTCCGCCAAGCGATGTATGTCTAGGGCTGCGCGCCAGTTCTACCCCGGCGACGGTCCCGGCGACGATGTTTCACCGACGATCCCAACAGCATCATCTTACTCGTCCTCCTCGTCGTCTTTCTCGTCGTTTGTTAAAATTAATACGCATAAGCGAGATCCTTCATTCGTCGCGATTCATCGAAATAAAACGATTAAGATGGATATATATATATATATATTGTACATGTTCGCGAGTGTTAAAAGTGCGCGTGACTAATGGCATTGTTGGTGTACATTGATTAGTGATTGTCGATTTGAGGAAAAAAAAAAATAAAAAAGTTTAGCCCTATAAGCATTAGCGGGAAAGTATTTATCGGTTCATTGTATATATATATATATACATATATGTATAGGCATTGATGCGTTTTTCTTATAGGTACATTATTATTGTGCTTTATATAGTTAGTTTGTAAACGTTGTTGAATTTTATAATTACATTATGTTTTTGTGAAATCGAGTGACGTTTTAAAGTAAAATCGTATATAATTTTAACGTAAACGTGTTGTAGATATTTATGTTATAGGTATAAATATATACATAGCGAAAAAAAAAACGAATTTTAAATTTATATATCAGCGCGTATAAGAAATTTGAAAAAAAAAAAAAAAAATAATAATAATAAGCGAACGGCGATACACAGCGCAAGTAAAATGTGATTGTAAAGTGAAGCGTTGATGGGTGACACTCGTGACTCGACTTGACACTTTTATGCCGGTATAAAGAAATCATTATCGAACTAATAATGTATTTAACCGATACGAGATCGATATCGAATCAATAGTGGATAAAAACGATTTATTTTCTTCGATGAGTCATTTATCGGATTAAGATCTCGAGAGAATAAATTGTCATTTTTTTTTTTACGCTTCATTTTATTTTATTTTATTTTTTTTTTTATTTTTTCCTATTCGATCATCAACAAAAACGGATGCCATATAAATATCAAAAATTTTCATTGTAACCGATGACGAATGATAAATTATTGCGTGTAACAATGTAATAATTTATATTCCGCAATCATCACTTTGAACAAATGTTTATTAAAATAAATTGTTAAAATTGTAAAAATAATTAATAATGTTAAAAAATACATTTTTCATTGTATTATTCATATTGTAAATAAATTAATATTTAATAAATTACATTTGTGCGCTTTAGTTCACTCGGTATTATCAAAAATTCAACTATTGTTTTTTTTTTTCTTTTCTTCTTCTTCTTCTTCTTCTTCTTCAATACCTTTTATCGAATTGAACATGGAAAATTTTGATGATTCAAGCGGTAAAAATAAAGTCCTGCACAATCGATAATTAAAAATATTTTATACCAAAAACACTTCAATATTAATCTCTTATAATTTACGCTTACATACTTTAATCTTGATATTTACAAAGGCTACTTTAATTATATACATATATACATATACATATCTTCATAATTATTATCATCGATAAATTAATATTTTAATTTAAAATTCTGAAAATATAATTTTACCTTTTTTTTAGCTAACTAACGATAATAAATTGTTCTAGAAAAATTTATTCTCTCATAATTAAAATAAAAATAAATATATCATAATTTATAAAATTGGATAAGAGTAACAGTTTTGTGAAACACCTAGGAGATGTTAAAAATAAATAAAACAATTTTATTAATAGAACAAATAGTTAATTGTTACAAGATCAATAATAATAGACTGGTATATACGTTCCGCGGGATTCACCCGCGTATATATATTATGTACATATATCTGAGTATACGATTCAATGTTTACGTAATCTTTTTATCTCACACGTTAACTCTAAAAACACGCTATTAGCGTACCAAGTTCTATAAAAATTTGTTTGATAATTTTTGCGCAACGCGCGAAAGTACAGACAGACGGGAAATAATTAAAATTGCCGATTTTGCATCTGCATTGTAGTTGAGTGTGCGTAGTGCATTGAGTAATTAAAAAAAAAAAAAAAAAAAGTTTCATTTACAAAATCGTATAAATCCAATTAAAAATTTTACAATGTGTATAAATTGGATAAAAATTTTCAAAATCTTCATAAAATAATTTTCAATTGCAAATGATAATTCTTACAAGAGGTTCGAGTGGCTAAGCTAATATCAAAATATACTTAAATTATTAAAAAATCAATGCGAAAAGTTTCATTGATTCAATTATGAAGAACAAAAAAAAAAATTAGCTATCGGTTAAAATTCATTAATAATAAAACGAATCATTCGCAATGCGCAATTTTAATTTTTCATTCATATTACTCAACGACGACGTAAACATTTTCATTTTATTACAAAAGACAAAAAAAAAATAAATAAATAAACAATCGATCATCAAGCGTGCAATCGCAACTCTTGCATTTGCATTTTTTTTCTTTTTTTTTTTTTTGTTCAAAAAATACAAAAAAAAAAAGAAAAATAAAATAAAAATTAATAAAAAAAAAAAAAAAAAAAAAGTTATATAAGAAAAAAGCCGCACATTTTACAGCGCTATAAGGCGTAAAAAACGAGCAATAAAACGACTGGCGTTCCACGAAACACGACGTTATGAGAGAAACGGGGCGGCATTTTTTTTTTTTTTTTTTTTTTGGAATAGCCGCGACGCTCATTGGATTTCGCAACTCGCGCGCTCTAACGCGACTCGCGGAGTAAGCTCTCGTAGCGCAATAATGGCGTCCGTTCTCGCGGCTCGATGTTAAACGAGGAGAGAAAAATAAGCGCTTATGCACTTATAAGACGTAAAATGACTTACAAAAAGCTCTCTCTCTCTCTTTCTCTCTTTCTCTCTCTCTCTTTAATTTCAAGTGGTGTTTGCGTCATCGACACGAATCTCGATCGATAAATCCCGCCATCTTATCATCGAAATGGCGTACATAGCCGTCGTTGAAAAGAGAGCGAGAATATATATATATATATATATATATATATATATGTAGGAGATGTAGGCTTAGATACGAAACTTTTTTTTTTTTTTTTTCTTTTTTTTTCTCTCTTCGTCCCCGTTATCGCTCGCAATTTATACATGTACACTTGCACACGGAAAAATAACGTCTCGGGTATCGGCATCGCGACGGACGAACGGTCACGACGACGACGACGACGACGACGACTCGCCGCTTGAGATCTCGAGTTGCGATATATATATTGAACGATTGCGATATATATATATATATATATATTGCTTACGCACACATATTAAGGTAAAAAAATACAAAGTTACCGAGAGAATACGATCGAGATACTCTATGTTGTTTGTGTATAAGTACGAGCGCTCGATGAATAAATACCTGTACATATTTATTTACGTGTGTAAAGCTTATAAATATAATTGAAAAAGCAGCGAGGCGTTGCGTAATTAGCGCGTGCTCGTTGAGCATTCTATACAACTCGTGTGTGTGTATGTGTGTACTTAGGTGATTATATTTTTATTGTATAATGTACAATGTAAAATTCCACGATTCAGATTTTGTCAGTCGGTGGTCTAATTTCAACGAAAAGTAATTAATACGTTTGACGAGATAGATATACAATGTATTAATTTCGATTGGTATAAAAGTCGAGAATGGAAATAAAAGTTGCTCGAAGAAATAAAATAAAATAAAATTCTTCTCGTATAATTAACAACACGTGTGTGTATGCGTGAGCTTTTATACATGTATACGATATTATACACGTATAGAATTTCAACACCTTGTGTATGCAATAAAAATTTATGCACATATTTAAGCTTTGAGCTTAAATTTTATTGTTTGTTAAAGAAAATATTTAATATTCCTTTCATTATTTATAATAGCTTTTCATAAGAATGATTAATCGTGTCGACATTACTTTATTCCATATTGAAAGATCTAATACATCGAAATAACTAAATATTAAATATTTCAATCTTTGGCAAAGTTAATGTATGTTTTTTTAAAAGATAGATCACGTACGCGCTTTGTTAGTCGATGTAAAATTTTTTTAAATTTTCTACGCAATTGTAAAAATTTACTTTGTTATCGTTTCCGAATGCCATTTACAGGGTTAAAAAAAAAATCTATTTTTTTTTTTTTTTTTTTTTTTTTTTATTTAACGGACTTTTTTTATAATTTTATTAAAAAATTGTTCTTATTGATATGTTTGTTTTGATCAATAAATAAAGGAATCGGTGTAAAACAAATATTTTTCACCGTATGAATGAAATCGCATTATTTTCCATTTGCGCAATGCAGATATAATCAGAGAAAATTATATTAACTTGTGAATATTTTTTGTAAATAAATATTATTTTTATATACTAATAAATGTTATATTATACATATTATTCTTAAATTAATATTAATTCTTTTCACAATAATGAACAATATTTTTAAATATTTAAATTCATACAGTGATCCTATAAATCTTCTAAGTTATATTTAAACGGGTTGGCCTGAAAAAAAATCATCTGCCAGAAATAGATATACTTTATTTTAATGCAGTAATAACCATAAAAATTTTTTAATGTATTTAACTAATTGCCAATTACCAAGAATTGTCTTACGTACTAGATAATATTGTAAGAATTTTACGACAGCATACTTATTCAGCAAAGTAATGCTGTCTAAAATAAAAAAATAAAAAAAAACAAAAAATCTAAACGAAATAATGTACATTGAATAATAAAGTAAAACGAAAATGTTGGAAAAAAAAAAATTCTCAAACAGCACCGACAAAGTGTCTTCTTTCCTTCCAACGAGCTAACATTAATTTATTTCAAATATTTAAATCCGCCAGAGCACATTGTTAAAAGAGCATCGTAAACAGCTCAAAATTAAGCGCGTCGCGCGCGTTTGCCCAAGTATTATATATATATACGCATTACTCGTATATATCGCACTTAAGGATAATTTCCGCAACGATGAAAAAGCGAGTTTTACGAGCGACGGCGCTATTTGCGCACCATTCGAAGAAAAATACACGAATTTTATTGTCGTGAAACGTACGGGGGGGGGGGGGAGGAGGGGGAGGGGGGGGGTATATATCACGGACTAATTTTATACGTAGCGATGCTACGTTGAGTCTGTGCAACGCGATACGCAAAACTTTATGAGCCATCGCGAGACGTTCGCTTCGACGAGAAACAAACGAGAACGCTTTATGCGAAAATTTACAAATGGATTTTTCTTCTTTTGCTTTTTTTTTGTTTTTTTTTTTTTTATTCTTTTTCTTCTTTTTTCTTTAACGACAATTTACCTCTTGGAAAGCTTCGTACAAACAGGTAAATTAGTCGCTCGTTATCATGTGAGAGCGAGAATTTTTCTTTACAAAACAAAGTCGAAACTTTACTAAACAAATGGATTAATTCAAAAGGATTGTAAAAGCGTTTATATATTTTTCATTTACAACAGTATGTACATCGGTACGTGTAATAATGTGTAATAGTTTTAATCGTACCATTTTTAAATTGCTGTTACCATGGCTGTATAATTGTAAATAATTTTTTTTTTTTTTGTTTTTTTTTTTTTGTTTTTTTTTCAACACGTAGTATAATGAGAAAATAAAGAACTAGTAATTTATGATTGGGTTAAAAAAAAAAAAACAAAAACAAAAAAAATTGCTTCATTAGCTATTAAAAATGCATATACAGATAATTTAGGAAAACTAAAATAGTTAAATACAAAAAAAAAAAAAAAAGAAAAAAGAAAAAAAAACTTATCTACAAAAAATACAAACTGTTTACACACATGATAAACAGTACGAAATTTTTAATATTACCAAAGGTAAAAAATTCATTTGAAAACAATTTTACAATATTCGTAATTTCAGGAAATGATTTATAAATTGTATCTTCAAAATTTAACGCACATTTTTTATTTTTTTAACAAATTGAATGAAGCACGAAAATAAGTATATATTTAATTTTTCACGGAACGTCTGCTACGCTGTTTGCTTTAAAACTGTTTCCAAATGAATGAGTCTCATATACAAATAAATTCAAGGACAATCATTTAAACGGTGAAAAAAAAAAATGAACGAAAATTTTATTTTTGTCTCGATGCATCGCGCGTAATAAAAAAAAAAAAAAAATTAAAATTAAAATTAATCATCGACGCGAGTTTCGGCAGTAAAACTTTTTAAAACTAATTTTTATAAATTTAAAAATTGTCTTCGGTACAGCAAGTCAAATCTTAAAATAAAAACAATAATCTTTATCGATAAATCAAATCTATTTACGGTAAAATTAATATCATCGAAAAACGCATCGTAAAAATTTCCATCCGCTCGTCGGCTCATACGAAAAATACGAGCGTACCGTCAATGCGATCGAAAAGCAATTCCGAAAAGTCTTTTTTCATCGTACGGCTATTCCTCTCGCTTTTTATATACGTATACAATCGTAATTCGATTGCTGCTACGGCAAACGTCGTCCATTATCGTCTAACGACTTAATTTCCATTATCTACCGCGTATTGTAATCTGCACTTACGATTCCCTAATCATTAATAAAACATTTAATCAAGCAGCCAGCAGCCAGTGTATTTCGGAGCGCGAGACTCGGAACCCGGAACCCCGCAAACGGAGTATCGGAGGTCCAACATTTTTCCACGTATATTTACATTTATATTTATATTTTTCTTTGTATTTGTATTTATTTAGAGTTTTTTAATCGCGTGTAAAAATGTGCGTCTATGTGGCGACTGGTGCTACCCTAAAAATTATTCTTGGCTATTTTGATTATTTTCTCGCTTCTCTTTTTCTTTGTCGTTCGATCGTCTGTATTGTTCGATTCGCGGTTTACTTAACGCCAGTGACTGACGGGATTTCGGAAAAAAATAAATTCGATCCGAATGTTTCGTCATACGAAAAGACAAGTGAAGTGTGTAAAATAACGAAAATATTACGTTTTGTGTAATTGTTTGATTATTTTGTTAAACGCTCGACAAGATCGTTTGGCATTACCAATAATCGAAATTAAATTTATCGTAATATAAAAAAAAAAAAAAGTTTCGTTTATTTATTGTGACGATATAGTTTGAGTGTAACATACTTAAATTTCGAGCTCGAATTTTAAAAACGTGTCGAAACATTGAAAAACACAAGTGTTCAAGTCTCGAGTTTAAGTGAATTTAAAAAAGTATTCGTAATATACGTTAAGTTTGCATCGTAAATAAAAGTTTTGAACGAATTAAACCTCGTGGAATATTTGACTACTTTTTTTTTTTTTTTTTCTTTTTATTTAACCTTATAATTCATCTCTTGTTAGGTGAATTGAAAACTTAATGCGTAATAAAAATCAATTATGCAAAGTGTCAAAATTATATGTTTGATTCGCAAAGCCAAACGATATACAAAACGCGCTTGTTTTGTTTGATCACGGGTAATAGAGCTCATGAAAAAAAAAAAAAAAAAGAAGAAGAAAAAAAGTTTTACGAATAAATTAAAGAAAAAAAAAAAAAAAAAAAAAAGAAAAGACAATAAATAATAAAAAACGAACGCGCGTATATCGTTAAAGAATATAATGAGAAATTACACTCTTTCGCTCGTAACTTTCATACGCGTATTAAAAAATCGGTGCCGACGTGCTCTTCGTCGTATATTACTTTGCGCGTTGATTTTTTCTTTTTATTTTTAATTTTTTTATTATAATCACATAAAACGTAGCGCACAGTGTTTGGACATTTAAACAAACAAACGAAAAATACGAGCGTAGCTAAGTTTTTTTCCGCTGTGTTAATTAGTCGCTCTCTTTTTCTCAAAAGCTTGACTTTATAAATTACACGCGGTAGAATTTTTACAAGGCGTCGCATTCTTTTTTTTTTTTGTTTTGTATTTCGTCTTTTTTTTATTATAAACGCGCACGGAATGAAACGACGCGCGACACCTGTATGCTTTACGAATATCGAACGTATAACGCGCGGCTATGTGTGCATTCAGACTCTGCGCGTGTAAAAATTCCTATCGAATATATCTTGTCTGAACGCTTACAGCTCGTTGTCGGTCGATGAGAAAAAAAAAAAAAAAAAAAATATATATATATATACATATATATATCATTTTTATCGTTGGTACTATGTTTAAAATGTTTTTCAACAAATCTGCCGTGCGGAAAAAATGGAAGCATAATTAATCATCTAATTACAATACCTAACCTAATAATTTAAGCCGACAACTTGATAATAAAATAAAATACGAGTATATAATTTCAAATATAATCAAGTACATGCGAATTTTAAAACTATAATATAAAAATAAACAACTGTTGACATGAAAAAAAAAAAAAAAAAAGAAAAAAATAAATTAATAATTAAAAAAAAAAAAAAGTAAAATATTACATCACAAAGTGACCACACACCAATAAAAAATTAATTAACAAATGATCCATCTTACCTCGAACGAGATGGCAACGTATTCTTGCCGCTTCCTGGCGAACGATATCCTTCCTTTTCCCGTCGACTATAAAAAGAGACGCACACAGTGTAAAAATCGCAATAATGATTCTATGACGAGGCCAAAGTTAAAAGTGAGAGAGAGACGAGCTTTCGGCTCTTACCTGCTTTTTCTTCTTTTTTATTTCTTATTCTCTTCTCTCTTTCTTTCTTTCTCTTTTTTTCTTTTTTTTTTTTTTTTTTTTTTTTTTTTTTATTCTTATATTTTCCTGATGTGCGACACGCACGCACTCGCTCGATGCGCGTGTATGTGCGTGTGTGTAAGAATACGCTTTAAAAACAGCGCGTCGAGCAGCGTTTCTTTACCAGTTCTTAGCATATACTTGACACAGGTGTGCGCCTGCCAAGGTGTGCGTATGAACCGAGAAAGAGAGCGAGAGAGAGAGAGAGAGAGAGAGACACCCACGCCGTCTAGCCGCGAGATTTTGAAACGAGAGCATTATCGAGACTCCTTTGCTTATAACGCCTGTGTGTAGTACACTACTTTTTCTTCTTTTTCTTCTTCTTCTTTTTCTTATGATAATGTATGCGTATATATATGTACGTGTATACGAATTAAAAAAATTACCGCTGCTCTCGTTTTAGATTGTATTGAATATTTGGATCTACCTGTTCTGTTTAGCTTTGTGGCATGGAAAATTAAAACTCTCAAATACGAGAGAAAGTAAAATTATTGTTACAAAAATTTTAATATTATTCAAATCAAAAAAAAGACATGTGATTTTTTGATACATAAAACATTGATATTTTCATCGTATATCAAACTCTATATTGATGTAAAATATACAGTACTCGATAAATTAACATTCATTGAGACAAAATTTTTTTGATTATTTTGCAAAAAAATTAAAATTTCTCACTATGTGTGTGTGTGTCGATCAAATAATCTATTATACTTAATATATGCATAAAAACATCATTTTATTACACATATTTTAACCCTTTACCATTTAATTAATAAATACGAGCATTAGCTCATTCTATCCGCATTATTTAAAAATATTCGATGTTCATTTCTTTAAAAAAAAAAACGAAATTGGACATAAAAATTAGTATGTTGGTATCTTTGCGTTAAAACGCGTTTTAAATACAACACATTTTCTGACACGCGGATGCACGATTCCAGTTGAACAAATGATTCGGGTATGATCAGCTTGTTCGCTCTAAATATAAAAATAGTTAAACGATTTTAAATTTAACAGTCTTTCTATGTCCGTTGAGATGAATGGCAAGTTGAATGCTGGCTAAACGGTCGTTACTTGACTTTTTTTTTTTTTTTTTTTTTTTTTTTTTTTTTTTTCATTTTACAATAATTCGTCTGTAACTTTGAAAGATTATGAATAAAACTTTAAATAACTTAAAAAATTCTTAACCTCTTTTACGCATACTTTATAAATTTAGATATTTATTTACCCAATAAATTCACGTCGAGAGAATGAAATTCCATGCTTAATCAATTGTAAATAACCTTTTATTGTTTTACTAATTTTATTAATAAAATTTCACTCGTTAAAGAAGATAAAAATTGACTTTGAGCTTAAAAAATAAAAATAAAAATAAAAATAAAAATAAAAAATAAAAAAATAAAAAAAAATGAAAAATTTTTAACAACGTGTGGAAAATAAATATTTTGTTAAGCTTATTGAAAATATACATTAAAACAGATGTCTTTTAATAATAATTGATATTTATATTTTTTTATCTTAATTCATCGAGTTTTTATAATGTGCCTATTTTTCTCACTAAAAAGTGTCTTTAATTTCTGGAAAAGTTTTAATTCGATTATAATAATCATTTCTCTTAAAATACGTCAATTTCAAAGCCTCAACGGCACCGTTTCATTTTACTAAAAACAGCTATTATAACAATTTCTAATAAATTTAATACATTTAAAATCAATAATTATAAAAATTTATAAAATTAATTTGAAAAAGTAGTACATTTTTTCTTATCATTAAATATTTATTTCAATTAATTATTATTATTATTATTATTATTATTTGTTGTTGTTGTTGTTGTTGTTGTCATTAAGTAATTTTTTACAGTTCCGTTGATTAAAAAGTTTTATTATCATTTTTAAGATAACATTTATATATATATATATATATGTGTGTGTGTGTGTATATGTATATATATATATAAATTTTTTGTGCAATAAATGATTTTATAATACTATTTGATTATATATTTTTATCACTTATTATTAGATACTTTTGTTAAGATTATTTGACTTTGTGATATGATAAAGTCCAAAATGCAACTGAATTTTCTGATTTGAATAATTATCTATATACTAAATAAACTTTATCTATGTTATCGTAATCTGTATTGTAATAATTCGTCTCCATGCAATCAGATTTAATTATTTGCTTTATTTTATCTATACGGTGTGCATAAGTATTACGAATTCAAAAATAAAGTTATCGATCAATTCAAAACAGTAGTCGTATTTATATTTGTGATTAATAATTTATTGGATATCAACAGTTTAAATTAATGTTTTAATTAAACGGCTAAAAAACTCTCATTAAAATTTGTATATTTTCAATAATTTTAAGAAATGGAAATTACACCTTATATAGATTCGGAAATTTTATTGATGTTTATTATAAAATACCTATACATTTATTAAGCAAAAAAATCAATGAAAAATTATTTTAACATTCAATAACCCAATTTTTTAACTTTTACAGATTCTCTAGTCTACTGTTGAAAGGGTTTTTTTTTTTTCTACAAGAATTATTTTTCATGTCAAAGCTCGATCACAAAGAAATTTATATATTATAAAGAAATAACCCACTTTTAATTATTTCTCTGCTTTGAATAATTTTTATATATTATCAGTAATATTATAACCACACTATTACTACAACTGTCAATATAATATAAAAGTAAACGTCAATGATTATTTAATTAGTGGATCGATGCGACTCGTTAATCGCAAATTTATATTGGAAAATCATTATAATATATAAGTTTCAGAGTAAGTATATTTTATCAATTTTTTTTTTTTTTTTTTTTTTTTTTTAATCTACTGTTATTTAACTGTATCATTTTAATATCAGTATCATAAGAACATGATTTACACATTGTATGTCTAAACGAATGAGTAAATATTAGTTTTTTGCAAATTGCCTTATAATTGTGTTCTAAGAAATTAGAATATTTTTCTTTTAATTTTCGTTACATATATGTGTATAGTTAAAATACTTGTATGTGAGAGCTACGTGACAATTAATTATAAATATTTATTAAAAACAAAAAAATAAAATTAACGATAAAATCACCTGTAAAACTTTATTTCTTCAGAATGAGACAAATTTATTTAAAAATTTTTCAAACTAAAATGCCAAAATTAATCTTTTATTTATTTTATATATTTTTATAAGCAACATATCTCGTCAAAGATTACCGCTCTTTTATTTATGACGCACGAATTGACTAACCTTTGTACACGTCTATCTAAGATGATCTTGGCTCGAAACTCCGATAAAAACATTTCTAAAAAGTTGCAAAACCAAGGTCAGCTAACAGAAGGTTACATGGATTTTTGATAAGGCGAGCTGATTGTCGATCTATTTTATAAACGGCCCGTTAAACTTTTTAATACGAAAATTGTTTATATTAGATTACGAATAAAAAGAGAAATTGATGGTTGTTTTAATTAACAAATTTATTGGCGCGAAACGTTGTTATTGATTATTTTTATTGAAAATAAATAATTTGTATGAAAAAATTTTAATCCTTGTACAATTTAAAAAAAAAAAAAAAAAAAAAAAACCGAATAAAATTGTTCTATATCAAGTAAAACGTTGAATTTTTTCTCTTCTCTCTTCCTAAAGTACTTTCCTTGTGAGCTCTTCCTTATTCAAACGCGATTCGTCCGCTTCCTATACATTTAAGCATCGTCTTATCAAGTCGGGTGTCGTCATGCTCGCAATGCACACAAGAGAAAAAAAAAAAAAAAAAAAGAAAAAAAAATCTCAAGCGCGATAAGAGCGCGCGCAGGTGAGATTGTAATGCAACTCTTCTTTGAAAATTTAAAGCGAGCAAAGGCGAAAGAAAAAGAGAGAGAGAGAGGGGGGGGGAGGGAGGGAGTGGAGAAAGCTAACTGTAGATAGAGAGCGAAAAAGAAAAATTAGAGAAGAGTCTGAGTTTAATATGCGAGAGCAATGCAGGAGCTAAAATGCAGGAACAAACTCTTGCGTTGAAAAAAGGGAGAAAAAACGTGTTAAAGCGTCGCATACGTAACGCGACAGGACGAGCGGAGTAAAATTATCATCGTCGCGTTATACCTTCTTTATCAGCTTATCGCGCACTGAAAAAATATACAAACCTGAACTTTTCGCCGGGCGTTTTAGGTTCATCGACTTTTCCATCTGCTTTAACTGCTAACGTCATTCTCGCGCATGTGTGTGTGTGTGTGTGTACACTACAACGTACTTTACAAAGATGAAAAAACTCGGTGTAACGATTGCAAAGTTATAGATCCTTGCTCTCTACTTTATATAAATGCTATTTACTCGTATATATTATCAACTGAAATGATATTGGCGTATAAGCAATAAAAATTTTATCGTTAAAAGGTGTTGATTAAATTGTTGTAAAGTGATACAACAATTGTTTCTAAATTTTAACAAGTGCCATTTTATTACAAAGAACAAATTTTATTTCATCTTCAGTTTGTTCATAAATAAATCTTAAAATCATAATGAGATGAAACGTAATTAAGTCCACATATAAACTATCTATATCTTCAGTAGAATTAAATTATGCAAAATAATTAATAACGCTAGTTTGTTTCTTTTCAACAAATATGATGTAGAAATAAAGTAGATCGATCGGTATCGAGTATGATTAATTTTGGAATTTTCAGCTAATTAACGTATTTTTGAAAATATTTATTTTATTATCTCATTTCTTAAAGTATTTATAATATTTTAACTCTAATTATAACTAAAGTTATAAAATACAATATAAAACTGTTTATTAATATCTTCAACCTGAGAAGTATAATCGGTTTTGGGTGAGAAATAAATTTTAAAAATGTACGTTCTCAATTAAATTTGTTGTTTATTATGGATGATATAAATGTATGTTTCGAATTAAGCTTGTTATTTATTGTTATATTAAATGAATCGTGGCTCTGGTCGAATAAAACCATTGATCTTAGAATTTTTTCATACTTTATTTTTCAATTTTATAAGTTTAGTCCAGCTCTTTTTGCAGAACGAAATCCATGAAACGAATGTTTCTGTCTAAGCATATAATAAGTAAAATTGAGTTGATTTATTTATAAATAATATGTTGATCAAAACATATATAAAATTGACTATTTGATATCCTAACCAGGCCATTAAAAAAAAAATAACAATAACTATCCTTATCTTACGGCTCTAATACAATCAAATAATCTCAACATGCTTTTGAATCTTTTTAATGTAAAATTATTAGTTTTGATATCGGTATCTTGAAATAATTTTTCGAATATTTCGGGCACAGAGTCCTTGGTTTGATGAGTCCATTGTTTCTAGAATACACCTTGATGACTCTAGTCAGTGACTATCTCGTGATAAACTAAAACTATATAATTGATTATGATTGATTTACATGGTACGCTCCTCATTTTACAACGTTGGAGTATTTTAAAGGTACACTTGCGATCAACATGCATAATATACCTGTTAACATTTGTTGAACCAATTGCCAACATTTAGAACTTTTTTTTTTTTTTTGACAATTTAAGTTTGTAGGTATAAAAAAAGAGTTTAGTTAAATAAGGAAATCAGCAAGCGATCGTTGGACAGAGAAAAAAACCCGCTCGATTCCTCTCTTTATTTTCTCCAACAATTTAACTTGTTCTTAACAAATTAATTTTAATATAACGTTTAATTAATTAAATATAAGATTAATGTTTTCAATACTAGAGATTTAAAAGTTAAAATCAAAGTATTTTTTTAGTTCATTCTTTATTTAGTTCATTGCTTCAAGCGTTGCTTCTTAACAGGTCAAAACTGGTTTCGAAACTGATTTTTTCTTAATAAAATGTAACATCGTATGGTGCTTCCGGTTACAAACATTACAACGATATTTTGAACGGCAATATACGCTAGGGTGATCACCTAAACAATTGAAGCACATATTTAATTTTTTTATAAAAGCATGGCGTTGTTCAACTGAATGCGATATAAATTGCTGACAATTAAATATATAATGAGGTTCGCCACACATAGCACAATCGGATTGTTTATTTGAATCATTTGAATTCAAATTTAAATTTTTATCCTCCTGGGATTGAGATTTATGCAAACTTTTGTTATTGACTATTCTTTCAGAATTGGGTTCTGCTGCTTTATTGGTTTTACGCTTTTTTAAATTGGAAAGTGTCCGTGTAAACTTTGTTTTATTGAAGCTTTCCGAAGATCTATAACTTCTCTCCTTAGCGATAAGAAACGATTTCAATTCAGCAAATTCAGGCGGTTCAGTCGACTTGTCCAATTTTTCTTCCCAACATTTTTTTAATTTATCTGATAATTTACTTATCGTTAGGAAAACAACGATATCTTCCCATTGATCAGTAGGCCGTTGTAAGTCTTTAAGAGAATTTAATGGAGAAATCGTACCGTTTATGATTCTCCTGATTTCGGCTGAGGTATCTGTAGTTATGCGTTTCAGTGAAAATAATGAGTTAAGATGCATATTAACAACGCGCCGCTTGTTTTCATAATGTCCTTCTAATTTAATCCAAGCATTCCTAAAATTGTCGGGAATCAATTCGAAATCCTTAATTAATTCAAATGCCTCACCCGTTACATTATTTTGCAAATAGTGAAGTTTAACCAAATCATTTTTTGTATTCTTTTCTATAATTAACGAATTAAATACATATTTAAATGAGAACCAATCCTCTATTTTACCGGAAAATTTTGGTATATTCAATATTTTTAATTCAATCTCGTCTCCATCGTCGTTTTCAACGTCTTGTTCTTTTAAATGACCATAAACTTGACCACCACTTGCGAATTGTCCCGATCGCTCCAACGAATTCAAGTGTTCTTTTAAATCTCCCAAAACCTCCGCATATATTTGTTCTACGTCGTCGATAAACTCTTTTTTAAAATATTCGTGATCAGCGTCAACTGCACCTGTGGCTAAAAAGTTTTCGTGTTCTTTTTGAAAATTTCGCCAGTATTCCTCTATTAGCTTTATTTGGATTTGCGTGGCTCCTGACGTCATTTTGCCTCTTTTTTCTAGATTTACGAAACCATTGGCGATTTTGTTTTGCAATTTCATTTGTCTTGTTACAAATTCTCGAGTTGCTTTTTCCGCCATGTTGAGATTTTCTATATAGTCTAAATCATAAAATCAAGCAAGTGATTTTTAGATGTTCGAAAGATTGTTATAAATTCTCAATAAGATAATATAAGTTCCATGAGATTATAAACAATTAACGATTTTAAAAAATTTTAATCGTCATAAATCTCATAAGTTTTAAACAATATTTTTTTCTGAAATTTTGAAGCGTCTTACTACTCATTAAGCAAAAAATTTCAATTAATAATTCGAAATATTTTAAATCGATGTAAATTGAGGAAATTTTGAAAATGAATTCACAATTGATTCATTTTTACAATTTACAGTATAATCGTGATACAGTTTATTAAAAATATAACAATAATGTTTCTAACAAGCTTTTAGTTCGCAATCTTCTGTTAATACAATGTAAACAATGTTTTCAAGTCCTATAACAAAGACGCATAGGCATAAACTTACTTGCAGTTTGTACACAGTAGTTGTAGTCAGTGGTACATAATTTTTTCATATACAGGTGATATATGTATATTTATCTCTCCATCCACGAAGAAACCATTTCTGCGTTAAACTCCATTTGTGTGTGATCTACGCGGGGTTCCGACTAACGGCGCTCGAACTCCCTCATCGATCATTTTATTCCCTCGTTCGATGTTGTCAGGACAACGCCTTTTTTTTACCTTGTTACCTTGCCGTCGATACGCGTTCAAAATGGCCTCGCTATTTATTATTCGTTGTCGGCGACGCAGTACATCGAGGCGCCAATGCTCGCGGTACACCTCACGCTACGTATCGATGAATTTTTATGACGTTTATTGTTCAAAAGCAGATTTGAAATTTTTTAATAACGATATTTATAAATAATAGACTTTGTCTCAAATAAAAGCACAATCGATCACGTTGTTCCTTTCCTTATTTTCCGATTATAATAAGTTTGTTTATCAGGTTATGAATGAGAAAACTAATTTAATTGTTGAATTAAACAATTTATCCG
The DNA here is from genome assembly GCA_949987625.1 of Chalcis sispes. Taxonomy (NCBI): domain Eukaryota; kingdom Metazoa; phylum Arthropoda; class Insecta; order Hymenoptera; family Chalcididae; genus Chalcis; species Chalcis sispes. Next base: position 24,752,793 of record OX465099.1, read on the forward strand.
TTTATAAAAATCACCGATAATCTCCTTGAAGGATGTTTAGTATAATCGGTTGTGAAAAACAAATAAATTACAAAGATGTATATTTATTGTTTAGTTTATTTGCTTACGATGGCAAAAATTAAAGTGGCTTTGATAAAAGTGAACAACTGATAATTCACTTGCCAGTGCAAACGACAAATAAGTATCCCAATAAACACACTGTGCGAGTAACTTACATGTAAGTTACCTTGGCGACAAAATACACCGGCACGGCCGATTTGATTGGGGTTAGTTCTGTAATAATTCTAGCATTTTCTACAATTCAATTTCAAATATAATTTAAAAATTAATAAATAAATATTATTTTTGTGTCGACATTTATTAAGTTTCTTAAGTTATTACGTATGATAATCAAAAAAAAAAAAAAAAATAATAATAATAATAATAATAATAAATTGATACTATTTTGTTATTTTTATTTACTATAAATATGTATATAAAAAAATTTATATAAAAATTGTTAATTTTGCTGTAATATAAATATAGAAACATTATTTATTTTTTTTTTTTTTTTTTTTTTTTTTTTTTTTTTTACTGTAAATTATTGCTTGGTATTTCTCGTCTAATTATTTCGTTAAAAACAGTACCAAAATTTAATTTTAAAATTGATATTTTTATTTCTAAAATGACTATATATAGAATATCATCTTACGGTAAAAATCCTAAATCATTAAAATTATATGTGATAATTTCATACAAATTATCAAAAATAAAATGTTATTAAAAACATTTGAAAAAGTACGATACCATGCCTTATTAACATTATTAATTATATTTTTTGTAAAGATCTGGTTAGATTTGTAGTCGGAAATCAAATTATTTTACTAAATTAATTATTAAACTAGATTTTTTTAACAACATCCAATACTTTTTTTGTAACTTTTGTATATATATATATATATGTAAAATTATAATTTATTAATAAATAATAATGTCATAACGAAATGTGTATTACATTTACCAGTTATTTGAAAAATAAATAATCAATTTTATTAAAATTAGAAAAACTATCTCAAAACTTTGATTCTTCTAAAAAGCCAAATCTAAATTGTCAAATGAACTTTTTTATTATGCAAAAAAATAAAATTTAACGATTAATAAAGTTATAACCAAATTTGTTACAGCTGCGTGTAAAAATAAATAGACTAAATCGGTATAAAATTCATTTACAATTAATAATTCAATAATAAAAATTTTAATTCTATTTTTCTTTATTAATCAAAATTCTCGAACTGTATCGAACTATCTTTTTGAACTATAGAACAATGTAATAAATATTACTCAAAAGCAATGGGAGGAAAAGGAAAAGTAAAAAATAATTATTCGGTAAACTCAAATAATCCCGTTTTATTAAGAAATAATCGATGACTCGATACAACACTCTAGAAAATATATTAATCACGAAATACAATATTCATCTCACGCGAAAGCTTCACAATAATAATCGCTATAAAAAAAAAAAAAAGAGAGAGAAGGAGAGAGAAAAAAAACAAGTGTACGGTATACCGATCGGCCGTGTTTAGTGTCCATTATTCCAATAACAATTAATGATAAGCCTCGATAATAACTATGTTGATTATTATTAACTTACTATATACCCTTTTCTTTTATTCGACGATCTTTTATAAATGTTTTATAAACTTATATCGTCATTAAGGTTTCCTATAGAACCGTCTGTGAATGAAATAACTCTAAATTCATGATTAATCTTAAAAGCTAGACACACTATTTTTTATTAAATTTTTCTTTACAATGTAACTTGATTATTTATTTGTTTTTTTTTTTTTTTTTTTTTTTTTTTTTTATTTATTTATTTTTTTTATTTCACTTCTATTTACAGATTATTGTCAATTGCATTTTGGTATCGTGCTGTATACACTTCGAGAGTCTTTCACGTCGTCTTTGGTTAACGAAAAAAAAAAAAAAAAAAAAAATGGAATAAAAGCCGTGAGAGCAAAAAAAGAGGGGAAAAAAAAAAAAAATTAATAAACAAAAGTACAAAGACAATGATCGAAACAATCGAAGATTCTTACATTATTCAATCGAACAATAAAATTAACGTACAAGTTTGAAATCGCTGGCAAGTTCCTTACAGGTCGTTGACCTTCAAGCCTTATATCGCTAAAAATTTATATATATATATATATATATATATATATATATATATATATATATAATACAATAATAAATGCTTGGCATGAATAAAACATTGGCCAGTCTTTCTCAATAAGCAAATAATCAATTGACGTTCGTGTTTGCGGCGACTGGTTTTTTTCTAATTTTTTTTTTTTTTCTTTTCTTAACATTAAAACAATGGTAAATTTGATAATTTTATAAATACATTTTGTTCGCTAAACTTTCCTCGCTACATAATTTTCGGTATAGATAATGACGAATCAGAATTCTATAAACGGAAATTCATTTTTTAAAATAGCATACGCTATACATTTTTAATTTGTTTATTTTATTTTATTTAATAAATAAAATTTTGCAATACAATATATATGTGGGTGTGTGTTTATAACGCGTGAACAAGTACTCGCTGTTATGGTCCCTTGTTTAAGGCACAGCTACTACTCACAAACTTTATCAGTCGCAAAGATGTACATTCAAAACAATTTTTTAAATCCATCCTAACGTCGCCTAAGCCTTATATTTTTAATATTTAACAATTTTAGATACTTGCTAAGAAAAAAAAAAAAAAAAAGAAAAAAAAAAAAAAAAGTAAAATCGTTCGCTTGTTAACATCTCAAATTAAATGTCATCGTAGAGCTCGCGTTATTTTTTTTTTTTTTTTTTTCTTTTGTACATACAGAGTCGATAAAAACTAAGTTACTAATGAATTAACATTAATTTAACTAGAAATCTAGTTTTGAATTAAAATTATATAATTGAAGTACATATATACAAAAGAAACTGAGCGATGAGATAAAATTCAAAACTTAATACTAAATTATTATTATTATTATTATTATTATTATTATTATTATTATTATTATTATTATTTTTTTTTTTTTATTAAGTTGACAATAAAGAACTGGCCACATTAGCCCACCTTCGAAATCATTCGTTGATTGAGATTCGTGTAAATTCAATTATAATTATTATTATTTACACAAAAGTAAAAATTGAACGCAGCAACCGAAATGAAAAATTTTGGTTACGACGCGACGTTTACTTTATTTTTATTTTAATCGTTATAGAAAGCACTTTTGGCAAGAGTAAAATATTTTGTCGTTGTCTGTTTGCGTAAAATCGACTCGGTAAATAGTCGATGATTATTTTATTAAAATAAAATTAAAATTAAAATTCAATTACTTGATTTGCTCGCTTTGATAAATCGTCGATCTTTTAAAACGTTAATTTACTCTTTCGGTTTCAATAAACTCGTTTGCAATTATGCTTCAATAAATTGAATTAAATAGTCATAGCTATTTGAAAAATATTGTTCAAAATTGTTTTTTTTTTTTTTTTTTTTTCGTATAGTTTACAAAGAGATCGCGAATAACTTTAAAATATAAAACCAATAAATTTCAAAAAAAAAATCAGCTCGCTCGACGACGATGAACAAATCCAATCTCGATCGATATTAAAAAAAAACAATTGTTTAAAAAAATTATCTCGCAGCCCCGAGAGCATTCGATACCACGTCGACGCACAATCGATTCGTAAAATCGAATAAAAAACACGCATATACTTCGTCGTTAAAGTCAAAATCAGAAAATCTCACGAACTTACGACGATATCGAGACAACGGTCGGTCGGCCGATCGTATCGATGAGGAGCTTGCTCGCCGGTCCGGGCGACGAATTGTTGAGGGTGACGATGTGCGGCGACGGGACAACTTGATGATGATCCGGCGAGTGTCTGGCCGATACGAGAACCGGGGAGCGCGTGGCGCACGGCGGCGACGGGCATTCGATCTTCGGCGGCGGGTGATGGTTATCCAGCATGTGGTTTTGATGCTGCTGTTGCTGCTGTTGTTGTTGCTGCTGCTGCTGCTGATGGTGTTGCTGTTGTTGTTGTTGCTGTTGATGCTGCTGCTGTTGCTGTTGCATAACGTCGTAATAAATGTTGGAGATTCCGGGTTGGTACGAGATCGTGGATATCCTGTTGGCTTGAGACTGACTGCCGTATTCCGACGCGTACATCGCTGTTGCAACACCGCAATGTAAACGCAAATCGTTAAAGTCTGAAAATTATTGGTAATTTTAGTATATAGGCAGGCATGTATCTTTTCTCTCTCTCTCTCTCTCTCTCTTTTTTTTTTAAATCGTCGTGAGCATGAAAAAAGTGTAAATTATGAAATTCTGCATGATAATAATAAACAAAAAAATTACCGTTTTCGCTCTTGATGATATTGTTGTTGTTGTTGTTGTTGTTATTGTTGTTATTGTTGTTGAAATTGAAGGCATCGGTATTGATGGTAGCACGGCCCATACCACGCGAGGGCTGGGTATCGGTCATTTTTAAACCCTTGGGTTTGCGTTTACGGGTCTGTATGGTGTCCTTCTTCATCGTCAACGGCCTGTTGATGCCGTGCAATTTGTAGTAAAGCCCGCAGGCGTTGCATACGGCGTCGCCGTGTGAGTTACGACGCCAAAGCGACGTATTCTTCGTTTGGCAATTCCTGCAGGTAAGACCGCTGCGTTTCGACGCCGACTGTTCGATGATTACGGAGAAGAAAATTTTATTTTTTTTTTAGTTAAACCGTTTGATCTTTGTTAGTTTTTTTTTTTTTTTTCGGGGAAAGGGGGAAGGGAGAGAGATATCGGAAAAATTTATTTAATATAGCTCGAAAGCTTTCAAGCTTAAATATTTTATTGCATATTTTAGCGCCGATATAATTACTGGAAACTTTTTTTTTTTTTTTTTTTTTATCAACTACTTTTTCGTATTCAAGCTATTTGAATTTTTTAAAAAATATTATTAGTTGTAATAATTCAGCGCTATGATATACAGAAGCAGAAAATGGTAAGGATTCTTGTAAATCGATAATAATTTACCATTATGATGATTATCATGTAAATAAATATATAAAAATATTTCAATCCACTTATTTTAATGTTTCATTACAATTGGATAATTAATTATACGCATTACCAATTACAAATGACAAAATAATTTAAAAATTCTTATCGATCAACAAAAAAAAAAAAAAAAAAAAAAAATTACCATTTTCATGCCAAACACCTCAAAAATGTATTTAAAAGATCTACCAGAAAAAGGAAGCAGAGAGCCATTCAATCCTGAGGTCACGTTATTAGCCTAGAAAACTTATACCATAAAAATATAAATTATAAATTTTACTCGATAAATTTTTATCCGACTTTACGAGAGAAAGAGAGATTGAAAAAAAATAAAGCATTAGAATCCAAGACTGTATACGTAGCCGCGACTTCAGAATAGAGTGATTGTTTTTTTTTTTGATTTTGTTTTTTTTTTTTGTGAGCATGTACCATGGGTATAGTGGCACCTCAAACTATACACGATTTATTAAATGAATATAAAATGCGATGTGAAAAGTGATATTTAAAATGGAAGTAAAAACATCTCGGTGTTGATGTATTTTTTAAATTTGTAAAATTGATTAACTCGAGCAACTTTTATTACATTTTTATGCTTCATGTTTATTGTTTTAAATAATTATATTGAAATTATGAATTTAAACAATTTTTGATAAACTAACTGTAATAATTGTTGTTGTGAAAGATAAAAAAAAAAGGGTAAATTAATAAATCTTGATGCATTTACTCTACAAAATTACTTTGACTAATCATTAAAAAAAAAAAATACATATAATAAAGTACAAATAATAAAGATTTATTATATCAATAAAAATAATAAACAAAAAGAAATGATCGGCTAAAAGATAAGCACACATAGAGGAAGAGAAAACGATTAAGAATAAAAGACGAATAAATTAATATATCGAAAAGGAATGTTTTTTTGTGTTTTTGTTTTTTTTTTTTTTTTTTTTTTTTTTTTTTTTTTCCTATAAACAGGAAAGAGGATGAAAAGGAAAAAGACGGGATGACACCTACCGAACGACGGCCCAATTTCTCTTCGAGAGGACGAGAGATGCCATTATACCCACAGAAGCCTTTGCAGAATTCGCCCTGGTCCGCCACTGAAACAGACATTAGGCCAAGAGTTAGGGCTTTTCTTTTTTTTTTCTTTTTTTTTTTTTCTTTTGTTTTTTTTTTTTTCTCATCTTTTTATCTTTTTCAATATTAAACTTATTCATTTCAATTTCTTTTTTTTTTTTTTTTTTTTTTTTTTTTCTACGAATAAAAAATAAAACTACTGTTACAACGAATACATCTCGTTGTTTAACAAGTACACGTAGCGTCGGTGCATTTACATATGGCTTACTTTCGTGTAATTAATCTATTGTCTTTACTGATATTTAATCATTTTTTTTTTTTTTTTTTAAAGTGCGGTCATTTGACACGAACGTTTTTTTTTTTTTTTTTTTCTACTTTTTCTTTTTAGCAATTCGGCCAAGGGCGAATATCCACAGAGGCTCCTGGTTGCCTTTATAGAGGCGTTGATTAAGCGACTATTGGGTTGCCTTTAAACAGGCGTCGCTTAATTTTTCTTGTTTTTTTTTTTTTTTTATATTTATTTTATTTTATTTTATTTTATTTTTTTTTTTATTGTTTATTATTCGATATATTTATCTCTAATGTTTGCAAATATGACTAAACATTGTTGTTGCATATTATTTACATAAAAAAATTTTTTTAAATAATTTCATACACATTGAGCTTAAAAGCATGAATAACAAATAGGTTCGATTTTTATTTTAAAATAATCTAGATTTAAAAATAAAAAACATTAATAGATTTAACTGTCATTGCATACAAGCATTAAAAAAAAAATATATATATATATATATATACGAAAAATCAAATCAAAATTAAAAAAAAAAACAATATATAATTTTCTGCTTCGCTTTTAACAATTATTCATCGAAATTTTTATTTCTTTTTCGAGGGTTTAGCTTATCTTTTCATTTTTTTTTTTTTTTTTTTTTTTTTTTTTTTTTTTCTTTTACCAGGACTGGATGATCGCTCCTCGCTTACCGATCGCCGTGATTGCTTAACCAATGGCCGATTCATGTGGTTCATCTTGTGGTAAAGTCCGCAGGCGTTGCAGAGGTAATGACCGGTCCCGTCACGTCGCCAAAGCGGTGTTGACACCGCACCGCAATTCACGCATTCACGACCCACCGCCGTAAAGTACTCTTCGATGTTGTGCACTGTTTGTTTTATTCGTATTTTTTTCTTTTTCTTTATTCTTTTTGCTTGTTTTGTTTCTTTGTTTCTTTATTCTTTATTGTTTAATTAACATTCGTTTCTTTTTTTCGTTTTGCATTTCGTTGCCATCCTGGAGCGATTTTAGTGAATTTTAGCGAGTGACTTCGACGACGTTTTTATTTAACAGGAAAGTTATTGAAAATTATTACAATTCTATGTAAATAGTATAATTATGCATATATATTGCACAATTACATATTTGCATGTTTGTAAATGTTCAATGTAGTCAATGAAATAAAATATGTATCTATATAAAATATACGGTATGAATTATCCAATCTACAACGAACGCAAATAAAATTATCCATTAACCATCGTAAAGACCTTCCACGGTTCGTGCTGGGCACTCGTTCTCCGAAGCAAACGAGTTAATTTTTTCAACGCGACAACTTAAGCAGCATAGAGAGAGAGAGAGAGACATGTATATGATTTAAATACAAAGCATATATAGACTCAACGTTCGAATATAGTTTAGCCGGCACGCGTTTTTCTTTTTCGCAAGCGCGACGTCGAGTAGTCGCTCGCGGTGGCGATATCGCGTTGGCCCCCTTTTTTTTTTTTTTTTTTTTTTTTTTCTTTTACGCGCTAGCGCTAACCGCGTCGCGAAACAATTGTTGCTCGTTCGGATATATACCCGCAGTCGTTCGTTTATTCTTTTTTTTTTTTCCCCTTTTTTTTTTCTATTTAGCTTCTCCGGTTCTTTTTTTTTTCTTTTCGTATAGTGATAATGAAAAAAAAAAAAAAAAAAAAAAGGAGCGATGTGTACACTTGTATACGTTTACAAAGCGAACGTCCTCGCGTGGGTTTGTTAAATAAAAAATTATTGTAAGAAATGTTGTATTATCGAAAAACTAAACTTTTTCTTTATATAGTATGTAAATAATTATTTAGTTTATTTTTGTTATTATATATAATTAGGTTCATTTTAAATATGCGAATACAATAAATTTAATTATTAGCGATTGATTTATATACTATTTTTATTTTACTAAGATAAATACATTCAATTAATAACGAATAAGACAAGATTAATTATTTTCTTTTTTCTTCTTTCTTTTTTTTTTTTTTTCTTTAATTATACTTTATATTGGTAACATTTTATTCGGTGTTTTTCCGTCGTTGTTTTTTTCCTCAAACAGTCATGACGCATTCGCTCATTTGACATTTAATGATCGACGCGCTAAAATGTTTTTGATGATTTTTTAACAGCGATATGCTCACGATAAACATCCAAACTGTATACTTTTCTTTTTTTTTTTTTTTTTTTTTTTTTTTGTTTCAAATAAAAAAATTTTACCCAATCATTATTTCGCGTTTTAACTTAATCTTACATCAAATTAATTAAATAATTGGTTTGTCCCGAATAACCATTATACTATAAACAAAACTAACATTTCGCTATACAATATTATTCAAACGGACAATTTTTCATCGAGAATTTTCATTACACAGCTAGTTTCCGATCTAAATTAAAATAAATCTATTTCTCGCTTATCAACGCGTGCTTCCATATTTATAAATAAGCGACTGGTATGCTACGCTTTGAAAAAAAAAAAAAAGAGAGAGAGAGAGAGAGAGTGAGAGAATAAAAAAAATAGAAAAGAAAAAAAAAAAAGACAGCATAGAGAAATAATCACAATAACTAGGGGGACGGAAAAGTCGCGCGAAGGCGGAAAAAATTCCACTCGAGGGAGAAGAAGGAAGAGGATGAAAGCGGACATTGCCGTTATCGTCGAGCTTCCGTTGCGATAACGAAACGCGTACCGCTTACGTGTATGCGTGTGGTGTGTATTCAAGCGACCCTTTCGAAGTAATTATTATTACGACGCCGTGAGCTTAGACTATGCTCGTTTCTTGACTACGATGGACTACTTTTCGATCGATTACTTGGCTAATTTTTTACCTAGCGGTAATTATGCTTTCGAGTCACGCGTCTTTTTTTTTTTTCTAACGCGCTGCAAAGGTTTTGTTGTTTTTTTTTTTTTTTTTTTTTTTATCTTAATTTTTAGTCCTGAGAATTGATTTAGTTTCTTTTTAATTATTTTTTACTCGCATGATTTCTTCTTTTTTTTTTTTTTTTCAATTAAATAAAATTTTGCTTTTTTAACATGCAGAGAAGAGATGAAAAAGAAAAAGAAAACAAACACGTATGAAATTCGAAATGCAACGAGGAGGAGGACGTGAATGAAAAGTAGAGAAACATCCCGCGGTTCATCGACTTACTTGGCAGGAGTAAGCATAACGCGCTGCATTAGTGAAATTAGATAAGGAGAGCTAACCATTCGGTAATTAAATCAAGAGAAATAGTTTCAGAGAAACTTTCCTCGTAAACGCGCGCATATACACACACACACACACATATGCGGCGCTTGCACGACTCTCGTGTTACCTTTGTACTTGAGTTCTGAAGAATACACACACACACACACGCACACATACACACACATACATATATATATACCACCGTGGACGGTGAACGATCGCTCATTATACATACACGTGTGCGCAAAGTACAGGTCACACGGTTTGTGTATACCCTCTTACTATATGCGTTACTCTACCGAGTATATATCGTGGAAAGGCAACGATATCGCATATCGTATAGCGAGAAGAAGGGCTGACGTCGCTCGTTATCGAGTTTAAGCCCTTTTTTTTTTTTTTTTGTTATTTCATATGATGCACGACGATCGCGTTACGACGCCGACGAGACGACGCCACCGGCGTCGTCGTACCTTGCCGGATTCCCGTTTTATATATATGTTTACTATGTTTATTTCATTTGCGGATACGAAAGTCAAGTTGCGCGCGAAAGTCGGTTGCGATGATCGGGATATTGGTTGGATGAATTTTTCGAGTTCTCGTGCTCGGCGAACGTTACGTTTTTCTTTATTGGTTTTGCTTTGGATGCTGCGTTTTTCATCGATTATTCTTATCGCTAACGTTTCGATTTTAATCTTGCGCTTAACGTTTTTTTACATTTTCGTTTAATTGATCATCCTTTATGCGCATACACGTGTTCATAAACAATAAAATAACTGCGAGGTATACGTACAATATCTCAAACGAAACGAACGATTCAAGTCGATCGACACAGCCGAAACAATGTAAAGAAACATCGTTCGCGCTATACGCCAAAAATAAAAATTTAATGGAAGCACCGCGTACACGCTCATTTTATACGCCATTATATTTAGCGGCGGCTTACGATCTAAAAAGGCCACGTGGTCGAGCCTCGTAATAGGTACTCATAACTAAGATGCACGACACACGAACATGGCACACGCGAGAAAGAAAGCATTACAGGCTATCCTACCCTCGCGGTGTTCTGGTTTTTTCGACTTCAAAATCATCCGGCACTCGAGGAGTGCGGTATTTGAGTCGCACGGCGTGTCTTGTGAAACATCGCAGTTCGTCCCGGTCGCTCTTTCTCTTTCTACGTTGCGAGAGTTTTAACTGTAGGGATGGTTAAGGGCCACTCGGAAAAGACACTTTTTCTCCTTGTTTTTTTTTTTTTTTTTTTTTTTTTTTTTTTTTCTTTTCGTCGTCATTTCGAATAACGTAATGCAGCGTTTCCTTCGCTCTCTCTCTCTCTCACTCTCTCTCCCTTAATTTTTTCTCCGATGCTTTTAGTGAGCTTTGTTTGCCGTAATTTACCGATTAATTTTTTTAAACGAGCAAATATTATATATAGAGAAAAAAAAAAAAAAAAAGAAAGAAAGAAAAAAGAAGGCATCGATCGTTGTTATAAAAAATGATCGACTATGTAAAAATGTCCAAGCATTGTTTTAAATTAATCGACGTTAAAAAATTTTTATATCAAAAGTTACATCAGCGAATGAAAAGAAAAAGAAAGACAACAGGTCGAAAGTGCAAACGGGAAAAAGATCGAGAGGCCTCCCGGATCGCGCGGATTAACGTACGAGCGCTGAAAAAAAGCACGCGCTTGTATACGCGTCCGAGATAAAAAAAAAAAAAAAAAAACAAAAAAAAAAAAAAAAACAAAAAAAAACAAAAAAAAACAAATATAAAAGCAGCTCATGCTCATGTGAATAATAACAATTTATTATTCAGACTGGAGAAACGAGGGTCGAAATACTCGTGTGTCGAAATAACCGCGCGAAATGCTTCGACGACGAAGACGACGGATATGTGAACGAGCTTATCGTCGGGCGCGCGGTTATCGCTGCTGGAATGGACCAGCTTGTAATAATAACTTTTGATTCTTCGCAAAAATGTCGAAAAAAAAAACAAAAAAAAAAAATTAATAAATAAAAATAAAAATAAAAATAAAAATAAAAATAAAATAATGAAGTCTCATCGGACGTCGAGGTATTGATAACGTCGGACGATAAACGAGAAAGTTCTACGCTGCGTTGTTGGAAAGTAAATTTTTTTTTTTTTACTTCTTTTACATTTTTTAATAAAAATTTACGCACGATTTTTTTAAGTTTTTAAAAAATTTTCTCTTTTTATTAACGTGTAAACTAAAATTTTAAACAATCTTGACATTTATTATGTTAAGATATGTGTCTTTTATTTATTTATTTTTTTTTTTTTTTTTTTCTTTTTATTTAATGACAAAAATTTATCTCTTGACTATTATGTCAGCCTTTAAAGACGATTTCGTAAGTGACCGTAATCTTGCATAATAATTATAAAAATTATATTTCAATACCGATAACCGATAGAAAATAAGAAAATTACCGATACTCCTTTGATTTTATATCAAAGATTCATGTTAATCATATTATATATAAAATTTGAAAAAAATAAATAAATAAATAATTTTCATGTTATAAAAATACTAATAAACAAAAATTATTGCACGTCGACGTTAAATTTTTAAATCACCAATTTATTTATTATCGTTTAAACACTTTTTAACGACTCATAATTACACGACTTGATTATCGAAAAACCTATAATTATTATAATCTCATAGTTATATTGTAAGAATATCGTTACATTTACATATTATAAACAAGAAAACGCATATCGTTTAAACGTTTCAATAAACTTCTTGATCTACATTTCTCGCGGACTCGCTTACGATTATTTATCCGCGCAGCGGCAAACGCTTGTTCTCGTCTAAAAACAATCAAAAACAATAGAAAACAACTTATAAATTACAAATATACTATTCTAAAGCTGCGTGCTTTTTCTTTCATTAGAATTCTTCCCGATGAATCAATTAACCCGACAACGCAGCATTTATGAGAGCAACTCATCCTCATCCCCAAAGAAACATCGATGTGGTTTTTTTAATACCTCAAGCACGACTCGGAAAATCTCTGTAGAGAAGATTGGCGAATTTAGGAGACTATTAGATAGCGTCGAAAGTACATAGATGACGAATGTTCAACTTTGTTCAACCTCCCAGTTTATCTCGTGTATAAGAAGAAGAGTAAATTTTCTCGAGTCTCTTGGATCCTGTTGGCATTCGCACGGATTTATTTATTTCTTATAATCGATGTGAATGCGAAATGCACAATAGTTCGTTATTTGTTAAATTTGCATATTTTGTTAAACTATTTACGCGAATCTGTACAAACAGCATATTAATTATATAAAGTTATTTTATACTTAAGATAATTGAATTATTTTATCAACATGTAGTATATAAATTTAATCTAATTTGATGAAAGTTTTTTACAATACATAATAATGAATTCAGCATGAAATATACGATATAAATAAACTTTCATTTATATATTTAAATATAAATTGCTTTTACGTTATAATAAAAAATTTCATAATACGCATCAATAATAAAATAAATATATATTCTTTAAGCATCGAAAGAAAACGATAAGAAACAAAATAAGGTTAAAACGACGACTCTAAACTTTACCATTTACGGCTCTGAACTTTTATATAGTTACGAAAAAAAAAAAAAAAAAAAAAAAAAAAATTGTTTACCACCGAGCGATTATATTTAAATTATAATATTAACCGCAAGAAACCGCGCGTGGATTCATTCGTTTCGAGTACACGATGTATAAATACGCAACAACACAAGAATTATAACCGATAAGAAAAAACACCGATGCGATAAATCTCACGATGAAGAAATAAACCATCAATTTAACGAAAGAAAAACTTTATAAAATGCAATAAAAATACAGTATAGAAAGAATGAGTCTATAAAAGAAGAAGAAGACGAAGAAGAAGAAGAAGAAAAAAGCAAAGAAAAGAAAAAGAAAAAGAAAAGAACAAGAAAATAAGTAAAGTGTGCGTTTCGTGAAAACTTTATTAACTCGGAAATGATAGCGAGAAAGGAGAGCCGAGAACGAACGGTAGTCGAGTCCGTATATCATATATGTATAAAACATCGGCGCGCAGTTGTCACTGACCCATACCAATGCCTGATAAATCCATGGACTTCGGGCCGCCGGAGATAAGCCGAGTTTAAATCCGTGTGATTTTCTTGTTAATGTGCGCGTGCGAGGATGTGTGTTTGAGAGAGAGAGAGAGAGAGAGAGAGAGAGAGAGAGAGAGAGAGAGAAACGAGAAGCTGCATAATTTTATACGAATTACTTACGGTATCGATTCTTGTATAATGTTGATTTTATTCATTTTAGATTATACTCATTTTAATAATTCGACGTAAATATATATTCGCGATACTTTGTATGGCTTTCGATAAATTATTTTTAATTGCAAGTATTTTAATCGCGTAAAACTTTTTCTTTTCTTTCTCTTTTCTTTTTCTTTTTCTTTTATATTTTTGATTTCCTGAATCGGTATCTTTTAATTTGTTTTTAATGAGCTGATAAGATTTACAATAATAGTTTGTTAATTAAATAAGATATCTTTGCTGCTTGTGTGGCTAATGAATGAAAAACAATTACGCCAATTGTTATAAAATCTTTTTTTCTTTTTGTTAAAAATTATTTACAATACGAATAATGGATATTTTGGTAAATAAATAACAAAAGAAAGAACGATTGCTCGTACATATATGCAAAGCAAAAAAAACAAAAAAAAAAAAAAAATTGCAACCCATCGATGTTGAATTTCAAAATTTCAAATTTTTCGAAACGACGAAGAAAAATGCGCGCAACGTTAGAAAAAGCAGAAAATATTTTGGTCAAAATGCAATCTCTCTCCCTCTTCCTCTCTCTCTCTCTCTCTCTCTCTCTCTCTCTTTCTTCTTTTCGTTCCATCTTCGGACACCAAAGAAGGATTTCGTCACTTATGGTTTAGTCCGCCCATACTCTGTGTAATTCGATCCCCCCGTACAACTTTGAATCTTTCCTTTCGTCGTCTCGGCGAGAAAAATTTCTCGGCCACCCTAACGTTTTCTAACTCGCGACGATTCGTATCGTAGAACGCACATATAAATGTATATAAGTCAAACTACTGTTACATATTATACATTTTACGAATGATGAGAATTTCGAATGGCTTCTTAATGCTCTATTTACGCGATGCACATTAATGTACTTTTTTCCAAGGAACCGTGGAAATAAGTATATCTTACTTCGTATACTTCGTTTTATCAAGCGCAAGGAAAACTTTACGACTCGTTATATAGGGTGGAAGGTTTTTTACTCGGTTAACGGACACAATCGTTTCTTTGCTCTCGGCTTATTTTTATTTTTTGTCTACTTTCGGCGTAAAATGAGAAAAAAAAATTTTTTGTAGAAGCCATTAAAAAGCGATAATCGGCTTTCAAATAACGATACAATGTTGCACTAAAAACTTAAATATATATATATATATATATATATATATATATATATATATATATATATACACGTGTAGGCACCTCTAAGAACGGCTAAGTTTTCAAACGTGACAAATTTTATTTTAAGTGGTCGTTATACGATGTCCCGTGAACTCGTATATTATACGCGTATATAAAGAAATGACCGATCTATTTTTAAACTGGCTCACATTGATTTTCGAACACCGATTTTTGAAAAAAATATAATCGTTCAAAAGTTTTACGTATATCGTTTAGTTGTGCGTTATTATTATTGATTGTCGATAATAATTCTAGTTTAGCAAATAATATGTAAAACATTAAAAGTATTTAAGTAAATAATAATCATTCAAAAAAAAAAAAAAAAAACAAACAAATGAAATCCATTCAAAATTATCAAACATTATAAAAGAAAAAATAAATAAATAAATAAATAAATACATTCGTAAAGATTCGCACAACTTGCGCGTTAAAATAAAAAAGAAAAAAAAAATTTATCCAAAACCCGCACACGAATGTCAGAGTTTCGCAGAGTATGTTTAATACGGATCGTCTGGCGGTCTGCAAAAATCACGGGACGTATACGCCCACCAAAGATCGGTTTCCACGAGCGGATCGGTGTGTTTTGACAATTTGAAAAAAAAAACATGCACACAAACACAGAGACATACGGCGTGCGTTTTGCTCTAAACGAGTTGTTCGTTTGAAAAAAATTAATAAATAATATCGTTCGATGCTTTGAAAAAATTAAAATTTACTCATTAATTTAAAGTTGTAATTTATAACTTTATAACTTTATAAAAAGCAAATGACTTATTCATTATTCATTGTTTTGTAATCAACGTTGTTTACCGAAAGTATTTTATCGTCGAGGTGACTTTATTTTTTTAACAATAATAAATTTTCTCCTTGATTCACATAAAAATTTTTATTAAATAAAACGTGATGCGATGTCACTCGTATGTAAACCTTGCACGAGACAATAATTAATGCGAATGGCACGAAAAGCTCAACGTATTATCGCTCACGCGTGAAAATATTCGTATTCATGAACAAAACAACCGACGATTTTTCCGAGCGACTGTACGTATTTACGTAGAATTTAATTATCTGCTTGCGTTTAAATTTTTTTTTTTTAACTTTTATATTTTTAATTTTTTTGAAAAATATTTTACATCTCGATTAATTTGAAAGAATCTTTACATAGTTTTTAAACAATTTTCCGAGATTTATTAAATATTTTATCAAAGTTCGAATGGAACAAATTTTTACAATAATATCGTTTTTAAAGCTTTTGTTCATCGAGATTTTATTACAAATAAATTATTTTAAAAACGATTTATTGTTAATAATTATCTCTGTTAATTTATTTTAGTCGCTCGGAAATCGTCAAAGTAATAAAAAATTATTTATATAGTAATTTAACAAAGTTTCAAACTAATATAACAGATTTTCATAATGCTTTTTTTTTAATTAGCTCGAAGTATTCGATCTAGTCAATTTAAAAATTTTTTAATTAGTTCGATAATTTAAGTAAAAAATATTATTAGCGTTATCGTATTATTTCTTAAAAATCTGTTATAAAATTTTGGCGTGTTGATATGAATTTTCATACAGAGAAAAATTTTGCGCGACGATTTTTAAAATTAACATTGATAAAAAAATTAACTTTAAATAATATTAATTTTTACAAATAATCTCTTTTAATAAATATTTCTTATTATCAGTAGTAGTAACAAAGTTTTTATAAGTGGAGTAGAAAAAAAAAAAAAAAAATGTCGATTATTACAAAATCAAGATGACGCATAATTCGTAATGGTCAATTTTATATTGCAATACGTAAAGAATTATAAAAATTTTACAAAAGTTTTTCAATATAAAAGAGTAAGAATTAATATAAAAATATTCTCTGTATGAAAAATTTATAAAGCAACAATTATTCAACCAGTAGCTATTTCATTTATAAAAAATTACTTTATACAAATCTCGTGAAAAATAATAAATAAATAAATAAATAAATAAATAATCCATTCTTCAACAAAAGCCATAATCCTTTTATTCTTTTCCACCAGTTTAATCATTGTCGCATCGATATATCCAAGGCCCGCCCCCCCCCCAAAAAAAAAAAAAAAAAAAAAAAAAAAAAAAACCAAAGCCAAAGCAAAAGAAAAGAAAAATAAAAGTAAACTCACTGGCCGATAAGCTATTGGTAGCGGCAAGTTGATGCTGATTCGGCGTGGCGGAATTGGCGGCGGTATTCTGTCTCCGTCCGTTAGCCGTGACAGCCGCGGCGTATTGCTGTCCAAGAGCCGAATCGCCAGCGCTGGCCGCGTAGTTAGCCCACGAGGCGACGTCCGCCGCCGCGGCCGCCTGCTGCTGCAAGTACGGCGGCGAGAGACGCTGAAATCGCGTGCCGAACGGCTGAGAGAAGGCCGGTAAGCTTTGTTGGTTGACCGACGGTGACGACGTCGACTTGCTCACACCGTAGTCTTCGTTTAACGGTGGTAATGTCCCGGTTAGGTTTGGTACAACTGAAATTTTTAGATATTTTTATTAGTTATGTTTTTTGCCTTTTTTAATTGATGGAATTTTCTGTTTTTTTTTTTTTAATTCTTTTATTTTGAAGAGGTTAAACTTATAACTAAATGGGAGAAAAAAAATTGATTTTTTTTTACAATTCAATGTTACATAAATTCTTAAACGGATTAACTCTTACGTGAAAAATCCAAAAATAAATTTAGTTGCATGTATAATGTATAAGCTTAGTTAACATAGCGTGCATTTTAATAAATTTAAATAGTTTATAAGCGGAGTTATTTTACCAATGGCGATAAGATATGAACGAAAATTAATAAAAATATGACCGATAACAATTATTTTAAGATTAATCAATTATTGAAAGAATAAAATAACTTTAAATAATTGTTATGTTTAAAATTTACCTTGAGCATTCCATAGCTGCTGCGTCGTGGGAGTAAGTTCGGCGGGATTCATGTAGATCGGATATCCTGTACTCGGGCCGATACTACCCCCGATGCCGTTGCCACAGTTCATGCGATACAATTGACTGCAAAACAAACGATTCGTATCGTTTCATTATCTGTACGTTGTATTTTAACGATTTATAATATATATTCGATCGATTTTATCGACTCGAAATGGTATATAACCGATTTATTTCGTATTACAATTTGTAGGTATGACATGTTTTTTTTTTTTTTTTTTCGTTTCGTTGTCTTTAAACGAAGTTTATATCGATAAATTTTATTCACCTTATCAAAATTTATACTTTGTGAATTATACGACGATTAGTAAATATTGTAAATTAAAATTTATCTTTATTGAACCTGAAATTACCATAAATTTAGATAAATACACAATGAATTACTTATCTTCATAACTTAATTATTACTTCTTCTTCTTTTTTTTTTTTTTTTTTTTTTTTCTACATATATCGATAATCGTTAAAATATATTGAATTAAAATACAACAATGAATAAATTAACAACGCGATATTCTTTTATTTTCCTTTTTTTATTTACGCGCAAATAAACACGAATCGTAAAATTTAACGCTCATTTCGTCGTATATAAAAAGTAAAAACGTTAATAAACGAGTACACGCATACGAATATATAATTACACGTTTAATTCCATCCGCGTAAATTTCGCGCCCCCTTATTTTTAACGCACGTGAAAAAAAAGTTCGACCATAGGAAAAAAAAAAATGTAACAAGCATCGTCGCGTAAGCAACATTCGTCACGGTGGTCGATGTAGCAAACGGAAGTAACAGTTAAACGTCGCTCGGTTATTTAACTGGAAATAGTTCGCCGAGGAGAGAGCGGATACCGAGGAGAGAATTGTTCGACTTCCTAATGCGGGCACGAGGTTCTTCTTCCTTTTACGAGGAAAACCCGAGCCGAGTTACACTCGTCCTCTATGTCGTTTATTTTTAGTCGTGTGAGTGTAAAATTTAAATAAATCGTATAAATTATAATATTATAATAACCGATCGAAAAATTAGCCTTCTTGAAATGAAAATTTTAATCGTGGATAAAAATCGAAAACCTATGGAAAATCTATACACATATACACATCGAGACACGCAAAGCCATTAACGCGCAATGGGCCATACGGGCGACACGACAACTCCATTACCACACCGGCGGCCATTTACCTGTGGGCCGCGTACCTCTAGGGATATGTTGAGGGGTCGGGTAGTGGGGGCAGCAGACAGGAAGACCCACAAGGCGCGAGCGTTTTTACCCGCCGAGCCAATGACGCCGCCTCCCTGCTGTCCGGAACTTATTAAACGCGCGTTTACATTAGAGAGCGTGCGCGTATGTGTGTATGTGAGATACGGGTATTCACGGGGATTATCCAACGGTATAAACGGTGTTTTTTTTTTTTTTTTTTCTCTTTTTTGTAGAGAGAGAGAGAGAACTTTGAGAGCGATGATGAATTTTAGTGAAAGATTATCAAGTGGAAATTCGACAATGTTAATTTTAAAGTATGAATTTTCTGAGAATCAGTACGATGAAAATTAGGTATACGGGACGTTTTGCTAATTATCAGTTACAAAATATTAATTTTATAAAAAGTTATGCGCGTTTGAAAAAAAAAAAGGGAGTAAAATTTTTAAATCGTTACGTCTCGAATACTAATCATTGGAATCACAATTTTTTTTTTTTTTTTTTTTTTTTTCTCAATTACACCAATAATATTGAACTTTTGAAGAAAAAAAGTTTTCTAATCGAAGGGCACACACGATTTACAAATTTTTTAATGTCAAAATAAAGCTCAATGTATCTTCTTTAATTTGATAAAGAAAACTCGTAGGGCAGTTTAAAAAGATAAAATATTAAAGCCATTTAAAGTTGACGCTACGCTATCGCAACGCACTCAGCTTTGCGTATGCGCTTCAACATTAAGTTATAAAATTCACTTTAAATTGCTCAAAAATGCTTGCTTAAAAATAAAACTCGATTCCAAAATGTACTAAGAATTCTTTGGAACGTCCCATATATGTATTCAAAGTTTATTTATTTTCGTTACGTATTTCGATTGCCAGATAAAGTAACAATAATTTATTCGATTTCAATAATACGTATAAATGAAAATTTCATAAATTAAAAATATACATAATAAAATAAACTAAGTATTAACGAAATTAAACGATAAACATTATTTTCTCAAAAATAAAATCCATTCAAATTATCCGAGTAAACGATAAAATATTGCATAGACAATCGCGTGGTCGATAAACAAAAAAAAAAAAAAAAAAAAACTAATCGTTCGCACAAGGACGAAAGCAACCATAATGTACACGCCATGATTTAGAAGTTGAAAGAAATTTTCGGGTATACGAGAAGGATGGGCCAACGCGTGCGACAATCGGAAGGAATTTTGTTACATTCTTTAAATGCCATATAATAACTTGTATTTTCCAGCGCTGTTTCACGCTACCTTAGTTCTTTGACGTTGAGTATATTAGATGCATTTTCTTTTCTTTCTTTTTTTTTTTTTTTTTTTTTTTTTTTTTTGTTTTATTTTCAATGCTTGGCGCGTTTTTCTTTAAACATTTATTATTATATTTGATTGTTTAATAACCTTTATCAACACGTAACTCAATAACATTAAAATAAGGAATTGTGATCAATAATTGTGTTATCGATTTAAATTTAAATATTATTAAATTTAATTTAAAAATAAACTCTAAAATATTTATTAATTCTTACACGTTTATAACGTAGTACACGTTATTAAACACACAACGAACGTTTATATAAAAAAAAAAAAAAAAAAAACAAAACCAAACCGCTTATTCACGTACAAATGTATACGTATGTTGCAAGCGATCGAACGCGAGGATAATATAGTTAAATTTTCAGACCGACTCGAATACGTGATTTGTAGAGAAGGCAAAGACCGATTACTTCCAACAACGAATTTTCGTTTTCTAAACAATAATAATAAACGCGCGCATAAATGTGCAATAACCGCACGCTTTTATTTTTAACGTTTGTGTGAAATCGCATCTTTCATTAAATTATAATTAAGGCTTAAATGTTTATGAATGTATGCGACGTTTGCTAAAATTTAAAATAAATTGATTGCAACTCAACGATTATTTAATATACATATGATGCTTATTTATAAATGTGTTGAAATGAAGTTTTAAGTTTCGATAAAGAAATTTAACTAAATTTTTGACAATTCAATAGATTCTAATACATTTCAAAGTTATTTAATTTTAAAGATTCGTTAAAATAAATAAATGCCTAAAATTTATTGAAAAAGTAACATTACCTCGTATTCTCCATAAGTAACGAAGTAACTCCGGTTATTAAAAAAAAAAAAAAATTATCACCGAACGCACAGCTATCAAACTCAAAGAAAAAGAATTAAACCGACAATAGCTATAAGAAGCTTTAAATCTTACGGCACTACCGATCCGAAAAAAAAAATAAAAAAATAAACCAACCGATCGTTCCAACCGCTTAAAAGCTTATAACCGCACAGAATAACGTAAAAACTCGTCGAATCCGTCGACGACGCGCGAGTCCAGAGCGCGACTCCTCAATACTCTTCTTATCGCGTTAGCGCGTGCCTCTATAATACGAAAGAAGAAGAAGAAGAAAAAAAGAAAAGAGGAGAAGACAATAATAATAATAATAATAATAATAATAAAACATAATTAAAAAAAAAAAAAAAAAAAAAAACATACGAAACGTTCGGGCGTTAAAAACGACAATAACTTAGCACGACCTTGAGGAGAGCCGAGGAAAACAGCTCCGGCACGTTCCGCGAGTCTCCTACGTGCCTTCGACGATGCTCCCGATGTGCTCGCACGTATGAGCGACGAATTACCTATATACACCTCTACTCGCTCGTTTATATATACGTTCGTGACTCTTTTCCTTTATTCGTTATTTTTTATTTTTTATTTATTTTTTTTCTCGCTCGAGAGAATAAGAAGAAAAAAAAAATATATATATATATATATATAATAACTCGGTATTTTCTTTGTTGTTTCTTTTATTTTATTGTTTATTTTTTTTATTTTTTTTTTTTTTCGTTCATTATATTTTGCATTCGTACGCGCGCTCGCGATGATTAAGGGATGCGAGGTGTGCGTGTTGCATTGAACATTTTTTAGTTATCGTTTTTAATTTATTTATTTTTTTGTTATGAATTCTTTCTTCGTGAATTTGAGCGGACGGTAAAATTATTTTAAAACTGACAATTATTTTTTCGAATATTTATTTATTAATTCGCAGATTGGAATTTAATCTACCTCGAAAGAATAATTTTTTCATTCGTAATTTGGAAAAAAAAAATTTTTTCAATTTGACTTTTTTTTCGATAGCATTGGGAGTATAAAGTTTTTTAAAACAACAAATTACAATAAAATTTTAAAAATTATTTACATCCTACAGTTTAACATATTTAAAAACTTATCGAAATAAAATTTCCTTGTGCGCGATTAATCGCAAAAAATAAGATATTTCTGTATACTCGTGTTTATATAAAAAAAAAAACTATTCCTGTTTATTTTAAACACATACACGGCTTATCGCAAGATTCGCTAAAAATTTGGAAACGCTAAATTTAACGCGCTATATCGCGCGTTTATCGCGTTCAAAGCGTACTTCATAAAAAGGAACAAAAAAAAAAAAAAAAAAAAAAAAGAAAAAGAAAGAAAAAGTGCAACGATTGCGAAAAAAATGTTCCCGAAGTAAATAAGACTTGCTCTCGTCGTAGTCCCGTCGTCGATTATTTCGCTGTACACCGAGAAAACTTGATTCACGTATTGAAACTCGACACCTCGACGCGTTTTATTGCATCGACGTTAAAGGTCAACGAAATTTCGCCGGTTATTAGCTATTGAATGCAATGCTTGATGACTCGCGAAAATTATTAGGTCAGTTATTATTAGTCTGTATTTCGAATTTTTTTTTTTTTTTTTTTTATTTTCTTTCAATTTTTTTACCGAGTAATTATTTAAGCACCGATACTTGAACAAAAAAAAAAGAAAATAAACTCGAACCCACAAACGACAGGAGAACGCGTAAATAAATCACCGCGTACGCGAGTAATCGCCATTTACCGTAGGAGAAAAGGTATCCCTCTCGCGCGACGTAAGCCCGAGTAAAGCGCCAAGTATACGAAGCGAATCGTTAAGACTCGTCATAAGCATCGGAAATGCATTTGGCTAATGATTGTTTACTTAGCGGTATTCACTGTCTCGGATGTGGGCGGGATCTCGCTATTTTCTTTATATTCTCTCGAACAAGACTTGAGAGAAAATTAAAATAAAGGAGAAAGAGGAACCGGAACACGGAAAAGAGTCACGGTGTGTAGGTAACTGCTTTTTACGCGATATGCGTTTAAACGGACGAGTTGGCTTTGTTTTACAATAGATGCATCATGGCGAGTTTCTTGTAATTCGGAGTAAATCTTGAGTACCGATGAGCGAATGTGTGCAATATACATCGAATTAATGAGTGAAGAAATCTATTCGATTCCGATTAATTTTTTCCTGATTACTAAAACCCGTATTTATTTTTAATTTTTCATGTGAATTCCTTTTCTTTTTTTCACAACTTGACAAAACTCGATTTAGAGAGAGAAAAAAAAAAACGCTAAATATTTTTTAAAACTTTACTCGTTTGAATAGAGAAACAAAACCGATATAAATAAAAAAATAAAAAAATAAAAAAAAAAATAAATAAAATAAAGAAGTTTATTTACGTAAGCGAGTTTAAAACCAGTTAAAAATTAAAAAAAAGTCAACCTTCGCGTTTTGTTTAGGACGAACATGAATAATAAACAAAGAAATAGAATAGAAAACTTTTGATGAATATTCTAGTAATACGGAGAGCCAACGGCACAAATGCAAATTTACACTTATTTATAATGAAAAACTTATGCGTGTAGGAGGTATAACAAAAACAATATATATATATCCTGTGCTTTATTTCCAAAGGTAAAATAAGAAAGAGTAAAAAAAAAAAAAAGGTGATCATTTTTTAAAAACAAAAAAAAAAAAAAAAATTAATAACAATAACAAATTTTTTAAAACAAAAAATTTGTTAACATAAACAACCAAAACAATCCAAACGATTTTTTTCATTGCTTTAAAAATCTTTTCCCCGTATACGAAAACCTTACACGCGCATCGTTCAAACGAGTCCAAGAGTAAAAAAAGAGGAAAAAAAGAAAAATTGCAAATCGTCCCTTGAAGAGGAAACGCGTAGTCGCGCGCATATAACGAGCCTAAGAAAAAACGGAAGAACAACTAGACGAGCGATGTAACACGAAATGCACACACACACACACACATACATACACACATACATGCACACATACATACACGCAACGAGGGTCGGACGACAAAGGGAAACGTTGCGCTTTGTCTAGTGTGTAGTACGGCGCGGCATTAGCATAATAATTATGCGCGCGCGCGAGCCACGGCACGCGGCACTTTCGCGTAAACGCGCGCCTTTTATTGAGGAATTTCGTTGCTCTCGCGACACGACGCGTGCACACGTGTGTGTGTATGTGTGTGTGTGTGTGTGTGTGTTCGTGCGTTAATATGAGACACGTGCTAGTTGTATTTACGATTTCCTGCATAAGGTGTACGAATACGTGGATGTAAGTATGTATGCATTTCAGATTGGATGAAAGCGCGTGAATCGCAGACTGTAATTTATCCGTCGAGCTTTGCGGCTGAGCTTTAAGCTTTTCTTTGCGATGTTATTTTAATCCTTTTGTGAAACAATACATTTCTTTAGTGAAATGAATTTTTTTCTTTTTTTTTTTTTTTGTTGAGGAAAAACTATCGTAAACATGCAATAAAGTTTTTCGTTTATTTTTGTTACTATTATTTTCAAAATTTATAAATCAACTTGAAAAAACAAAAAAAAAAAAAAAGAAAAGAAATCGATATTTGCCGTGCTTATGCCGCTTGAAAAATAAAAACATCAATATAAAAAAAAAAAAAAAAAAAAAAAAACGAAGATAACTCCTACAAGAACAATCAGCTCAGCTCATACTTTAAAATTAAAAAAGAAACAACCAAACATCCGATCTCACGTAGAAGGAAAAAAATAAAAATATATATCGAGTACCGTACACACATATTCAAAGCAAACCGTACCGTCTGAAAAAAAAAAAAAAAAAAAAAAAAAAAAACGTCTAGTATATATATAAAAGTTCACCTCGTTCGGTCACGCATGCGCGCAAACGCACGGGAAGCTTAATATAATGCAGCTCGTTTTCCTTCCGAGAAGCTCTCCTTTACTCTTTCTCTCTCTCTCTCTCTCTCTGCGTCTTTCTTGCCTCGTTCTCCTAATGGCCGGAACGAATTCCTGTCTCTCCATTCCCTCTCCTTTCATTCCTACATCCCATACGCGCGCCTTAACCATCTCTCGCGTGTACGATTTCTCTTTCAATGTATATAACTATCATGTGTACACGTACATAGCGCACACGAGTACATTAGATTTTCGCAGATCGTGTCACCGACGGGATTCGAATACTCCGGGAAAGTCCGGTTGAATTTACTACTTGTTAACGAGTTGCGACTTTGCCGGTGATGGTGTTGTGGTATGAAGAAAAGTAAGGTTTTTTTTTTTTTTTTTTTTTTTTCTTTTTTAAGAGCAGAAAGACGATTTTGTTGAACTAAATTATTTTACTATACACCAATATCAATCGTATCAATTATACACATGCAGCTGTAATATATTTGAAAGAAAAGAAAAAAAAAAAAAAAAAAGAAAAAGAAAAAAATTAGAAAAAGAAAGAAAAAATGCTGCGCGATAAATTAACCAAGTTCAACGAACCTTATTCATCGGCATTTTTCGCATTTTTATATACTTATTTTAAAATAAGAAAAGAGAACAGAACAAGATCCATCCTCGTCAAATTAAACGCTACTCTTCTCTCCCCCATAGAATAGAACTCCTCGCCTCGTTTCGCGTATACGCGCGCTCACGAGGTTCTTCACATCGCGCGTGAACTTTTCTCCGGAGAGTACAAAAGAGAAAGAGAAAGAGATCAAGAGAAAAAAAAAGAAGGATGTATCCAAACTAAGGTAACGGAATGCCAAAGCCGCGAAATCCAATCCGCGAAAAGAGAAGCTTCGTCGACGACGTAGCTTTTAAAAAAGAGAGAGAGAGAGAGAGAGAGAGAGAGAGAGAGAGAGAGAAAAGTTACGGCCTCTCACGATAATGTCCGATGCCTGCGCAAGCTTATATACACATGTATTTACAACTTTAATATGTAAATATATCCATAACGAGAGGAGATGAGCCGCGATGAATTGTTAATTTTTAAGGAATGCGAAATTTACCGATTTTTTATGCATGAATTTGAGAATTCGCATTAGGAGTTGTCGATCTGCGTATTAATGCATTTGAAATAGTTTTAATTTTTTAAATTAATCAATAAAATTTAATAAAGTTATTAACGTATAGTCAGACTTTCTTTTGTATATACATACGTATGTATATAAATTTTTAATATCTCATTTGGTTCTAAATTCAACAGATAAGTAAAACGTCACAGAGTTTAAAACAATAGTGATTCAAAATGTAAATCTTCTGGGAATTAGTCATGCGCAAATCAATAGTGCGCATCTCGAAAATTCATATATGATTCGTAAACAAATTACGTTTTCTTTTTTTTTTTTACAACATCGCGATATTATTTGGAAAATAAAAAAAAAACGAAAAAAAAAAAAAAAAAAAAAGATTGCAACATTGTATCCGATACCGTTAAATTTAATTTTTACACAAATACCGATAACCGATAATAGACTATGTATCTATTTATAAATTTTGTACATTATATCAAATAACACACTGATATGCATTCTTTCGACAAAAATTGCGTAGAGCATTTATCTAAACACGATAATTCTTCTATCGGTTAATATATTTCGCGTAAGACGAAAAAAAAAAAAAATAAAATAAAAAGAACAATATCGAAATACGAATTAACCGCCGACAATTATTTATTTAACTTGTGCTCTTTAAAAAAATCAACTGAAAATAAAATGCTTTTTAAAATAAATTTTACACGTATACCCACAAAAGTGCATATAATCCAAAGTTTAAAAGATCGATGAAATAATCGAGTGCATTATTTGTCCCTCAACTCTTGTATACATACCGATAAAAACCAAGAAGGAAAGAAAGGGAAAATCAAGAGAGAAAGAGAAAGAGAGAGAGAGAGAAGGATAAAAACGAGACAAATATTTGCGGCTCGTCCAAGCTGGACATCATCCGTCTGTATAATAAGCACCCTGCTCTCGATAATCCGTGGGGGAGAGAGAGAGAGAGAGAGAGAGAGAGAGAGAGAGAGAGAAAGAGAAACGATAAGTGATCGGCGAACGGCGATAAGAAATAACGACGCCTCGTTTATACACTGCGACGTTCTTTCTTTCTCTCTTGCTTACACGTTCGTTTCTGTATGTTTGCCGATCGCTGCCGGACTTTGAATCAATATATATATATACATATACGAAGATACAACGTGTGTTTCGACTTTTTTTTTCTCTTTCAATCGGACGACAGAATGTGTGTATGTGTGTGTGTGTGTATTTTTTCGAATGCGTTCGACGAAAGAAACGTCTAATTCACTTGGATAGTAGGTATTTTGTGTATGGGAAACTTATTCTTTTTTTTTTTTTCCGGAGTCGAACGAATGTTTACCCGTTGAGTTTACTTTTGCGACAATGGGATTGATTGAGGTTAAAATGTCGGTGATATAGCGACTGATTTGACGATGGGACTGCGTTAGATTGTGATGAGAAGATAAACGTTTGTTAAATTTTAATTGAAAATTTATAATAATAATTTTTATTCAATACTCATTAACGTAGAAGAGTAAAAATTTGTTTAAATGTTTTACGATATTTTTAATAAAAACGAATAAAAAATGTAAAAAAATACAAAAATTAATCCAGTATTACACATAAAACAATAGAAAATCAATGTTTCAAATAAATGAATCAAAAGCTTAAGTACTTTAAAACAACGGCAACAAAATTAAAGAGATTATAGTAGTAATGTAAAGACCAAAAAATTTTATACTTATCGGCTGCATCGATATCTCTCCCGGTTAAACATTATCTCGCGAGATTCGCGATGAGCAAATACGTATACGTAGGTACACTAAATCTTCTCTTTTACTTTCGACGATTTTTACTAACTTACGAAAAAATTGTTGTTGTTTTTACGATATAACGAGCGTCAATATCACGTAGATTAAATTACGGATAAAATATATTTAATGATCTCGTTGAATTTTTATATATATTATTCGACGTAAAAAATTTTTTTTATAAAGTTTTATAAAGTTACGGCACCTTAAACTTATTATCCGTTATCCAAGATCTACGTAAACAGGAAAAATCTACAAAACAGTAGATAAATTATCAAGATATTAACATAACGTTATTTAATTAATATTTGTTACATGCAAACTGTATCAAAATTTAAAGTGCAAATGAATATTTTAGAAACGAAAATAAGTGAGCAATTTATCGATTTGTACAAATCGGAAAAATCGATAGATCCCCACAAAAGTTTATCTACTAAAATAAAATTAAAAAAAAAAAAAAAAAGGAAAACAATAATAATAATAAAGAAAAACAAAGTATGCTCAAACTCACTGCATTTTTTTTTTTTTTTTTTTTTTTAAAAACTTCGATAACCTCGAGCAAAAAAATATCGTATACACGTCCCTCTTCGATTCCTGATTATCTCCTCGAGTCTCGGAGAGTTGTTAGCGTGTGTCTGCGCCCGACGACGACGAATCCCGGAGTTTCATGATTGCGAAACGCTCGCTTCTCGCTTTTAACGAGTGGGCGGCGGTAATAAAAAAAAAAAAAAAAAGAAAGAAAGAAAATAAAAGAGGCGAGGGGTGGGGGGGGGGAATATGGTAGGTGGATAGTAACAGAATTGTATCAATTTTTTATTCGCGTGAATAAAAAAAAAAAACTAAAAAAGAAAATAATAATAAAAAAGGAGTAAATTAAAAATAAATCAGTGTATCTAGCGACGATGGAAAGGAGCGTGGAGATGTCAAAAGAAAAGGCAAATAAAAAAAAAAAAGGAAGAGATAGAATAAGAGAGAGAATACACGGCTCGTGTATGTATCGCACGTATCTGCCACCGGGCGAGCGGGAACTGAGGTAGGAGAAAATCTCGCCGCGAGAGAAACGCCGGTCTCGAATCGTGCAAAAAAAAAAAAAAAAAAAAAAAAAAAGACAGAAAGAAAAAGAGAGAGAAGTTAGCCGTGGGGTTAGCGTTTGAAAGAAAGAAGGTTACGCATGCTAGGACTTCTCCTTCCGTGGCTCAACTCGCGACTCTCTTCCCCTCGATTCTCTCTCTTTCTTTCTCTCTCTCTGTCTTTGCACTCCATCTTTTTTCCGTCCTTCTTATTCATCGATTCATCGCGGACGTGTCCAACCAAATTCCCCACTATTGGACTTTCGTTAGCCCCTCTTTTACTCTCTGTCCGCCATCTCTTATCTCTCTCTCTGTCTATCTGCTTCTTTCTCTAGATTTTCAAATGTATATATGCGTACATACGTATATATATACATGTTTGCGCATAAACCGAACTCTCTTTACTCCGTTTTCGCTGTCATTCTCTCTCTCTCTTTTTTTTTTTTTTTTTTTTTAATTTTTATTCTTTCGCATGTATATATGACGCGTTCTCCGCCTCCCGACTTTACGGATCTAACATTATTTCAATTTATTCGATTCAATTTTTTAATTTCGTTAATTAATTTTAATTTCAATTCAATATCTTCGAAAATTATTATCAACGATAAATGCATTAAAATTTCATTATTCGAATAATGTATTTATATTATTATAAATCAAGCGATATGAATAAATTTCAATAAATTAAATCCCTTTCATATTTCTATACATATATTTTCATAATCTTATATAGTATGAAGTAAATATTTAAATTTAAAAATAACTCACAGAGCTTAATTTACAACAATTTAAAATTCTTAAAAAAAAGAAAATTTGAACGTTTAAAAATTCATTTAAAAATATTCATATTAAAATTTTATCCAACAGAAAAATTTAAATCTTAAGACCATATCTCGATAAGGGGATAAGTTGAATCCTCGTTTAAAGATATTTCTTCGATCGTTACATCAAAAACCAAAAGATCGCACCGCTAATCGCTAATCACCGAACGCAGCCAATCAACATAAGTGCCTCGATGTTTCTCCAAACGAAACAAATTATCCGAACGACGAAAAAAACAAAAAAAAAAAAAAATCGAATAACCGATCGCTCTCGAATCAACGATCGTACTATCAACGTACAAAACGTATTCTCGCGAAAAACGATATGCATAAACAAAAAAAAAAAAAAAAAAAAGAAAAAGTAACGAGACGCTTCTAGCACTCGGCGCACACGTGTGCTTCTCGCTACTCGTCCAAATTTCCGTACTACGCGAATCATCCGAAGGATTTAATCGGGCGTTTGTCTCAAAGGAGAGATCGGCACGCGCCGTCGGCCGAGGACGATTTAACCCTTCGTTGCTCGGTGCCCAAATGGCTTAACGGTAATTATTACCTACGTTGGAGTTTACTGAAACTTTGTAACCCGTAAACATTATGCAAGTGAGGAATTTTAATAACGACGCTGAAATAAAAGGTATTAAATGCGCTTTCGGATTTTCGTTAAGGTTTAAATTCGGCCTTCGGTTTTGTGCGATCGAGTAAAACTTTTGTGAAGAACTATTGTAACGATCGCGTCGCTCGATATTTCGTAAAAATATTTTTAGCAGATAAATGAATTTTAATGATATTAAAATTAGTAATTTAGAG
The DNA here is from genome assembly GCA_949987625.1 of Chalcis sispes. Taxonomy (NCBI): domain Eukaryota; kingdom Metazoa; phylum Arthropoda; class Insecta; order Hymenoptera; family Chalcididae; genus Chalcis; species Chalcis sispes. The sequence continues at coordinate 24,783,730 of OX465099.1, forward strand.
GTTCTTATTAACGTCGAACATTTATGTGCCTCACGGTATATTAAAATTTTTACTTTTAAACTGTTCGATTCTCTCTAATTTCTATTTAATTACGTTAGTTAAACGTTAGTTAGTTAAATTTTTTTAAGTAACGTGTGATGGTGCTTTTTTTTTTTTTTATTTCATCATCGAAATGGAAATAGTTTTCTAATTTGATTTGAGCATTTTCTTAGAAAAAAAAAAAAAAAAAAAAAAAAAAAAAGACTTGGACGATTGTACTAAAAGTAACAATTACTTAATTGTTCATACAATTTTAAAAACATTAAATCGTCGTAAAACTTTTCAACGCAAATGTTCAAGAATATGAGAAACCGAAAAAATTTTCTTTGTTACGATTTAAAAATAAAAACTTTCGCGAGCCTCTTTTATTTTCTCGCTCTCTTCTCCGATTCGCTTTGAAAAATCATTGCCGCTTGTGAATCACACGAAACGACTCGCGACAATTGAGAAATCGAGCGCACAACTCACGTTCGTCATTTTTAAAAACTGAATCATGTCCATCAACGAGAACAAAGCAAAACAACGAAATAGTAACGACTGTGTGGAAATTTCGTATCTTACAATAATTATATGTAAATATAGCGTTATACGATGATATCATTTTAACATATGTGCATTGAATATATCACAAGCATCGATGAAAAAAAAAAAAAAAAAAAAAGTATCGCGGTAAAACGCTACTAAAATTAAAGGATCACGGACAAAGATGAAAATAAAAAAAAAAAAAAAAGAAATGAAACCACAACCACGGTAAATTTCACCTCAACTCGGTCGTGAAGTTTTGCGCGAAAAACGAGAAGGCGAAGAAAAAACGTTGGGAAAAACAAGAGAAGAGCGCACTTGAGTTTTCTCGCTCAAAGTGCGCGTGTTTACGGTATACGTGTTAGTGTGTTAGCACAGGACCAATGCGTATACGAGCGAAGAGTAGAGCCTGCGAGAGAGCATAGATCCTATACGTCTTACGATCGCTCGCGCGCAAAGTTTTACGCTTCTTCTTTGTTGGCTTTCTTAAGCAACGGACGAGAGACCAAAGCGAAGAAGAAAGTGAGGGAATATGAGCGAGGGTGAGAACACTTAATCCGATACGTAAATATTTTTCGTTTTCAAAAGTGTTAGATTTACTCGTATATATATATATATATATATATATATATATATATATACACACACACATATACATAAATGTTTTCTCTTTCTTTTTTCCCCGAGGCTCGCAGCTCATGTGTTTTATTTTAATTATATTTTTCTCCAAAACTCCTATTGTGAGTTTTGGCGGCATCGTTAAAAGAGACGCATAACGTTATAGTATATAGAATACGAAGCGTTCAATTGATTTTTATCGATTTATTAACGTTAAATTTTAAGAAATTTTACGGAATATAAAATAAATTTAAACAAATGCTGCGTTAAATAATATAAATCGTTAATAAATTTATCGAATTGTTGCACTCCGTCATAAACGACATTAATTAATATTAATTATTCACAAATTTGCAATATTCGTTCCTTAATAAAACGCGAGTAAACAAATCGCGCGTACGACGCGCACGCGTCTACCGTAGCGCGAAAAAATCCCATTCACGAATCTTTGCGACTCTTCGCGTTGACTCCGTCGCTTATCTGTTCGTATAATACTCCCGCACCTTATCGCGACTATTATCGTAAATATACGTCTCATCACACACTCTCTCTCTCTGTCTTTCTTTCTCTTTCTCACGTAACCGGTGCGCACGTAATAATAATAATAATAATAATAATAATAATAATAATAAAAGTAAACGAGTATTCGTTTACCGTAAACTCTCACCGTTTATTAACTATGAGCGATTGCGAACGAGACAAATGACAATTGAAACGTTTGTTTATTGCAAAAATTTATACGCACCAAAAAACAATGGACTATATAAATTATAATCGAAAAGTTTTTTGTCTCCGTTGAAATTACCGATTCGTTAAATGCGAACACTTCCAGATCACTTTTTTTTTTTTTTTTTTTTTTTTTCAAAAGAAAACTTTTCAATTAACTCCGATCTAAGCGCGCCAACGATCCTAACGTAAAAAATCACACGACAAGTATATATGTATATATAAAAATAAAAAAAATAAAAAAAAAAAAAAAAAAAAATTGAAAAAAGAAAAAATAATGAATAAACAAACCTCGTCGGTCCAGTCGGCGAATGAGGCACCGTCGAATCCTGCTCGTGATCCTGATGATGATGCGCGTAAATCGAGTCCATGTACAACTGCTCGGACTGAACCCTGTCGTCCTGCAGATGATTAACCGGCACGACGGCCGGCTGCATCGCCGTAAGATGCGTAAAGTTTTGGAGTCTCCCTTGATCCTGACCGGGACTGTAAGCCCCGGCGTTTTCGCTCAACCGATGCGGCGACGAGAGATCCTGCTGATGTTGCTGATGCTGGGCCTCGTCGTGGGGACTCCTGCTCGAGCCCGGCGAGCTGCCCGTTCTCAAGGGCACCGGTGACACCTCCTCGCTCGGTGCGCTCGCGCGTATCTGAAGGTACGTTTCCTCGTGCATTACCTCGTCCAGGTGTTGTTGTTGTTGTTGCTGTTGCTGCTGATGATGACCGGTGTGATGAGTCGTCGCGCCGGGACTCGAGCTACTCGAGGCCGAATGATTCAACGGATTGGGAAAGAGGACGTTGAGGCTGTACTCGCCCCGGGCGCCTCGCATAGCGGCCGTTATTCCGCTGACCTCCTGGTCTTGCTCCTGCTGATGCTCCTCCAAGTGGCAAGTGATAACGTGCTGTTGCTGCTCGGCGATGTGTCCGTGATGGTGATTGTGTTCGGTGGCTGCCGGCGAGAGCGCCTCGTTTCCGTAATGGTGCATCGCGACGATAGGCATGTGACTGCCGGCTCTCTTTCCTGCCGTCGGGACTGAGGCCTCGGCTCGACGTCGCCGCCGATGCCGCAAGTTATCCCCTCCCTCGGGAACGGCAGGGACCTCTCCCGCCCCTGATTCTTCGTTGCTTTCGTAAGCTTGCGGCTGCTGCTGCTGCTGCTGCTGCTGTTGCTGCTGCTGCTGCTGTCTTTGATGGTGGTGGTGGTGGTGGTGGTGGTGGCGGTGGTCGACGTTGTCGTCGTTGTTGCTACTCCCGTCGTGATGTTGCTGCTGGTGGTGGGGGTGCAGTGGCTCTTGATCTTGGAAGGTACGATGATGATTTTGACTTTGTTGCTGCTGATAATGTTTTTGTCCAAGTTGGGAATGATCCACCTCCTCTTTTAGGCTTTCGTCGATTTCGTTAAGAGGTGAGTTCGGTACGATGTGGAGACTGTAACGTAGAAAGAGGTGACAAGGACGTAAGTACGGATTTTCAAGATAACGTTACTTGATAAGAATGCAGGTATGAGCGTGCGGTAATAGATAAGATACATACGTCGTCGTGTTTTCATAAATAAAACTTTTATCGTGTATTGTTGATCTTAAAATACATTTTAATAAATATTATGGATACGTTTGTAAATAAACTTTTTTTTTTTTTTTATCCAAAGACATATAAAATAAATTTGTTTTAATTTTTTTTTCAATACGTTACGTTTTAACTTCTTTGCATTTTGTTTATAAAATGAATTAATATAAATAAACTAATATTATGGAAAAAAAGGAATATTAAATAAATTTTCCAACTTTAAACGAAAGCTTTTAAATAATTAAATAAAGATTTTATTCATTTTTAAATATATTATAATTAGTGAGAACTCATAATATTACGTTACTAAAAAAGTTGATTCATTTGATGAAAAAAAAAAAAAAAAAAAAAAAAAAAAAGAAAAGAAAAATAAGAAAAACATCATACGCAAAATACTTAATTTTCTTTAAAGAAAGAAGATAATCCATTAGTAATATTTTTATGACTAAAGTATTTGTGTTATCTTGCTTTAATAGTCTATTATCTTCTAAGTTTACACAGAAACATATAAATAATTAAGTTTAATTCGTTTTTATAATTAAAAAATACTAAATTATTTTAACTGTGTAATGTTTTAACATGACATAAAAAACATTTTCTGAAAAGCAACTAATTTTCTTAGATCAAAGTTTCGAATGTAAAAAAAAATTTTTATTTATAAAAATCGATAAAATTTATTTGATTACCAATACTTTTAAGAAAAAAAAAAAAAAAAAATATATATATATATATATATATATATATATATATATATATATATATATATATATATATATATAACAGTAACAATCGGTAAGCGCTTCGATATATTATAATTATTTTATTTATCCCGTATTCATAAAATACACAATGCACGACTTTCCAGCAAAACATTTTAACGGAAAAGTGAGTCATCGAGCGTAACCAATTTTTGAAGACAACGGAAAATAAATCATCTGTACGGTCAAAAAGTAACGTAACCCCGGGTGGTAAACTTTCAAATGATTCATGCAGAAACGTAAACACCATGTAACGTAAACTAAAATATATTTATTTATTTATTTATTTATTTATTTATTTATTTATTTATTTATTTATTTTCATTAAAATTTATAATTTATTGCAAATAATATAAACATAAAATCTATTTTTCCATCCATGCGAAATGAATAATAGAACTAATCTTAATAACATGCAAATAAGTGTCGAATCTAAATTGTTTAAAAATGCGATGAAAGCAAAAATTTATCTAATCTTGCTTTATTTATAAAATTCAAAGCGTTTTATGGCCCCAATAAAAAAAAATAAATAAATAAATAAAAAATCACGCATTTAAAAGCAATAAATGTTAATGTAACAGCTAAATTAACGTTTATATATATATATATATATATATACATAATCAATAAAAACATGTACAAAGTATCTAAAATTTACGTCGAACGTATAGCCCAAGTGTAACATTCGGCGGCTCACGAGACTTCTGGCGATTCTTATCGCTCCGACATATACATTGGTTAAAGGATGACTGATAACTCGTATCTATTTGTAGCAGACGGACGCTCAAACACATACACACACACATATACACACACACACACACACACACGCGTGTATATACGTACATACTCTGTCATCGTGAGAGGATACTCTCGTTGTTTATTAGTTGTACATTACTCTTTTAAATTAACTACTGCTATCGTTTATATTATGTTGAAATATTTACTGGCACGTATTCTTCTTCTTCTTTTTTTCTTTTTTTTTTTTTTTTTTTTTTTTTTTTTTTTTTTTTTTTTCTTATAATATTAACGTAACGCGGAGAGTGCAAACGAGTTTTGAAATAAAATTTCGTAATATATTTAATCGTTGGAAAATAAAATATTTTTATTTATTTATTTATTTTTTCGTTTCGTTTCAAGTAATTTCGAATAATTTTAAAATAACGAATCGAGTTTGAGGAAAATTTTACAAAACTATTATTGTTTGAGTATGCAGCGAAACATTTTCTTGTATTTTTTTTTTTTTTTTTTTTTTTTTTTTTTTCTCTCACATTGCATAATTAAACGGTCGTCATGGAAAATTTTATAATAATTCTTATCTACGTTTACTATTGTTTTCCACTCCAATTATACATACAATTTTAAGCATTTTATTTGGCTTAGGAAAAAAATGTTTTTTTTGAATATTGCATCAATATTATACAATTAAAATAATGATAACACCTCTTAAAATTATGATTAATGACGTATTAGTTTTAAATTGTTTATCCAATCGATTAATTTTACTTTAATAAATCAAAGTTCATTTACGCGTCTACATTTAAAGAAATTAATAATAAACTTATTCGCGCGGATTATTATCGTATGTAACTCTAAATTTAACGATATTAACTTATCATTAAGTAGGTTCCATCACTTAAGAACTTAACATTGAGATATCGTTGAAACTTTGTACCATAATAAATATTACCATTATGATAATAAATAATATTAAATTTTTAGAATCGTTCATAACGCAGGTAGCGAGAAAATTAACGTTTTTATTTTTAAAAATTTAACACGAAGTCTTATGAAAAAACTTTTCAGTTGCGTCACTCATTTTTCTTTTTTATTTTACAACGTCACAATTAAACTTACAGGTATGTGTATATACTTCTATAGAATTTAAAATAAACAGCTGTGTATAGGTGTGATGTTGTCAAATCTACAAATATACCTCGTACTACGCTAATTAACGATGCATAATAGATTACGCTACATTAATTAGTTATGTACCGACAGAACCTCCTTAAAAAAAAGTGCTTGGTATAATGTTCATTTATTTTTGCGTTTCTAAACATTATCGTTACATTACACAACCTAATCGAATAACTAATGATAGTAGCAATCGCACGTATGAACGATTTAATAACGAAACGAACTTAAAATTATTGTCAAGTGAGAAAGTCGTTGAGAACAGTTTAGGAAATAATAGTTTGATAAAAATATGACGGTGTTAAATTCGTGGTGTTACTATATTTATTTTCCAGTGTCAAATTTATCAAAAGTTAGCAAAAAAATTTTAAGTTAAATATTTATCTTTAAATTGTATCTAAGACTCAATTGTTAATCAGATTATTAATAAGTTTATTACATTTCAATTTGACTATAAATTTGATTAAAAAATTACGCGTGGATATATTTAAATAATGTTAATAATCACTCATTATTATCGTAACATAATAATAATGATTATTATAATACATAAAATATATGAAAAAGAAAAAAAAAAAAAAACGTAATAAATAAAATTATTTCTAAATAAATATACTTATTAATATCGTGTGTCGTCTAAATCAACAATAACAACCACAATAACTTTTGAATACAGGCCATTAAAATTATTTATCCATAAATATTAGTATAATTAAGCAACAATATTCCCTCTTTTGAATTTTTATTTTACAATGTCAATATAAATAAACTGAATATATGAATTAAAAAATTAACGAAATGCTATATTAATAAAAATAGTCTTTAAATTTTTAATTAATATTATTATTTATTTGAATGACTTAAAGTATATATATATATATATATATATATATATTAGAAATGATATAAAATATTTTTTATTCCGAAAACATAATTTTATTGTAATGAAATTATTTGCATAGCGCGTTTAAACACGATATTTATAAATATATTATAAACACGATATTTAAATCAACTTCATGTTATTTATAACAAGTAAAATAACATTTCACTAATGTAAATAATAAAATACTTCGAATATACTTTTCAGTTGATCAAAAACTCTTTTTTACACATAACACATTTGTAAAGAATATCACCATTTTCACGTACTTGCCATACCAAAATGAAAAAAAAAAAAAAAAAAAATCCATCAAACGAATAAGCACAAAAATAAAAAATATTGCCTCTCCCCTCTTCTTTCTCTGCCACAAAAAGAAAAAAAAAAAAACACGTAAACACATACACACACAAACACGAATGCTAACAAAAAAAAAAAGAATGCCCTCTCTCCTCGTGAAACAAGCAAAAAAAAAAAAAAATAAAAAAATAAAAAAAGGAAAAAAAAAAGGAAAAATAAGGAAAGAAGTAAAGAAGAAAAAGAGAGAGATGAAGAGAATCTGACCGTTGATCGATGGCGTGCTGGTAAACGATAATATAACCATCGGCAAGAAATGCCTTATTTTTCTCCTCTTCGTTCGATAGCCGTCGTTGTTGCTGCTGTTGCTGTTGCTGCTGCCGTACGATGCGACCACCGGCGGCTAACTGCTCGTCGTGGCGCTCGACGCCATTTTTCGGACGCTCGATAAGCTCCGCCCCCGACACGCCTACCGTAGTCTCGGACACACCCCCGCTAAGCCGCTCGCGATCTTCGTGAGCGAGGTTTGGCTCGTCGTTGCTTTCACGTTGCTGCTGCTGCTGCTGATGATGCTGCTGATGGTTTGACTTCCCTTCCTCCTGTAGATGGGATTCGAGCTTTGTTGAGGTTTCGGTTTGTTGCTTGTCTGTCGGCATATGTATACATTATACTCCGTGATTTCAATTGATTCATGAAAAATTAACTGGGATTTCATTTTTTTTTTTTTTTTTTTTTTTTTTTTTTGTTTGTTTATTTCTTAATGAAAATAACGACGATGTTATTATGTAAGTATTTTACATTTTGAAAGTAGCATTTGCAAATAAAAAATTTCTTAAGTACTTACTAATCATAACGTTTTCGTTGGTATTAATACGATGTAAGATTAAACTTTATCGTATTCTTCCTATTTATGAATGGTTATTATTTATTTATCAATATTTTTGTATTTTTTAATTTAATAACAATGATATTTTACGGCAGAAAATTCGAATATAAAGTGCAAATAAGCAAAAAAAAAAAAAAGAAAAAAAGAAAAATAATATTTTTTCCCTATCAGTTTTACCTTTTGAATACTCAATTTATTACTAATAAGTTAAACTAATATTACGAATAAAATTAAACTTTTTTTATCATTTTATGCACGTGTAATTTAAAAAACTAAATAGTTTGTATAGCAATAGGTTTAATGATTGTTCTGAAATCTATTGAAGAAAGTAAAAAATAAAAATAATTTACCAATGAACTAATAAAATATTTCATAATACCAAATATTTATTCATACTATGAATCATGAAAATTCGAGTTAGCCTTACGATTTAGCTTACACATTCATATATATATAGGAATGTACTCTTAATATCGCGAATGCGATGTTTTTTTTTTTTTTTTTTTTTTTTTTTTTAAGTTCATCTTCTAGCACGTAAAAAACATTGACCTTGGATGATACATTTCACCGTGCGAAGTTTTAATTTTTTAAAATAAAATCTTATTTCTTTGTTCATTAAGTCATGCAAAAAAAAAAAAAAAGAAAAAAAAAAAAAGAAAAAAAAAAAATTCTACATAAATTACGACTTTAATGACTTTGTACATTTTTATTCACTGAGATTATTTATAAAATGGCATTCGCAATTATTTATTTTTACGTCAGAGAAAAATCCATTTGATTAAATAAGTTAGTTTGATTTTTTTTTTTTTTTTTTTTTTTTTTTTTTTTTATAATTAAAAATTCTTTTGACACACATTGTTGTTAAAAACATATTTCTCTTATTTCTATATGTATAAAAACTTATTTTGTTTAATATAAAATTACTTAAAATTATATAAATTTGTGGCTAATTATAATACATAAAAAATTAATACTTTTTAACATTGAATTGACCTTCCAGTCACTCTGAGGTTAAATTAGCAAGGTCAAATGTCTTTTGTTATCTACCGTCACCCTTTTATTATCATTTTTATTCGCATTATTAACCAAGTTCTACATTCAAAACAAATTTTTATCTGACGTGAAGTTTATGTTAGATCCTATACGTACATTACACGTTTTATCTTCTTTATTCCAATGCTCGAACATAATATTAATACGCTAATTACTTTTAAGCTACGATATTTTTCCTATTGATTTATAGTATAATCGAATAATTATTATTGTTATGCAAAAATTTTACCAATAAATATTAAACTCATTCATGAATAATGTACGAGTATTATGAAATTCAGATAAATACAATTAATACGTTTGATAAATAATATAAAATTAATCAAAACGTTGTATTTATACATTGTTAATACTTATATTATGATTGATATAATTATCTCGCTTTAAAAAGTTTGATAAATTAATGCTGCTATTATTATTGTAGGTAAGAATAACGATAATAGCGCATCGGATAGAAACTATTTTTTTATTTAGAAAAATTTAATAGATATTTTACATGTTCATTAATCATAAGTAAAGTTAGAAGGCTTTACTTTTTTTACTTTTGTTTTTTTTTTTTTTTTTTTTTTATTGAATAAAAAAATATCAATTCAACGATAAATTACAGTTTAAAATTTTTTATTATAAAAAATTGAAGAAAACGGAAAGATATCAAAAAAGATTCCACGACAAGTTTTCGACGATAATTTGGTTAATCGGCTTCTCATGTAAATAAAAAAAATAACGTTTTAATAAACTTAGCAATAATTATTCCGATTATTTAAAAAAAAAAAAAAAAAAAAAAAAAAAAAAGAAGAAAAGAACATAAAATAAAAAAAGAAAAAATAAAAAGTAAACGTGTATACGTTCAAAAAGTTCAAGTCTCTCTTATACGTGGAATGAACGGAAGAAGGTTTCGTTCGACAACGTGGGGGCAGAGGTTGCCGTTATCTCAACTCGATTCACGAAAACACACCGTCATCGGCAATAATGACCGCGAGCAAATTAATGTATATATATATATATATATATATATATATATATATATATATATATATATATGTATAAATGTGCGCATGTACGTTCACGGTGTTCACGAGTGTTAAATATATATGTATATATATATATACATCGCGTGTATAAAGCAAACTTGGTCAGAGCGCGGCCTTTTTCTTTCGAGATTTTAAAAGATTGAATGGGCTCCTTTATCTCCACACAGATACCTTCATTTTACTCATTTCTCAGAGACGAGGCATTACGCGCGGATTCGTGTTTTTTTTTTTTTTTTTTTTTTTCTTTTAATAATAAATTGGTAGTAAATTATTATACGCGTACGTTAGAATTGGTCTTATTTAGTCGATTATTATTCATCGTTCTATCATTTAATGAATATTAATTTATGTTTAATCAAATTTTTTTAATTCTTTTTTATAATATATGTTATAATTTTATCGATTTATTAATCGATCGCGTCGAGTTCTAAAAGTCGTTTACGGAATAAATTATAATGTAAAAAAAAAAACGTTATACTTTATTGATAATGATTTTCGGTTTCCTAAAAACATATATATATATAACGTTCTTCTTCTAGCTTATTTCTCATATCAAAACACTTGTTTTACCAAAATAAAGTTTATTATCTCCTCTTTGATTTTGTAAAAAACAATTCCTGGACACTTTGATAGAAAAAAAATTAGAACAATATAAAGCTACCGACTGTTGCTGACCAATGAACACAGCCTTGTGTAAGCGTTCCATCCATAAGTAAATAAATTTTTTTAATCGTAAAAAACATTTGATTTTTATGTTTTTTATATCGAAATAAAGCTCAATATCTCCTCTTTAATTTTATCAAATAAAATTTTTGAACATTTTAATAGGAAAAAAATTAGAGCTGCTGAAAATTGTCGTTCGGTGCTATCTACCGCGCTCACTAAACATCAACTTCAAATGGCTAATCTAATTTCTTTTCTTTTAAACTTTCAAGAAAGTTCTTTTTATAAAATTAAAAAACAAAACATTGAGCTTTATTTTGACATAAAAAATCGAAAATCTTACGTGCCCCTTCGATTAAAAAACCTGATTTGTCTATAAAAAATTGTTGTAATTTTTTTTTTTTTCTTTTTTTTATAAATTTGCGTCAAATTATATAATTTTTTAAAAGTTTGATTTTATTGTCGTAATCGAAAAAAAAAAAAAAATTATGCGATTCCGATAATTAGCGTTCGAGATATAACGATCTGAAAATTTTACTCTTTTTTTTTTTTTAAATGCGTATAACTCTTTTAAAAATTAATCTTTTGAGCTGATACTTGGCATGAAATCTTATTTTGATATACACTAAAATTATACAAATTAAAAAAAAAAAAAAAAAAATAAAACTCGACTCCGAAATTTATAATACTAAGAATTCATTGATACGTCCTAGGTATAAACACCTACAAATTAAAAAATCTTTTTTATATCACTTACTGCTAATTTTAACATTTAATAACTTCATTATTCGCCTTTAACGCTATACCTGCGCGTAAAAATAAAAAAGTACTTTGAAGAAAATAAAAAAAAATTTTTTTTTTTTTTTTTGAAAAGAGCAAAAGATAAGAGGACAGCGACATTTTGAAAACATTTTAAAAGCGAAACAACGCGTTTTGTGTGTTACTGAGTTGAAACTCGGTTGAAAAAAAAGAGAGAGAGGGAGAGAGAGAAAGAGAGAGAGAGAGACGCAATGCCCCAACGGTGTCATAAAACTGGCAAACATAAGGGTTCTGGTAGTTACGGCGCACGTGTTCTCAGCTGTCTTAAAACCATTGTCAAAAAGAACGACCGACGGTTAAAATTTTTCGTCGAGCCTTCGCGCGCCCGACTCTTTCTCTTCTTATTTCTTTTTTTTTTCTTTTTTTTCTTTTTTTTTTCTTTTTTATCTTGCAATTTACCCGATTAACATATGCCTTATATAAAATGAAATTTTTGTTTGCAAAATTTTTAGAACCGTCGGCTGATAAAATTCACTTGATATTTGTGATGCTAATTGATTATTTAAGGAAAGTAAATTGACCATTTAAATTTGATGTTTTTTCGTTTTTATTTTAAAATAATAACAAAAGCATAACATTTATCATTTGCCATCTTTTTTCATGAGACATAACATATACTTACAATTTTTACAAAGATTTCATTTTCTCTATTTTTTAAGTATATACATTTTTCTCTGTGAATCTTTTCATTTATATTGTAATTAAAAATTTTTAAACCGTAACTTACTAATCTCTTTTCTGTATACAAACAATAACTCGAGTAAGTAATACAATAATCCGCGATTAAATAATCTCCGTTATAAAATGGTATCCTTTATACACAGAAGCACATATACACGATAAAAAAAAAAACAAAAAAAAACAAAAAAAAACAAAAAAAAACAAAAAAAGAGATGAAACAATCGAGATCAAGATTAAAAAAGAAAGAAGAAAATGACAAACGCGCGTTGGTACATCGTCGCGCGATAAAACCTCGCCGACACATATGTACACACGTGAACACGCGTTAATACGAAATATACAAAGAATTCGCGAATATAACGCAAACACACATTAGCCGCACAATGACTATATACATATATATTCCAAAGCGTTTAACTATCTCGTGCAGACGCTTTAAACCGCGCGTCTATATAGATATCAAGGAGTTTCGCGACGAGAGAAAGAGAAAGACAGAGAGAGAGAGAGAGAGAGTGGCTTATCGAGCCGCGAGCAAACGATAAGGGCGCCGATAATACGCGCAGCCGACAAGGTGATATGAGAGACTACGGCACGCGACTCGCGACGATACAATGCCATTACAAGCACGTGCGACTCTGCTGCATTACGTATCGAAATATCGCGCTTGTCTATGGCATTGTAGCTCGCATCGTTAATAACGCACACCTTGATGACACGCTTCGCGCTTTTCAGATCTAATGATTTGTTTTTACTCCTTTTTTTTTTTTTTTTTTGTTTTTTTTTCTTTTCTTTTTTTCCTTTTGTTTGTTTCTCTTGGCGATATTTTACAAATAAGCCCAAGTGATTTTTGGTTTTTTTTTTTTATTTTCTTAGAGCCTTATTCGTTTTCTCCACTTCTCGTTCTAAATGTTGCGGTTAACGAGTGTGCTTTAACGATGGCAGAGTACGCGATTGTTTGGGGAAAAAAATCGTAATCGTTATTGAGCGCGATTAGATTTACTGCCGCTACTGTTTGTAATGGGATTGTCTGTTTTACGCAATATGTAAATAAAAGATTATACCATTGATAAAAAAAAAAAAAAAAAAAAAAAAAAAAAAAGAAATTATCTATTATGACTTTAAAATGTGGCTATTAATATACGTTTATTGCAATTTTTATGTATGTGTAAAAGATTAAATATTACTAAATAAACTTTACTATATTTTGAGAAAAATTGTAATTAACGCATTTTAACCATTTTTTCAAATGTGTGACAATTTTTATTAAAAATAAATAGTGTGAAAACTTTATTATGTATCTTGTTAAATTTATGTCTTCTTCTACATTAACGAGTTCATTTATTATTCGATCATAAGAATAATTAATTATTCTACATATTAATGTATGGATTCAATAATATAAAACGAACTTCAATGTCTCGTCTCTTTTTCTTGATTGTTTCAAAAGTTTTGCATATGTAAGATAAATTATAGAAAAACACGTATAAATTTAAATTTTCGCTTTATATGTGCATGGTAAATAGCTACTTGACGATACAAGTACAAAAAATAAGAGTGTAAATTTGAGTACGAACGAAACAAGGATGGCAATAAAAACAGCAACTTTTGCTCTGTAAATAATGCAATTGGTTTATTATATTTTATAAAAATAAAAAGAAAAACAAAAAAAAAAAAAAAAAAAAAAATAGTAATAAATTGTTATAATATAATATTATTTAATACATGATTGTAATCAAAAATATTTTAAAACTAATAAAACTAAAACATTTATACATAAAATTTATACATTAATTATATTAATAAATATTATTTATTTTCGAATATTGAATTGTAAAATTATAAAAGATATATAATAAAACATTTCAACTCAAATATTTTTTCGAAATTTTTCACATGCTGCAATAATATTTTCTTGAATTAAAAGAAAATCACATAATTTTAATTATTTTTGAAATTTTACAAATAATCTAAAAACATCGTATAAAATTCGACAAACAAATAACTTACTCGCAAGTTCATAATTCATCGTTGCAACAACGACTTTGCCAGCCGATGAGAAAAAAAGAAAGAAAAAAAAAAAGAAATGAGAGAGAAAATAAATCAAGAGAAAGAGAGAGAAAGAGAAAGAGAGAGAGAGAGAGCGAAGGGGTGAAGAAGACAAGTTGTGCAAGCTGTGTAGAAAACGAAAAAGAGAATCACCGCCGAGTGGAAATTTCGTGACGTCAATCGGTTCCGAAGCGATCGAGAGAGTATACGCATAGCTCGAGTGTGTGCTCCCTCCCTCTCTCTCTCTCTCTCTTTCTCTCTCTCTCTTGGTTTAATATGAACATCAGCTGACCCGACGCGAACTCTGAACCGTAAACGCTCTTGCGAATTTATTTTCTCCGCTAAGCAGAATCTTTTGCGCTTACAATATATATATATATATACTATATATAAGAACGAATGATTTGCGATAAACAAGAAATTTTGAAAAAAAAAAATTCCGGACGATGATTGATTGATTCGTTCGATTTTATTTGATTGTCAGTTTTCATTTTGTATACTATTTTTTTTTTTTTTATTTTTTTTTTTTTTTTTATTTGCCGTTATAATTGGAATACACTGTTTCGATAAGTGAACCGTAAATGGTAGTTAGACATTGTGATAAAATTTAGGCGTAATAATGAATTTGAGCATTTTTAATTAATTGTAATAAATACTTTATAAAATAGTTTTTACACGCGTGTAACGATATCTTTCGTTTATTTTACAACATACATATATGGCGATCGTTAATAATATTATTTATCAATGAAAAACGAATAAAAATTATAATTTTTTTTTTTTTTTTTCTTACAACCATTAAAAAGGTTTTCTTTTCTTTAATTTACAAATAATTATCATGTTTTTAATGCGTATTTTTTTTTTTTTTTTTGAATTGATAATTATGAAATTTTCGATAGAAAATTTATCGTTAAAACAAATTATTTAAATATCGCATCGGGATGATGAATTATTTTATTTCAGTCGATACCACACAGCGAAAAAATTCGATATTTTTTTTCGTACAAGTATTTATCTTTTCTTATGATTGAGAACCTTTTACATTATGAGGTAATTTTGATATACGTTTAAATTTAGAAAAAAAAACGTATCAAAGGAAATATATTTTTTATCGGTGCTAACATAAAATTGTATGAAATAAAATTTTTTTAATAATTTTAGTAACACCATCGGTAAACTGTTGAAAAATTAAATAATTATGTTATTTTTATTTTCGCATTTTTTCGTTTTGAAAATTTTTTTATTATAGGCATATGTTTTAAATTTGATTATCAAATATTGTACAAACAAATAAACCACAAATTTAATTATTATTATGAATTATTTCAAAGATATAACGAGTGATTTTTCGATAATTATTAAATGAATTATACAAAATAAATTACAAAATAAAATCAGCAAAAATTTATGCATGGTCGAAATCTTTCCAACATGGAAAAGTCCCGATAAATTAAGAAAGTATAATTAAAAGATAGGAAAAAGGATGAGGTGTGAACCGGAAAAAATAAAAATAAAAAAACTCGCCGATTATGAGCCGCAATAAATGAAAGAAATTTATTTGACTCGCGAGGAGAAAGCCCGAAGACATAAAAATCTTGACTCGATGAAAAATAGTTTTACAATCGATCGATTGTGTGTTAAACAAAGGTGCTAGCCGAATTAGAAAAAAAGAAAAATAAAGCACGAGGAGAGAAAATCGCGCTCGTAAACTGTTAAAATAAGAAAAAATGCGCGAATCCGACAACTCGTCGGCTTAATGCGTCCGCGCGCGTGTCGCGAGGGAAAAAAAAATATCGTTCGCGAAAGATAAGCTTCGAGCGAGCCGAAGTCAAATCGAATCCGAATAACGAACGATTATCGTTCGTTCGCCGCCTAAAAGCTACTGCACGTATGCGTATTCGCGCTTTCGTTAACCTATATTAGATTATAAATTTAGACAACGCATAAAAAAAAAAAAAAAAAAAAAAAAAAAAAAAAATTAAAATGCTATATACGGTTTCATTCGTGCGTTAAACATTATAAAGCAACAAAATTTTTACTTTACTCAAAACAATCTAATTAACCAATTTTAATCCGTTATACAACAAATCAACGTAAAAACCTTATCTCGAATCAAAATAAACAAAATAAAAAAAAAAAAAAAAAAAAAAAAAAAAAGAAAAAAAACGCTCCCAGGCCTCTAGCAACAACGATATCGTATAAAACACACAAATCGAATGTTCGTCCTTGGGTTCGGTGCAATTCGATAGGTATGACTAGAATGCTATTTAATTAAACTTTTAATCGAGTTTCGATTACGTAACTCGCGTGACGATAAGTCCCTAGGTCGTACGCGTTGTATATGTACTTTGGATTTCTCTCCTCTCTCTCTCTCTCTCTCTCTCTCTCTCTCTCTCTCTCTCTCTCTCTCTCTCTCTCTCTCTCTTTTTCTCCGAGATCTCTCTAACGTCGCGTGCGTTTTATGGTATAGCGCGTACGTACATAAATACACATGCGTATGAAGAATAAAGAGAAGGAAAAACGAAAAATAAGAGAAAAGAAAAACAAAAGAGGTAAGGTACTAGTCGACGAAATTGTAATAGGCAATTTCTTAGCTCGTTGCGCTTCATTTTATATAATAGACTATATTCAATTGTTCGATTTATCTTTTCATTATTTAGATTGTTGTATGAGGATCGTAGGAGAAAGGAAAATATTGATTGTGACAATTTTTGGTTGGAGTTTAACAACGACGAGTGTATTTTTGCAAACGAGTTTTTTTATAATTTTATTTGTAATGTACTTTAATGTTTAACATTTTAGCGTAGATTTAAATAGTTGAAAGAAATTAATTAGAAAGATTTAATTAGATCTAGCATGTAAATGTGAAACGTTTTTTCATTCTTCGCGTATTAAAAATTATTAATATATCTGATAATAATGTAAGAGGAATAAAAAAAAAAAAATGTCAAAGTTTAATATCTTTATTATATAATCACAATTTAAATCGTTAACTTTTTTTACTCGACTAAATAAAACATACATAATTTAACAATATTCAAAATAAAACAGACATCGCAGTTTGCAATTGTAAAAAATCTCCAAATATCGATCGATAATCTCGTAGCCGAAGAAAAACCATCGTCATTTTTTTTTTTTCTTTTTCCCCCTCAAAAAAGAAAGAAAAAAAAAAGTAAGAAAATCCTTTTCTCTTCTTCGTCGCCAAAGTCGAGGCTGACAAACGACGGCCATCGTCGTTAATATATGTACGTAGTTAATATACGTAGATCGAATTGCAACGTAGGGACGTAGAAATAAAGGAAGAAAGAAAGCGGAAAGTAGAGTAAAGCTCGAACGAATGCGGAGTCGGTGGTTTAAGCCAGCGGGTTAATTTTTCGACGCTGTGGTCAATCTATATAAAGATATGGCGGACGGTCGATGTACTCGTACGTACGTACGAACGTTGACGTACGCTAAGTAGAACGCCCTCGATAAATCAGCTGTAATGGAAATTTTTATTTATCTCGCGGTCCTTGCTATGCATGTGGCCGTACGTATGTGTTTGTGAAAAAGAGAGCGAGAGAGAGAAAGAGAGAGAGAGAGAAAATATTGAAAAAATAGAAACGTTAAGAATTATGTTGTTAGATTGAAAAAATCTTTAACAAAATTCTGTTATTGTATAAAATTCTATGATTTACAAAATAAAATAATAATAATAATAATCCATTATTATTATTACTGGCTATTGAAGCAATTATAAAAATTTTACGATCATTATAAAGTAAAATACGTATGTGCTCGTGTAAAATATCAAATTTAACCGTAAATCTTTCGACTTCGCATCCTTATGAGCGTTTGACTTATCGCGTATATTCTTCACAGTCACTTGTAATTCTCTTAACGTTATCGTCTATGCAAACGAACATCGATTAATTTAAAAAATCACTCGAACCTAATGGCTTTTCTCCCTTGTTTTTTTTTTTCTTCTTTCGTTAAATTTAAGTATTCGACTTAAGTAGTATTTAAAATAATGTATTTCGTTTTAAATTATATAAAGCGATAATGTTCGGCATAAATATTTGTTTGTATTCGTTAAAATAAAAATATAATTTTTGATTATTTATAAAATCTAATATGCGATAGAGTAATTTAATTTTTTAACAAAATTTTTGTATTTTAGAAAAGCAAACTATACATGAAAATTGAAAAATGTAAAGATTAATTTTCAATTCATACCAGCAATTAATTTATGTATATATACGAAAACATCTGCACCTAAAATTCTTAGAAGATATTTCGTGTAATAGACAAATCGGTATTCTTAAAAAGCAATTTTGTCGAATCCTTTTTCGAGGTACCGAGAAACATCATCAAGCGGGACATTTATTTTTCTATGAGACACGCGCGTTAACGTTCATAACATTATCACGTTAAAATCCACAAGTTTTATAATAATTAAATCTGCTTCTCGTTTTATAAAAAGCTCGCAGCGATACTATTCCAATAAAACGGAACCTCTGTATCATTTGACAACGAACTTTTGATTAATTTCATCAACGCGTAAAAGTAAATTCATCTCTTTGCGTTGCGACGACTGCGATATATGTGCATACGCGTGTGTCATCGTATACCTATATGTACATAGTATAATATGTAGATGAAAAAATTTTACAACGTTTGTCGAGTATATATCCGTGTGTAGGTGTGCAGAGAGGCCAAAAGATGTATACAAGACCTTCCTTGATCGTCACATATAAACGTATGGACCTTTTCTCGCGTCCAATCGGTGTTTCTTCGTCACACAGTTGACTGTGTATGTGTGTGTGTGTGTGTGTTTGTATGCAGGAAAAAGCGGGCAAAGCAAACGTCCCGTCCTTTACTTCCTCCTTTCTTCGTGCGTCTCCATCCCTCTTTTTCTCTCTCACTATCCTTTTCTTTTTCTCATTATATAGGCTTCTTTCAAAATTTACATATGTTTCGTTTCCTTATTTTTTTTTTTTTTTTTTTGAGTAAAGTTTATTTATACATATAAATTTGATTTCAAAATTATACCGTAATTATCAATAATACGTATTAAATAATACAAACCAATGAAATTTAAATGCACATAACTAAACGTAAAAATATCAAGTATTCACAATGATGATTCAATCTAATACTCACATAGACAATCATACAAATATATCAAAGTTCAACAGCATTTTTCGCATTCGTAATTTTTCCTCTCCGTTCACTTATTCCCTTTTTTTTTCATCTTCTTCTTCAAACCCTCTACCTCTCAACCTATACACACATACACCGACGCACGCATCTCATTTTCTCACCAACACGTTTGTACATAGAGACGCTATACATCTCGGTATATATATATGTATGTGTGTGTGTGTGTGTGTGTATACGCACGCGCGCAAGCACGGGTCATTAGCGTCGGCGCGGTTGTAACAATGCACGCGGCGCCGCACGCGGCGAGCTGCTTTTGAAGGAGAAAAAGGAAGAGAAGGAAGAAAAAAAAAAAAAAAAAAAAGGTTAAAAAAATATTGAAAAGGGAGAGGGAACGGCTGGAAATTGAGCTATAAAAACCGGATACGCCGGAAGTTCTTAGGACGCACGCGCTTAATGTTTGCAATTTCCCCGAGGTTATTTTATGACGCTGTAGAGGGATAGCATGTAAGTTTTGTTTGTCTGCGGTTTTCCATTATTTTTTTCATTCTTTTTTCTTTAAGATGGAAAACTAAACCTTGAAAAATTTACCTTTTTTTCTCGAGAATTGTGATTTGGTGAATAAACAATGTTATTCTTTGTTTTTTTTTTTTTTTTTTTTTTTTTATGAAAATATGAAAATGTGCTGTATTGATATGAAGTTTGTAAGCTAACGGCGTGAATTGAAAAAATAACGATTTTTTAACAATTAAAAATAAAAGCAACAAATGAAATAAATATTTCACCTTATATCGTTTAAATTGTTTCCAATCACCTTATTAACGAAAAATGAAGAAAGAACAAAAAAAAAAAAAAATTATAAAAACAAAATATAACGGAGTAAAAGCAGACTCATCGACGTATGCATACGGATTTTCGCGCTTCGAGATAACACATTACGTATACGCAAGCGCACTTGAGCTTATCTATATCTCCCACAGGCAATTAATCTCGAAATCATTCACACGCTCGCGTGACAAATGGCCAAGTGTGAAAAGCTTCCTCGCAGCGTCGCGCAGAGAGATTTTCATCTCGTTTTCATATAACGTAAACATACACACACGACACTCGATATTTTCTTTTCTCTCTCTCTCTCTCTCTCTTCTTTCACATTAAGCTCACACTTTACGTGCAACAGGTCCTCGGTAACGTATTCACCTCGGCGCATTTTTTACGCCGATAACGATACCCGTGTGCATACAGACACGTATCGAGAGTGGGTGTATGTATACACACACACACACACATACGTGCATGTAAGCGTGATTCATGAGCTCCGCGGTCGTAGAAACTATCCAGAACTAATGGACCGCAACCGAATTGGAGCAACGATGCTGGACTTTTTTTTTTTTTTTTTTTTTCGAGGGGGTGTAGAGAGAAAGAAGAAGATGAAAAAGTGCTTGTTTATTGGGTTGTATCGGTGACTTTTCGGGTTTGTGTACGAAATTTTGGGCTTTGGAAAAAAAAAACAGCTTTTCTCACGAGTATCGTGAAAGCATCGGTTGATTTTCTTCGCTTTCTTTAAGAAGCCTTTTTTTTTTTTTTGGTAAAAACTCTTGTAAAAAAAAAATTAAAACTTGACATCGTGTATCGATTTGTATTGGAAATGTGTACGTGTACAATACGATGGAGCTTTTTATAAAAAAAAATGTTCTCATGTTAAAAATTTACCTATAATAAAATATTTTTTCATTAATTTAAAATTCGTTCGTGAAAATTAAGTAAATTTGAATAAAATAAAATATAATTGTACGTTAAAAATCAATTGATAAATAATAATAATTATTATTAGTATTATTTATCACTGGTATCGTATTATTTATTATTGGTATTTTATTAAAATTTATCAAGTTTTGTTTTAGATACATATTAATTGTGATAGTAGTATAAAATTTAAATTTAAATTTCAGCAAGTAATTTTACACAGTCATAAAAGAGTTTTTTAATAAACAATATATTATCCTATAAACTTACATTTATATATTTTACAATTTTGATATAAGGCAATCTTACATTTCCTTAATGAAAATACGCATAAGGTAAATAAATACACAACAGAAGTTAAAAAAAACAAAAAAAAAAACAAAACAAAAAAAACGTCCACTACCTTCTGCCGCTTCGAAACGCCGCTCACATGGAGAAACTTTAACGTAAACGTGATACCCGGCATCGAATCAGGGATGCGAGCGTGGCAGCAGGTCCAACCATCAAAGGAGATAATAATTTAGAAAATTTAAAGCGTCTCAAATTACAAGGAACTCTCGGTGTCGTGATCGCAGCGCACGAAGTAACGTAAGACAGACAGCGCGGCAAGAATAGTCATACACACGCGCGAACACTCGCACATAGGCATATGTCCGACGCTAAACGTGCAAGAAACCCCGTTGCGCGCTTTCGGCATTTTTTATTTCGAAAGTAATTCCTGTACCGTTAGCACATACGTTTTTCCCTCTTTTTTCTTTCTTTTTTTCCAATTTTTTTTTTTTTTTTTTTATTTTACACACCCAGCGGTGTCCTGAAGCGCCACTAGCCCTATGGAAAAGGAAGAAGGATAAGAGAGAAAAAAAAGAAAGAAAGAAAGAAAGAAAGAGAGAGAGAGAGAAAATGAAAATTTAAACGCTTTGCTCGCGCGTGGTTCTGTTCTTATTGGTGATCGGAGTAGCTCGCTCGCGCGTGCACGTAACAAAAACTAGATAAAGAGACGAGCGCATCTTTTAAAGTGGGCGGTTTTTGTTTTTATGTATGTATACGCGCATATACACACATACGTATATATATATATATATGTATATTTTATTGCTACGTTTACGACCGAACGAAGCGAGGAAATATTAGCGATGGGTAAGTGACGCTGAGTAGACACGCTGTGTATAAAAGTAGCACGTGGAATTTATGCGCGTTCGTATATATATATGCAGGAGCGTAGAGGACGCTTTGGCATTCATAAAATTATTTCGATCAATCGACGTCTTTATTTCGTAAGGAACTCTCGACCTGTCGCGCGTTTATGAATAGACGCGCTTATATGTATATACATATGCTTGCGCTTATACATTTACTTCGAGTTAATGATAGACTCTTTAGTCAAGGTTTAATGTACTTTGGTTATAATGATATCGTTAAAGAAGTGAGAATCGAAATTTTGTGAATTGATTGGAGCCGATGATAATGAGAATAGTATAAAGATTAATATTTTCAGTCAATGAATTTTTTTTATTTTTTTGTTAAAAAAATTTTTTTTAACTTTAATTATCGATCTAAATTATTATTGAAACAGTAATATTAATATTGAAATTTTCAAATGAATCATTCAAACGAATAAAAAGTAGAAAGATTTTAAAGAATAATCGAAAAAGGTTTCTTCAAACTGATAAAAATCCTTAATTTCATTAAAATACGACCGCATCTATAACTAGTCAACCAAAGCAACAAAAAAAAAATAAAAAAAAAAATAAAAAAAAAAGAGAGAGAAAGAAAAAAAATCTTCTAAATTGTTCCACATGATACATTCCACAGAAATGAAAAAAGAGTGAGAGAAAGAGAGAGAGAGAGAGAAAACTTTCTCCTCGCGCAAACTTCCTAAATCACGACCTCGTTATCGTCGACGGCTTTTCGCTCCAATTACCAATATATATAGAGATAGATTTCAACCGAAGCCGTAACTTCATTATCGCCACCAAAATTGAACTTTAAAAGACGAACGAGTTGATTTAGAAAGCCCGTACCCAATAACCCGGTAAAGCCCAACGGTCAGCTATAAATCTGTCCACCCCCGATGGTGCGCCGAAGGTTTTTAAGATCTTGGTATTGCGGCTGTGTGAGTTTTCGGGACGGAAATAATCGTTCGCGCGAACTTTAGGGTGTGAGACTGCGGCTGTTCGTTGAAAATTTTGAATATTTACTTTAACAAATATAATTTATTCATCAATTTATAAACATTATTAAATCATGCTTCGTTCGATCTAAATTTTAATCTCCGCAAAGCTGAGTAAATCCAATACGAGAGTTTCGAGCGGATAAAAACTTAATTAACCGAGCAATATAACCAACGGGCGTTTCGATCGACATTTTCATCGAACAAGGGAGTAACGAGTAGAAGAGGGGGAATAACGTCCGCCGAAATAAAATAAAAAAAAAAAAAAAAAAAAAAAAAAAAGTTTCGAGCGCCTCCTCCGCGACGCTTATTTTAACACGATGATGTATTTACGGCGATGTGGTTGACTCGATTTTCGAATATCTCGTATTTCGGTAAAGCCGCTCGGTTTACTTTATTTATTTTTTTTTTTTTTTTTTTTTTCTTTAGGGTGAGAATTTACTAATTAGAAATTTAACGAGTCGGTGCTTCTTGTTCGTGATTTCGTTGCGTATTGGATCGAACGATTTTACGTTTATTTAATAGCTCAGAGTATTATTTATTGCAATATTCCAGTGTAAACAAACATTTTTATTTGTGCGAAGGATCGTAAGTCTCCTTTTACAAACTAATATTTTATATTAATTATGAAATAAATTACTAATAATTTGATTTTAAAACGAAAACTTTTTTTTTTTTTCTTTTCAATAAGATTGAATAATTTTAGCTTGTAATAATTAATTACAATTTATATTCGCGTATTGTCAAAAGTTTTGTGGTTATTGTGTCGAAAAATGTTCACAAACAAAATGATACCTTAAATTAAAAAGGAATTAGAATTTAATTCGATTTCAAGATTATACGAACGTAGTAAAAAGATTAGCTGTCTTCGACTTTGTTAAATCATCGGTTAAGTCGTAACGAAAATAACGTAAACCCATGAAGTTTGTAGGTAAACACGTTGCGTTACAATTTAAAACTTACAAACGCCTGGCGCGTTCCCCCTTACTCCCAAACATATATATATATATATATATACATGTATGCATAATTCAAATAATCGAGACGCGCTTTTCATTAAATAAAAACAACGACGACGATAACAAAAACAAAAACAGGCGTATTACGAGCACTCGAGAAAATTTTCCGTTCGCAAAACACCAGGGACCGGTTGTTAATCTCGCTCTCGTGACGCCTGGAATTCCCTCATTAACCTTGTCTTCCCTTTGCATTGATTTTTCCCCACTTCAAACGCGGATAATCGCGATCGGGTATACCAAATAGTGGAAATCCCTTTCGAAAGTCAAGACGATTGCGACCCTCTTGACTCGTCGTTGAGACGATTGTTCCAGAATTTATGGGTAAATGTTTTCGCTCGCGCGTATATATATATACGTATACGTATACGTGTGTATGTGTGTGGCTGAGCTTAAAGCGCAGCGCGGTTATTGTTCTTGCGACTTTGCGCGTATAAACCAAGTCCGATATACGTACACGCAAAGTCACAAAGTCAATTTCCGAGCTAAGTTGAAGTTTTGAAAGTGTAGTGCGTGTGTATTTGTGTGTGTGTGTGTGTGTGTGTGTGTGTGTGTGTGTGTGTGTGCGTATGTGTATACGACAAGATAAAAGGAAAAAGGCCGTTTTTGTTGTTCTCGCAAATATGGGACGATGAGAAATGGTATACATAGGTTGCGAAATGGAAATGACGAAAATTCAAAATGACGGTATTATCGTCGCGATTTTTCTTTTAAAAATATCTTTTGTTTTTATTATTAACGTCCATCGTAGTTTTTTACTTTTTACGTTGTATTGATTATTGTTTTTCTCAAATTTTAAACGCTATAATCTACAATGCACAATGATTAATTAACACGATTTATTATAAAATTCTTCATATATAAATAAATTATTCGATAGTTATAAAAAATTCAAACAATCTCCATCTCCAAAGAGATGAATGCCAATGGTTTTAAAAGAGCATCCACATAACGAGATCCATGTAAAGCCAATTTTATACGACTCTTACGAGGAGGTATTACGGTTCGGTGAAGAAAAGAGGACGAAACATTAGACGTAAATGCAACAAAGGACACCGGGAAGAGTAAATAAACACTTGAGAGAGGCGAAAAGTCGGCGGCCGAGGAAAATTTGAGAAATCGGAGCGCGTCTGGTTTATATGTATACACTCGAGTTGACGCCTAAGGTTTTCCCCCGCGTTAACGCATTAATGTCAAACCTATAAACACGAGCGCTGATCTCGTTGTGTTTGTGCACGGACTTGGACCAAGTGGAAATTTTAACACTTTGACAATAGCCGGCTTACTTTTTGGGAATTACTCATCTGCGGCTTCGTTGGGTGAAGTTCGACGACGACTTGTCCGCGTTCGGATATTTATTGGAATATCGTTGCTTTACATTGTCGTTGGTTAAATTTTTTTTAATTGAAAAAAATTCAAAATCACCGATAAATGTTATTCGCAAACGGTTCGATGATAAATTTATATCTACAATTAAATTAATGTACATTATATCGGAGAAATATATTTAAGAAATATTCAATATTATAAATAAAAATAATTCTTCAAGGATCTTAAAAATACGCCATTAAAACTAAATTATACATTTAAATCGTCTAAAAAGAAAGCCAATAATATATATTTATAAAAATGTATATTTATAAAAAAACATGTTTTAAACTGTAATTGCTTTAACAAATTTTTCAAAAATCTACATGTCACATTTAACTTTTGTTTAATAAACTTGTGTATATAAATAATAAAATCTACGTTTTCCAAAGCAATAACACGAGCAACATTAAAAATTCCAAGATCCAAAAAAGCCAAGTTCGTTCGCGCTGTTACTCCCCCCTCTATACAAAACGAGCATACATACATAAGGTTTGGAAAAAAAGAAGAAGAAGAAGAAGAAGAAAAAAAAAAGAATCTTATCACACAACCGAGACCCGGAACGAATCTCCCTCTCTCTTTCTGCAATGACCAAAGAGAATGGACTGTCCAATAAAATATACGTCTCTCTAGTCTAATTATCTCGCGACCTTTTGTCGTTCAACTCGTTTTAAATAATACAAGCACTTATACATTTGCATCTCGTACGTACGTAAAAACGCTCAAAGTCTCCGTCAGCAGGCAATTAAACGTACGACGACGAATTGACTTATTCTTCCACCGCGTCGCGGAGAAAAACATCTCTGAAGCGAGCTTCGCCGTTGAACGGATATACATATATATATATATATATATATATATATATATATATGCGTGTATATAACGCTGATAAGAACCGTCCCTCGGATGTACGCATGTACACATGTA
Organism: Chalcis sispes; assembly: GCA_949987625.1. Taxonomy (NCBI): domain Eukaryota; kingdom Metazoa; phylum Arthropoda; class Insecta; order Hymenoptera; family Chalcididae; genus Chalcis; species Chalcis sispes. The sequence goes on from OX465099.1 coordinate 24,810,589, forward strand.
AATGTTCGCGTGTAACACGAAAGTATAAACTTTACTAACGAAGACGACTTAATAAATTTGTTGCTTTTCTTTCGTTTTGCTCTCCTCCTCTTCCCTTCTTTCCTCAATCGTCATAACCCGCTTCATGTTCTCGTCTCGTTTCGGTCAATCTCTATCTCTCTTTTTCCAACTTTATCACTCGACGCGCACACCACTTGTTTATCGCGCATTTTTTTTCCTACGTTTTTTTTCTTTCTCTACTTTTATTTATTTTTTTTTTTTTTTCTTTTTCTTCTTTGCCGGACACTTTGTTTCTCGCTTTCGCTCTCGCTTTGCTACAATAAACAGGAAAGTATTTCGAGGTACGTGTATATTGACTCGTCTTCTCGTACTCGACTTTCGATTATTTTGTTCGATAAATAAAATCGTGCGTATAATTTTATATTTATAAATGTTAGCGGGTGAATTTATGTTGTCTAATTTTTTTTATTTCAACTCTGTGTAAATCATTACTCGAATTGGCAACAATTTTAAAAATAGTGTAAATTTTACATATATTTTAATTTATCTTATTTATTTATTTATTTTTTTATTTTTTTAATGTCTAGTCTCAACATCATAGAAGAAAAAAACAGTTTAATTAAACTTTAGCAAACACAATAAATATCCTCTTGGTATAACTTATTGATCAACGAACTTTCTTCAAATAGATGTAAAACAAAAGCTAACGAAATTTCTCGTCTTTTCAAGAAAAATAGCACAACGAGAGCCAAGAAAAAAAAAAAAGAAAAAGAAGAAAGAAAGAAAACCCTTTCTATCCAAACATTCGACCAGAAAAAAAAAAAAGAAAAGAAAAAATCCCTCGTTAGACGATCAAAGGATACCTCCACTGCTCCATCTCTTTACGAACAAACCTGCACATGTATATGCACAAAATCAAAAAGGAAAAAAAGAAAAAAAAAAAAAAAAAAGAAGCAGCCATCCGATGTTTGCACCGAAAAAAGGCTTGCAACGTATAGCTATAATCTTTCTTTTTCTCCCTCTCTCCCTTTTCTTTCTTACAGTCTTTCGTATTATTACAATGTATATATGTGCGCGACATTTGTGACGTCACATCCTGTACCGGGAACGAACGTCCGGTTAGTGTGTTTCGCCGGCATTTGCGCGGACTCCTGGCTATGCGCGATAAGGGAATCGCCGCTGTGTGTGCGTATCTGCGTGTGTACGCGCGAGTTCGCCTTTGTTGGAAATTAAAGAGAAAAGGAAAAAAAAAAGGGAGCATTATTTTTACCACGGTTGATGTTGGGAGAAACATTTTATTTTTATTTTTTTTGTTTTTTTTTTTTTTTTCGAATAATAAAAATGATCTCTGGATAGGATTGTTCAATGTAAACGTTGTTGGCATAGGTATTGCGATACGCGCATAACGAAATAAATGCCTTGGAGAGATCGGGTAGAATAAATTTCACGTTAAAAATTTAATTTTTCTTTCTTTTTTTTTTTTTTTTTATTTATTTAAGCGTCGTATTTTAAACATTTTTTTTTTTTTTTTTTTTTTCCTTAATTAAATCGTTAAGCGTATATATTATTTCGATATTGCAAATAAATTAAATGCGCACGAGGAAAATACTTAAAATTTTTTTTCAACATGTATAAATCAGTTAATTTTTTTTTTTTTTTTTTTTTTTTTTCATTTTTTAAATTGAAGAAACGTTATTTACACGCTTGAACCTAGAGAGTAGACTTATATTATAATTATACATTAATCATCGTTTATCATGTCTTAATTAGACGCATTGGAAATAGTGATAAAAGAACCGAATTCCGTTTTTAATTAATGCTCAAACTCATATGATTAATATTGTGTATTTGGTGAATTTATGCGCGATAAACAGCGTTCAATTTAAAATAATAAAGAAAGAAAACGAAGATATAATTGTGTGCGTTCGTTCGTAAAATAATTTTTTTTTTTTTTTTTTTTTTTTTTTATTGATATTTAATAAATTTTAATATTATCTGATATTTTAATATTTTGCATTATAAAATATTTATATAAATATTTGACACTTTTCAGAAAAATGTTTTTTTGAATTTCAAATCAACAAAGCACACGTCATTTTATTAAGATTGAAATAAATAAATTTTTTCATTGGAAAGTCTTATTAAATATTCATCAAGTTATTGAATTTAAAAATAATTTTAAAGATAAATAAAAATTGCTCAAAAATTTTAATATCACGATAAATCAACGAAAAATGCATCTACGAAATTTTTCAGTTGATTATTTTCTTTGAATATTCAAAAAATCTCGAGATACGAATATTACGATATCGTTACGATAAATATAAAATTCAAATTCGTAATGTATGTTTACCAAGCGGCACGAGTGTCGCATAACGTCGATGCGAAACCTGTCTCATTCATAAGTACATTGTTATCACCTGCGTGAGAAAAAGGCGACGTGAAAAGGTTTTTTTTTTTTTTTTTTTTTCATTTATCGCTCTATGAAATTTATCTCTAATGACGTCGTTAAAAACGGAGCATCGCTCCGCAAGTACAATATAATTAAGTCATATTTCATATTTCATAAGGCATATTTAATTCATAGATAAATAGGGAATAAATGACTGTACAAAAGTGAACATTTTTTTTGTTAAATTTTGATCGAATGTATGTAACCGCATCGTTGTATTGCGTTAAGTTGATTTATCGTTGGTAAATTGTGCTCGAGAAAGTATACGCATGTAACTATATAACAATAATATATAACAATATAAATTTTATTTCCTAAAAATCACTGTAAATTATTTTACCATTGCATTTATATTACATATTTTAATTTAAGATACAAAAAATTATATGAAAAATAAAAGACAAAAGTGGGACACGAGAAGCTTTAATTTACTGTTTGTCTCATCATTGATTCCGTGCGTTTTCTCCCCCTTTGTTAATTTCTTACGCTTTATCTCTCGTACTTTCCCAAGTGCCGTTGTACCGAAGTCGAAAAACGTGCTTTCCGTTAACACGCACGTATATCAATCGCTTGGACGTTGCTTATCCGTTGAATTTAATTGTTTTGGCGTGCGCTGCTGTGAGAAACGAAAAAATTAACGTTAAAATATCGCTAATTTAAGTGTCGTCGTTATTTTTATATTTTAATAATGTACATCGTATCGATGCGGTATAACGTTAACTTTTTTTTTTCTTTTCACTCTAAATTCATCATCGGATTGATTAGCGATATTACGTAGACGTTCATACAATAAAAACCTGCACACGTGCACGAAAAATTATTTGCGCATAATATTTAAGATATCTCAAAATTTGTTCGAGTATTTTAGCAACTATACCGAGCTTACCTATATACGTACTTAAGCGCGTTAAATGACACGTGTATCAAAAGATCTGGATCCAGTCTCAGACAGACGACTAGAATACATCGCCGAAAAAATGCAAACAGATTTCGCCGTGCTGGAAAATTCCCAAAAGAGGCTCTGTTAAGTTTTTTTTTTTTTTGAGAGAAAAAAAAAAAAAAAAGAAAGAAAGAAAACGGCAAAAATAAATTGTCCAAGACGTGTAAAACTTACGTCAAATAAAGAATAACAATGAAGTAGATATAGTAAAAGTAGAATAGCGAGTTTAGCATGAAAATTTATTGTTTTAAGTAATTTTATAAATAGAATTTGTTTACCAATTTAAAAAATTGTTATGATAAAAATCGTTGTTTAAACTAATCATTATTATATATTAATTATAAAGTATAAACTATAACGATTAATAAAAAAGCACTTATTTGAAAAAATTCAAACAAATATATACAAAAATCCAACTCTTCATTTTTAAGCATACCAATAAAAAGAAAAAAAAAACAAAAAAAAAAAAAAAAGAAAAATTAACAAAGACATTTCGTTTCAACAGATCGAGATCTCTCGTGAATTATAATCCGTGCTCAAGATGGTGTGAAAACGAATCGCCCGATGCTTTTCCCGTCGGCAAGTTTTCAACACTTACACTTACACGCAAACGCGTAAAATTTCCAGGCTCCGTCTCGCTCGATGAGAACCGAGCTGTGCAAGAGGAAAAGGAGTGGATGGGGGGAGGGGGGAGGGGGGAAGGGAAAAGAGAGAAAGAGAGAAAGAGAGAGAGACGCGCATACGCGGTCGCAAATATTTGCCCCATTATTATTTTACGGCGGTGCTTTGTGTCCCGTTGGATTATGAATTTATAACCTCCGAGAAGAGGCTTTTCCTTTTCTCGAACTTACGGGTTTCCTCACGTAGATATATACGTATGCCTATACATATATAAACTACGAGTACACGAAAAACTCAATGTCCTTTATTGTCTTTCATCGTCGGTGAAAATTGCGCAACGGTTAATGGAAGTGACTGGTATTACAGCGGGGCTTTCTTCGATCTTCGAAAAAGGAAGACGAACGATGCGCCTTAGCCGTTATGAGAGTCGTTAGAAAGATTATCGAAATAAGTGTATTAACGAGCGTTTGGTTTTGAAAATTCGTTACGTAAAAAGATTTTATCGGTGCTCCTCATTTGAAGCCAGGATAAGTAGAACTCTGGCGCTTGGATTTATTTTAAATTTGAATGAACTATTTTAGCAATACGTTACGATAAATTGTTTTAATAAAATATTTAATTACAACTTGATGTTATCGTTCTAAGTTTTTTTTTTTTTTTTTTTTTTAAATATGACGATTATAAAATCTTAATAACAAAATACCATTTAATGTTGAAACTATTCTTCAAATATAAAAAATAACAATAGTAAATTAAGTTGACGTCGAAGGATAAGAAATTTTAAATAATATATTATATTGTAATTTAAAGTCTAAAAATTATTAAATTCATATAGACATCATCGAGGCATAAATAATGTATTTGCATTAATATAAAAATACACATGAAGAAAAATTGATAAAGAAAAAATATTCAAGCTGCAAAAGATATAGTTCAAGCGCTAAGCCACAGATGGCAATAGCTCGCAGACTCGTTCAACCTCGCTAAGTTTAATTGTTCGCTATGAATCGACTTCAAACTATATCACCTATAAAACTTAACGACGTATATATACATATATATATATATATATATATATATATATATATATATATATATATATATATATATTTTTTTTTTTACTTTAATTTTAAAAAATGTATCATCTGTAAACGATAAAATAATTATAAAATCAAAAATAAAAGTTTCAAAGTATAAATATACAAATGCAATCGAAAAGAGCGCAATAATATTAAATAAGGTCATTCGATATTGCAAGCATTGTTATATACGCATATATATATATATATATATATATATATATATCGTTTTACGCGAGCTATATAAGCAAAGGGTGATGCCTCTTCCTGCCCTTATTGAATTACTCTTCCGAGAATAAAGAACGGGCACTTTTTTTTGTTTTTTTTTTTTTTTTTTTTTTTTGTTTCCTAAGCTTATACCCATCTTTTATTTCTCGGCATTAAACGTTTTATTTTTCACGTACGGATTGCGTCATACGAATTTTCTTTACTCTCTTGTATACACACACATGTATATATGTGTATACGTGTGTGCATATGTATACGAGGATTGATGTAAATTTCTAATTAATCGCACAAAGGAACGGTAATTCACCCGATCGTTAAAACTTACGCGTTGAAACATTCAATACGGTTGTAACATTATTCGCATTAAATTTATTGCTCGCGGTGAAATATTATTATTTTTTTTTTTTTTTCTTTTTTTCTTTTTCGTAGAACTAACGATGAGCGTTTTTTAATTTTATTCACCTCGTACGATATGTATATCGAAATTTGCATGTTTTGTATTGTTAACTTTTTTTTTCTTTTTTATATAACAAAGTAACGATGATTTTCTTTTTTTTTTTTTTTTTTAACGTTACGTGTGTGTGTGTATCTATGCAGTGGTTACGTAAACTAGACAAATTTCTTTTATTGCTAATTAAAACGTACAATTTACTTATTGCGTTTGCATAAAACAAAATGCCAACTGCAACGTAGAAATTTTATAAATCATTGAGTTAAATTTCAAAAAAATAAATTCATATTTTATGTAAGAAAACATATACATGTACACACATGTCTTTATATAATCTTTGTATATTTAGTCAAATTTTAGATGTTAATATGTTTAATATTTTAAAATAATTAAAAAAATTGTTTAAATTCATAATCATTTTAATAGTCACATTATTAATAAGTATTTATAAATCGTTAATTTTAAAAATGTTTCAAACGTAAAAATTTATTTATTTCTTATTGTCTCATTTACTAAAGTATGCTCCATTGAATAAGTTTCTTATCTACATTATTCAATTGCATGAATTTTTATACTTTTGTTGGAAAATTTTAAATTTCGCTCGTGAATATTAAAATTCTAAAAGTAGCGCAAACATTTTCTTCGTAAAAAAAAATAAAAAAAAAAAAAAAAAAAAAAAAGAAAGAAAAGAAAAAACGTTTCAGGATCGAAAATCCATGGGTATCGTTAGTCCGTTTTCTCCGGCGTTCCTAGCCTATAACAGCGCGACTCGTAATTATGCAGCGACGACGTAAAGGCAACCAACGGTCGTACGTGCGCGAATGGTTAAAGGAGCGACGCGCGGTGGCGTTCTCGATCTATGCACGTATATATCTGTATGTACGTGCGAGCGAAACGCAATCACGGCGCAAACCCGCGCGACGTTTAATTATGGAAACTCGTAAAACACGGCTTGGCAGTTTTGTTATAGAGCTCGCGCGCTCTCTTTCTCTCTCGGTCTCCTTAGCTATATTGGTGGTGCTGGTTTCTTCTTGCCTTGCGCATATATAACACGCGCGTCCTTACTACCTTGGCGGTTGGTATGAGCTTATTGCAAACTCCTACGAGTATACTCTTTTTCTCTCTCTCTCTCTCTCTCTCTCGAGATCTATGATTCAATGACCTTTTACGTGATGTGGCCGTTGTGGATTGATTTGCGATGTTTTTCATAACCCTTGTGCCCTTCTAGACTTATTTTATCATGTTACTTTTTCTTCTTCTCTATTTGAATGCCACAAAGAGGTACGAGCGTAATGAAGCAATTGGATAAGCTTGCACGAGACGTAATTCGGGATTGTTTATTGGTGAAATTTATATAGATAAAAGAGAAAGAAAGAGAGAGAGAAAGACGAAAAGATATATGATAATTTTTTGTTTCGATTAAAAAATAAAATAAATATTTGCGCTCTTGTAAATTTTGAATGAAATAAGGCTTCGTATAATCCTGATGCTAGAATACATTTTTTTCGATTAAAAAATAACTAAAAATACACAATTTGTCATTCCTAAAAATAATATTTTAAAGAGAAAATTTTTATGTAAAATATTATTTTATTTAAAAAAGAAGAAAACAAAATTGTCCATTACTCGTTACAAAAAAAAAAAAAAAAACAAAAATAAAGATAAAAATAAAAATTCATGCAATAATTCCATCCGTTCATTTAAACACGTGCAACACAAATGGACGCATAATAATCGACGAAAAAAAAGAAAGAAAATTTGACAATCGACAGAGAAAGAGAAAGAGAGAGAAAGAGAGACACGACACCGACAATCTCTCGTGGTAATTGTGTTTTGACAGTCTCTCTCTCTCTCTCTCTCTCTTTCTCTCTCTCTCGTTGCATCACCAGTTAAACCGCAAAACCGGTAGGCGTATCTCGTCTCGATTCCTCGAGGGAACGTCGGCGTATTATACGCCCGTCGCTCTTACCCTAAGACACGATCGATCGATTATATCCGACCTTTTTTTCTATTATCTACTATGCGTGTGGTGAGATTTTATTCTTTGTTCTTACGTATATGGTTATCTTATATGTATATTGTTGTAGTGTTGGCGTTTTAGGCTTAGATTTTTATTACGGCTTTGTGCAATTACGATTAACAATTGAAATGCTCCATCGAAAAGTTGTTTTTTGTGTGTACTTCTTTAGATTTTTTACAGTGATTTGACTCGAAGGATTTTTTAATCGCGTTTTAGTATCCGTCATTTGTTTATTGAATGTTGATTAAAAAAAAAAGTTTGATAATTTTATCGTTTTAAGACGAACTAGGTTTTTATCACTTATTTTAGGTAATGCGTATAAGTTTATAGTAGAAAGTATGGAAACGATTATACTTTTGCAAAATATTTTATCAAAAAAAAAAATAAATAAATATAAAAAAAAAAAAAATTTAATCATACCGTAATAATTCCATTTATCATTTTTCGTAAGAAAATATTCGAGCGGCTAAAATTTTTGATACGAAAATTATTTTATCATCGTATTATTTATCAGTATCGCTTATATACATTATTGTAAAAATTCACCTAAAAAATACAAATATTTTCGATGCATTCAGTAAAAGTAATAAAATTTAAACTTGTTTTAAAGTAGTGATTAATAACCGTAAGAAGCCAGAGGCCATAAACTACGCTAATGTACAAATAACTCGCCTTATTTTGAAATCACGTGTTAGCCAAAACTAATCGACGCTAAAGCCAAACCCCTTTAACGGCAAGCAATTTGTGCGAGCAATTTGTCATGCGTCTCTCGACCGCGTGGGTGTGACGCGCGTTAAAACCGCAAAATTTTCCAGCTTCTGTGTTGTCATTGATTGGTCCTATTGTTACTTTAAAGCAACAGATTATCAACAGATGTTTCTTTGCATATATATATATATATATATATATATATATATATATATATATATATATATATTCTTCTCGCTCGCGTTTAATGCTGTATATAGAATTTTGAAATTGAACATTATTTTTGCCGTTTGTACTTGAGTAACTTTTTAAGAGGATTGATTGTCCTTTGAATGCGTTTTTAATGAAGAAATACTGAAATTAATGGAATAATAAAATTCGATTCGAAATTAAAAACTTGATATAGTGAACTGTTGAAAAAAATTGATAAAAATGTTGAAAGTAAAGTATTAACACGATATATTTTTATTTGTAAGTTTCATTATAGCCAGTTAATGTTTTTATTAGCATTGAGATTACACGCAGATTCGTGTATATTAAATCAACTTAAATAAAAGTTAAATAAAAAAATTAATCTTATTAAGCTTTTATATTTTGGTAAACAGAAACACTTGTATAAAATCAAACCGTTACATCAGACGTTTCATACTTTCTCTCTCTCTCTCTCTTTCTTCTACATAAACGCACTTTTCATCTATCATTAAATAACAAAAGAAAAAACCAACAAAGTACAACAAGAACGAATACATTGGCGCATATATACATTCACTCTACATACCTCCGTTCCGGTTGACGATACCCATGCGACATTAGCTTCCACGAGCGCGAGTGTTCTCCAACGCCCCCAGGCACATACACATACACACATATGCGCGCGCGCGTAAATTGTGGAAGAAAAAAAGCGGCGTCGACCGATAACGACACCCGCATAGCATATCAAGAGCGAAAAAAAAAAGGGTAAGGCGTGCGACGTTACAGAGTGAATCCGCGCGGGTGCGGAGAGAGAAAGAGAGAAAGAAAGAGAGAGAGAGAGAGAAAGAGAAAGAGAGAGAGAGAGAGAGAATCCACGCGAGCAGTCCCGTACGCGCGCGTTTCTGCGTTTCCGCTTTTGCGCGAGGAAAATATATCTAGGTGTATTTGTACACACATAACCGGCTGCTTCGTTTTCACGAGCGGTCGCCTCTAACGCGCGTTATCGCTCTTAACGAATATATATAAACGTGACCGCGTGATGGCTCAGCTGTCTTGGACTTCCCCACGCTGATTCGAAATACGTATGAAGGAGAAGAAGAAACGCGTCGCTCTTCGCACGCGCGCGATATGTGTACGTATATGCCAGGTTGTCTCGGTGAACCCTCGTTGGTTTTTGGCTTTTTTTTTTTTTTTATTTTTTTTTTATTTATTTTTTTTTTTTTTCGTTGCCCTGTGAATATGCGTACCTGAGAAACTCGTATGTTTGCGAAATCGTTTGATGTTTGGTTAACGCGCGAGGGATTTTGTTTTCCTTTTCTTTTTCTTTTTCTTTTTTTTTTTTTTTTTTTAGAATAGAAAAAACACGCGATACTTGGATAGAGGATTTTTTTTTTGTTGAATAGAGTCTTGATTGAGAATGAGTCGTGTTATGCTTTTCGTTGAAGAGAAGAAAAAATTAATTTATTTTAATTTTGAAATATTGTTCATTCTGATCTATGAGCCCAAAAAATAGATCAGGAGTAATTTTTCATTAAATATTTTTAATAATGCGGATGATTATTTAAGTAATAATAAATTCTGCTTAAAATATACAACATATATATTTGAAAATTAAATTATTGTAATCTTATTAAACATAAAAAGATTAAAATACCTTAAGTATATTGCAACGGTTATTTCATTTACTCCACGACAAACTTATTCAATAAAGTATTTGCTTTGTACGGGCAATTATTAAAAATATTTAGAGCATAACTTGATGTATAGCTGCTTAATTGCTTATATTGAAAATTCAATATCGTCGTGTATATTGGCGCGAGCTATAGATTTATCGCTTGACACATCTTAGGATATAATGAGAAGGTGAACGTTAACTATAAATCGTATCAATTAATTTAAGATATTCAGTTTTTCGTCTCTAACAAGTGAGTACTAAACTTCGTTAAGTGCTGCTTAATTTCAGCGATATTTGAAGAGCATGTGGCTAGTGAAGGAAAAACCCGTTGACATATTATCGCTTACTTCTCCGTGATATTTGCAATGTTTAATTTTAAGAAACAACCAAAATGACAATAAAGAAAAAAAAAATTTAACTTTTAAAAGGATATACCAAAACAATTCCACCTTCGTGTATATATATATATGCATGGAAAATTCAATATCGACTCGCAAATCAGAAAATCTCCAAAGTCACTAAAAAGCATTAGGAATCCCGGAATCCCCGCGTTGTTGTGTATATATATACATATACATATACACAATTGGTTACAGGAGATAAGGAAATCAGTGCGTTAGTTCGCTTACTGCAGACCCACTCTCTCTCTCTCTCTCTCTCTCTCTCTCTCTCTTCTACACACATGTATATATGTATATATATATATATATATTCCAAGGATAAGGTTTTAGCACGTCTAGGGGCTTATCGTTTATCGGTTGTGTATGTCCGCGATTAGGACTGCTATGCGCGCGTGACGTCACGCTATCATATCACGTCGACGACGTAGACTACGTACGTACAAGTATACATGCATATATACATATATATATATATATATGCGGAGAAAGAAAGAGAAAGAGAGAGAGGGAGAGAGAGAGAGAGAGAGTGAGAGAAAAGAGATATGCGTCGACGACAACGACGACGACGACGACGACGACGACGACGACGAGGGATTCGGTGCAGCGAGGAATGTCCTCCCATTGGTTCGACGAGTGCAGGAGGAGCAGTCGTTACTCTCTCCGCGCTTATGTGTTCTCGCGCTCGCGCGCGTCGTTTATCTCGGCGTCCTTGGCTAATCTCTTTACCGCGCTCTTTCTCTCTTACCGAGATTACCCTATCGTTTTAACCGAGCTGCTAAACGCCACCGCGCTTACTGCTTACGTGTATACTCTTACTCTCCTTTACTCGCGGAATTTATCTCGGACGCTCTCTTTGGAATCTTACGCTTTGTTTCCTTAATCGCTCGAGTCTCTCTCTCTCTCTATCTCTTTCTCTCTTTTACTTTCTCTTATCCCACGCGGTGTTAGATTAGGCTAGGCTTCTTTTTGCTTTTGATGACTGTGATTGTTGTTTAATGCTTTGATGAGCAAACAGGTGAAATTTTTCTTATCCTTTGTTTATTTTTTATTTTGTTTTAATTTTCAAATTAAGATTAAAACTTAATTCATGTTTCTATAATTTTTTCAAACGTATACTTAAATTATAACGTATTATTTAATAATGAAAATAATAAGTTAACGATTAAAAAATTTAATTATCGCCGTTATAAGGTCATTGAAATAAAAATAGCCATTCCTTTTTTGACGTAAAAATCTCATATTTCAAATTCGGACTAACATCCCACATACCAGCATAAAATTGAATGAAATATTTATTGCTGTAAATGTATATAAATCAGATAATTAAATAAACAATGTGTGAAAATAAAAATAATAACAAACCAAAATGGACTGAAAATTGGCTTAAGATAAATAAAGCTATGACAAATTTTGAAATTCTACAAGAGCAAATTTAAGAAAATTCTTAAATATTAATATAAAATCTAGATTGTTTAATTTATATTTATTTTGTCATTAAAATAAATTAATAATAAACGTTAATAAACAACGCCGAATTGTTATTTAAAAAGATTTTATTGAATTACTTAACTATAATCATGATGTTCAATGAAAACGTCAAGTTTTCGCATGAAAATCAAATGAAATTATTATCAAAATTCTACTTAAAATAAATTAATTTTTCAATCCATCCTTCGATATGCAAAACTTTGATAATTTTCATATAAAACTAAAAAATCGAAAAAAGTTAAAGAAAAACAAAAAAAAAAAAAAAAAAAATTCAAAGGAAAGCTTAACGAAAAAAAAAAAAAAAAAAAAAGAAAGAAAAACTGCCTTGCGCGACTTTATAAACGCATACATGTATACGTATGCGTAACTCAACTCGCAAAACGTAGCATTTCCATCCGTTTGAATACATATAAATGTGCAATTCAGCGAGCGCGCGTTCCCGCTTTAAGATCGTAAAAGCCAAGCGGTGGCTATCGGTCGTACGGTCATACCGTGCGATATATATCGTATACGGCGCGCATGTATACAACTCTTATCTGAACTAGTTGCCAGCGGTTCTCAAGCGGCCTCGTGGGGACATCGGACAATCCGCTCCTCCCACACTCTCTCTCTCTCTCTCTCTCTCTCTTTAGAAATATATGTGTAGACATATATCTCTGTATGTATAAGTCTCCTCCCTTTTCTCGTATATGCACATCTTCTTCTTCTTCTTCTTGGAAAGAGAGGATAGATATTACGCTCTGTTTTCTTATTTTCGTAAATAAAACATTATTTTATTTTTTTTTTTTTTTTTTTATCATTTTTTTTTTTTTCGTTAAATTTTCAAAAGATGTACTCGATATGAGATAGAAATAAGCGTGGTAATATCGGTGAACGATCTACTTAAGGTTACAGTCCGTACGAATCCCGACGTATCGGCACGACGGAGGTTTTGCAAAAAAAAAAAAAAAAAAAAAGCGCTGAACGCGCGCGCGAAAAATGAAATTTTATTTGTTATTGTTGCTTTGCGATGTGTTTTTAATTAAATAGTGATGCGTTACGAGCAACTTTATATTCACAGAAATCGCAACGATAATTAATCATTTTTTTCTACGGCAGTGTATGCGTGTGCTTTGAAAACGATGAAAATGAAACAAAGATAAATTTTGTAAGGGAATGAATTTTCGAAAATAAAATTACAAAGTCGTCAAAATATAATTAACTCAAACGCTTTATTTAATTTCATAAATTTACGTTAATCGATTTGATTTATTCAAAAAAAAAAAAAAAAAAAAATCAAAATTTTTTAATTATTTTACAAACACGAGGCACAACAACATGATAAATTTTTGACAATCGCGCGAATACGCATTATACACACATTTAAAATATCGATCGAATTAACGTTGGATTTCTGAATGAACGAAACGATACA